>CADDXX010000478.1:0-16258 GCA_902810485.1 Alauda arvensis
AATTCAGTGATTTTTACCTGTCTTGGGAACAGCAGAAACTTCTGGTCACCACTGGCTCCAGGAGAGCTGAAAGGGAAGCAGATTTTGTTGTTCAAAAAGCACATTGAACACCCTGTCTGTATTCAATGGAGGGGTTTGTCAGTGCTTACTGCACACTGCTGAAACTGCTCCATTATGCACCCAGCTCTGGGGCTAGACAGGAACACAGGGAGTCACAGCCATGAGAATCTGAAGAAGTGTTGCTCCTAAAGCAATTAATTATCTTAAATAGTGCCAGGCCTTTGTGAACAGATGTAACCTCGTAAAGAACCCATCATCCTCAAGTTCCTCAGCTCTCTGTATCTTCACATTCATTGCTGACACGACTGAATTTCCTGCTGGATCCTCTAAAGACATCTCATTTATCTTTATTGGATTTCCCTTCACTTGGGTTTAAAGTTAAGCCATGCAGGAGAAGTTAAGCTGTAGCAGAGGAGAAGTAATCAGTGCATAAAGTCTGAACCTCAAGGAAGGGTGGCCCAAGCTGCTGAAAATGCAGAATATCGAGCAAAGTGCTGCTCCTCAGGGGCAGAGCTGTGTGTGTGTGCTGTCACAGGTGCCAGAGCTCGCTGCACTCAGGGAGCTGACTCTGCTACACCTGGGAGTTGTCTGAACAGCCCTGGGCTCACACAAACACACACAGTGTGAAACCAGGAGTGTCTGGTGGTGGAGCAGCAGGGCTGGTCCCTGGGGAGGGACAGCAAACACAGGGCAGGGTACAGTGTTTAAGGGACACTGAACCTCCTCCATGGTCCCCTGCCATGGGCAGGGACATCCCTGGGGACATCCCACCCTCCCAGGGGGCTCCAGGCCCCTCCAGCCTGGCCCTGACACTGAGCCTGGCTTGGCTTTGGGTCAGTCTGGGGCCACCAAGCTCAGGAGGAGACTCCAAGGGAGGCCAGATGAAATCCAGTGAGTTACAAAAGCAAAGCCATTTTTCACCATCACTGTTCTCCTGTGCCTCCCCTCAGTCCTGCCCTGTCCCAGGTGATTTTGGACACAACCCCACAGCCAGATTCCCTCCCCCCTGGATGCTGCAGCTCAGCACCAGGGCTCTGTGCAGATGAGGCACAAACACCTCAGCAGCCAAGCACACCGAGCAGATTGATCAGACTGAGCCCCACGGGAGGGCCCTGCACAAATAACACAAACTGGCTGGGCCCAGGGAATTCAGCCCTGGGAACTGAGCTGGTTGGGATTAGCAGAGCCCCAGATGTGCAGGGCAGCGAATCAAACAGCTCCAGATGTGCAGGGCAGTGAAGCAAACACCCCAGATGTGCAGGGCAGTGAAGCAAACACCCCAGATGTGCAGGGCAGTGAAGCAAACACCCCAGATGTGCAGGGCAGTGACTCAACCAGCCCATGGTTTGCATTCTGCTGGGGCAGGGAGCTGCAGCTCCTCCCTGCCACACTCCCAGATCCATCACAGCTCTGCTGGGCTCCCCCCTGCCCTGCTGTAAATCTCCCTGCTGAGTTATGGGAGGCTTCACATTGAAGAGAGCCAATTAGGAAATATGGATGCTCAAGGTAGGCTCGTGCTGCTTACCTAAAATTGATTAAAGGCTGGAGCAAGGAACTCCTCCATCATCTGTCCCAAGGGTGCAAACACAGACACTGCCAAATGCTKGGSTTTGCTYCTACCACTCCATTAAAGCAGCTCMGCTCATAAATGGCACTTGGAGGAAYAGGGGCTCAGCTGCAGGGCTTTGAATCTTCCATGATGTACTGACATCACTTGAAGTTTATCTTTATTGAGCTTCGAGTTTGATATGGTAAAAGGGGGAAAAAAAAACCCCAGTAAAACTTCCATGAAATGAGTTACAGCTGCTTTAGCAGAGACTGCAGAACCATGCAGTTATTCCACACGCTGCTGCTTAGAGAGTGCTTCACCCTGCACTCCAGCACTGCCGGCAACAAAGGGAACGGAGCAAACCCGAGATGAAAACAGCCCCGAAGGAGCCGTGTCGTCATCCTGGGCCACAGCTCCTCTCTGCATGCTCCCCACCGTGACTCACACATTCCAGCAGCTTTTGATGCCCTTACAGCCAGTTTTGAAGTCTCCTGATCTCAGCGGCTGCTGTAAATCAGAGTCAGGGATGTATATCAGGGATAACTTCGCTGGCATGAAGGGTAACTGTGCAGCTGCTGCAGTGAGAGCCTGGTTCCTTTCCCAATTATTTGTCTAATCCACCTGTGATCCCTTTGTGAGCACAAATCCATCCCATACTACACACACCTGCAATTTCTTATCACTGACACTGGACTTTGTTGCCACAGTTTCAATTTACACTTCAATATCACGAGAAAGAGATGGAGAATGTCTCGTTCCCTGACCAGCATCTCAATGTTCTGGATTACAAAACTGCCTGCACAGAGCTGCAAAACTCACTTCTGCTGCCCTGGTTTCCTGCAGAACTGGGCAAGGAAAAGATATTTTGAATCACTGATCATTCCAGGAAGTGTTAAAGGGAAAAAAAAATTTAAACCATCACTAAAATAAATGTCAATACACTGATGAATCCAAAAGCTCAAATGTCTGGTTTGGGATAAATAGATGCATCCATCTTTTTCTCTTGGCAGTGTTCAATCTTACACCTATCAATGTGGTACTAAAGGTTTTCAGAAGAAAATGGCAATTAAAGAAATTCTGAAGAAGCCATCAATAAATCAAGCAAAATAATACAGTTTTAAAGCCTCCATCTGCTGTACAGCTCATAATTACTGTGCTTCTCAAATCGTGCTGGGATTACTTTTATATTTCTATTGAAAAAGTCCTGTGCAAAAATGTCCTCCAGTCCCAAACTGAAATATCACAACGAGTGCTAACAACTTCTCCTCCAGTCCTAATTTCTAACATCCTCCTTGAAATCCCTTTTAATTTCCTGATTTCCTTGGGAATTCCACTTTCACACATTTAAATGGCTGAGCTGAGGCTGCTGGAACACAACCCTGATCCAAACTSAGGGGCAGGCAGAGGAAGCAGYTCCTGCCAGGAATTCTCCATTTCTGTTCCAAAGCCACTTTTACTTCTCACCCAAGGCATTTTAGAGCTGCACTTTTCCATCCAGGATTTCCTGGGCTATGGGAGAGCCTGGAGGGATCCCCCAGCCCAAAGGCACCATGGAATTGTGCTCCTGGTGTTTGTTTGGTTTGTTCTGCAAAGCCAGAGCTCCCCCCAAATTCACCTGCCCTGGTGCCAGGCTGGGCACAAACATTGCTCCCCTGGGGCTGGGAATTACAGAAAGAGCAGGAAACTCCCTCAAAAATGAAACGAAGCAAATGCCGGGAGGCAAACACCGGTACAAAGCTCCCGGGCACTCCCGAGTGAATTTGGGATCTCACAGCACTTTTTGGGCTGTCTGGGGGAAACAATGGAGCGGGAATCTGTTCAAATTCCTGCACTCTGATTTTATCTGGGAATGCAGAGAATCAATCCCTGGGGTGGAGACTGTGGGGTACCAAATGCACCGGGGCAAACGGGAATTGTATCGGCTCCGAAATCACCGTGAAGGGGCAGGGCAGGGATGTCCCCGCGGTGATGGATGGCAGCGGGGCAGCAAGGGCTGCCAGCCCTCTCTGTAATCACCACGAGGGTGATTTAATCCCCTGGCACCTTCCCCAGGAGCAATCCCAGCTTCCAAAGTGAGAGGAGGAGCTGAGCAGGAACTCCAGCTCCCGACAAACCCTCAAATCCGTGCTGGGATCCCCGGGCTGTCCTGTGTCTGAGCCGGGCTCTGCTGGCCCTCCCGGGTCCCTCCCAGCCCAGGACATGCTGACACCCTGCCGGAGGAGTGACCCTCTGCCAGAGGAGTGACAGCCTGCCAGAGGAGTGACCCCTGCCAGAGGAGTGACCCTCTGCCAGAGGAGTGACCCCCTGCCAGAGGAGTGACCCCCTGCCAGAGGAGTGACCCCCTGCCTGCCAGTGCCCAGCCGTGCTCCGGACCTGCCTCCCTGTCCCTCCCAGCACGGAGGGTGCAGCAGAGCCCAGCCCTGCTCACATCCCCTGCACACACAGACACACACACACACACACACACACTCCAGCACGGGAGGAGCTCTGCTGAACTCCAGCATTCAAACCTGTCCAACTCTGAAAAAGGCTTTTGAAAAATCTCTCCCCTCCTCAAAAAATTTCTAAGCCCCACTGGGCTTTTTTGTGAAATAGCTTTTTCCTCCCTTTTCACTAACACAATGTGTTATTCAAGAGCCAGAGAGTTGTCAGTTTTTATGTTATGATAATCTTCTCAAGCATCCAGTTCTATTCTGCTCCTTCCCTTCATGCTGTCACTCACATTCCAGCCTGTCACAAAAGAAAATGGCTGAATACATTAATTACAACTTGTTAGACCTCCATATAGTTAATGCTATTGAGAAAATCAAATCACTTAGAAAATAGCTAAAGAGAAACAGTTGCTGGTATTGCAGAATCTTTATGTGTCACACTTCAAAGCTGGAGCTTTGCAAGACAACAAAAATGATTATTATAGAGAATGAGAAAATCAAATACAACTTGATCCTCTACCCCTGGAATGTTTTCTGAATGCATTACAATATATATTTTCTCTCCTGGCAAGAGCACTGGAACACTTTTCACATATTACCTTCTTTTATGGACTAATTACAAACACCAGTTTGGAAATTACAGTATAAAAACTTTCTGCAGCTCGGAGGAGATCCAAGTCCCCACTCACACAAACACCACCGAGGGCTGCACTGAAGTGAATAAAGATAATTCTGTTGGGTCTGAGCAGGCAAACAGCTGCCCTGGGCTGGGGAAGGGAGGTGCTGATGTGATTCCCTCTGAGCCTGACTCCTGTGGCTCCGTGCAGGACAGGGCTGGATTTAACTGGAAAACTCAAACACACMCCYAACTGTCACACTGAAAAGTGATGGRTTTGTGATCTGAGKYCCTGAGATCGTTGTTCAGAACAAATCACAGAGCCCTGAGCCCCCAGCAGCCTCCCCTTGGGGAGGAGAGGAGTTACCCCAGGTTTTACAGTGGCTCAGCCAGCTCTGCAGGAGCTCCCAGCAGAACATCAGAGAGGGCTCAGGAGGGGCTGCCCTGAGCACAGAGAGGCAAGGTGTCCCCAAAGCTGACACCTGTTCTCTTTCTGCCTTAGGGACATCGAATTAATCTTACATCAGAATGGACAGTCACTGTCCCTGGATTGAAMCATCAGCCCAGAGCTGACCCAGAGCCCAGCCCAGCCCAGAACTGACCCAAAGAGCCCAGCACGGTCCCTCCTGTGGCCCTGGCTGATCGYAGCTGATGCCAAAGGAATGCAGAGGAGCTCTCAGTGCCAGTGCAGCTCAGTGCACCCCACACCTGCAGGCTGAAAAACGCCTTGGGCCACGTTTATCCCCCTGGCTGCCTCAGTGCTGTGCCCTGCCAGGGGTACCTGGGACAGCCACTCACACACTGAACCCTCCACAGCACCAGGGCACTGCCAGCTCAGAGAGGGGCTGTGGGGGGACATTCTCCTCAGGGAGCACATCCCTGTGGGGGTTTTGGTGTTTTGCAATCGTCTGGCACGCAGCACATCCCTGAGGGGTGTTTCTGGTGTCTCTGGTGTCTCTGGTGCAGGTATTTCTGGAACAGCAGTGCCAGGCAGAGCCATCAGAGCTCCTGAAGCCCCTGTGAGAAGCCAGGCACGCTCCGACTGCATCCATCTCCACTATGAGCTTAGAACAACACACTAATTATTCATGGGCTATTAGTGCTCCTTCTCCCCGCAGCACAAGCACAGAGAAAGCCTCAGAATCCCATTTTTCTTCCCTTGCAGAGAGCAGGAGCAGAATGCAGCAAATTGCTCCAAAGAGCACCTCTGAGGAGGAGAGAGCACAAACAAAAGCCCATTATCAGAGCCCACACCACGCGTTCCCCACAGGACAGGAGCAGGATCCCYCCTGCTGCCACTGCCTGCTGAGGAAAGCCAGCCACCTTCTCACTCTCCCTCTCCCTTAAATGATTTACAGCTSCATCACACCAACCCTCCCCGCTGGGTTTGCTCTGCAGCTCGTCCCGAGCTCCTCACGTCACAGTTCCAGCAGTGCCTGAGCACAGCACCCCCAGCACTGCCAGCACATCAAACACAGCCAGGGCAAGGGCACAGCAGCCCAGGGAGGAGTGCAGGGACCCCACCACCACCACAGAGCAGAGCCTGGCACCAAGCCCTGCTGCTGGGCTCCCCACTCTGCTGCTCCTGGGCTCCACAGCAGTTTGGGGTTCAGTCCCACAGGTTATTATTGATGGAATTGTCAGGGGTTGTCTCAAGCACATTTTTAACTTCTTCCAGTAACGCAGTGGAACCCAGAGACTGATGAGCCCCCTCTTATTTCGGCTGGTTTTTGGTTTTACACCCCCAGGCTCCCAGGAAAGCTGGAGCTTTCCAGACTGGCTGCTCTCCTGGTGGCAAACAGCAATAAACACGCTAAATTAAATTGTATTAACAGTATTTTTTTTTTCCCAAGCTATCCATTGAAAGACACACTTGTCACCATTGCCAGGTGTTGTCACCATTGCCAGGTGTTGTCACCAGGGCTGTGCCAGGAGCTTTGTCCCCTGTGCAGGGGGACCAGGAGAGCAGGAAAGGAGAGAGCAGGAAAGGAGGGAGCAGGAAGGAGAGAGCAGGAAGGAGAGAAGGCTGAAGTGGGCAAGGAGAATCAGACAGCMCAGAGGAGGTAAAACATCATCCCCTGTGCCTGCTGACACTGCTCCATGCACCAGCCTGGTCACACCCTGCACACACCTGACAGGGGACACCTCCACGGCATTTCCTGGGGAATGGGGCACAGGAGGCAGCAGAGGCAGGGAGCAGATCCAGGGGCTGGCACTGTCCTGGCACTGTCCTGCGCTGTCCTGGCACTGCCCTGGCACTGCCCTGGCACTGTCCTGCGCTGTCCTGGCACTGTCCCCCAGCAGAGAGCAGGGCAGGGCCCAGTGTCACTGCAGTGACTGCAGACAGGGCTGGGCTGGGAGCTCACTGTGCCCCTCCAATGAAACACAGACACACCCTGACCATGCCTGGCTGTGTGGCTGCTGTGCCAGCAGGGCATGGACACGATGGGAAAAGCCAGAGGGGCACTGAGCACTGGCCCCTGGCTCCCTGAGATCACACCCAGCTATTCCTGCTGCTGGCTGGGCCACTGCTCCTGGATCCAGCCTCTCTCCACTTCCTGCACTCGTGGCCCCAGAGGCTCTGCACACTCGTCTCAGTGACAGCACATTCCCACCTGGAATTGCTCCTGTTACACAATAAAGTGATGTGCTAGGCGATGTGAATTGCTGCTTTAATAGACTTTCATTGTCTCATGTCCATGTTCATAAAATATTCAGGCATCTCTTTCCCAGTGCTGGAGCTGCAGGAGAAGGAGGAGAGCTGTGAGCCCTCACACAGCTCCTGCTGCTGAGAGCACAGAGCTGCCTCTCCTCACCCCCTTTGGGTCCTCGGGATGGGGAGATGAGGAGAGGCCTGAGATCTGGCTCTTTGCATTGACATCTGCCCCCCTGCACCCAGATCTGCCTCCCTGCACCCAGATCTGCCCTCCCTGCACCCCAGATCTGCCTCACAGCACCCAGATCTGCCTCCCTGCACCCACATCTGCCCTCCCTGCAGTGCTGCCTTCAGTGACAGGAGGCAGCTGAGGGAGATTTTTACAAAAAGCCTTTGGAGCGATCGTAAGTCATAAATCAAAGTTGCTTTTGTTTCTATCTCCACATCACTCACTCACAATGGGAGGYTTACCTGCAGATGTGGGGGATTCAAAGCTCCAGAACATGAAACCTGCACCAATTAAATGCTTTGATTGGGAGAGTTTGCATCTCTTGTTCGTGTTTAATTAAGAATCAAGGCTGTTAATGCGTAATATCCTGTTGCTCTCCCTCCACAGAACAACAAAGAGCCTCCTTGCTCTGCCTGACAGCAGGAACACCCTGCACACCAGAGCTGTGCTCCAAGGCTCACATCCTGCCTCCTGCTCCCACCCATTTCCCATCACCAGCTCTGCAGACTCCCACTGCAATCAATAATTGGTTTCACTGAGGGAGTGAAAGGAAACTGATAGTGCTGATATCACCCATTCATGTCTTTGCTTTCACCTCAGCAGATCTCATGGRATGTTCCCATCTTCCCACTCCTGCAGAAACCCAMCCAGACAGGGAACACACAGCACAACAAAACCCCAGGCAGCTGCTCCAGCCCTGCCTGGAGTCCCTGCAGGGGATTGTGAATTCCAAGGCATTCCCTGCATGGTTTGTGGTCAYTCCCAAGGGATGCCCACCCAAGACTTCCCTGCTCCATCACCTCTGGCCCCTCTCAGAGAGGAGATTGCCAGTCTGTGCCAAATCTGCCACTTCCTCCAGACAAACTGAGCAGGACCTCAACAGAAAAAACCTCCCAGCAAAGTTACCAGGATTCCTGCAGCAAGAAGAGGAAGATTTGCTTGTATGAACATGAAGAGAAACTCCAATATAGAAATGAAAGAGTCCAGAAAGGTCACCTGGGCTGTGTAAGGCTGAATTCCTTTTCAGCATCCAGCACAACAAACAACCCATGTCTCCAACCCACASTGACACTGTCACCTGCAAACCCCTCTGCACTCTAACATAATCCATCATGGAGGACATTGGATGGGTTTAATTGGCTCTTCTCTGTTTCTAAAGAGAAATTCCTACCACAAGTAAAAACCTCTGTAATTATTGGCAAGTTAAAGAAAGGTAGAAAATAACTCATTGGGAGGTTTTTCTTTAGTCATTAGATGATTGAGATGATAGAAGGAGGAAGAATCTGACAGATTAAACAGTTCCTGAGGAGACATGTCAGCTTCAATAATTTCAAAGCATTAGAACTGTCAAGCTTTCAAAACAGACAAGACTGTATCTACAGAAAACAAGGTTCTCCTAATTGGTACCAGTGAAAACCTCAATTGGGGCTAAAACTCTGCCATTAAAGGCTTTTGCTGATTAGAGATTGGCAAGCAGCTCCCCCTGTGGAGGGGCCCTGCTGGGGGAGATGGAGATGGTCAGTCTGGCCCTGCTGGGGGAGATGGAGATGGTCAGTCCTGGCCCTGCTGGGGGAGATGGTCAGTCCTGGCTCTGCTGGGGGAGATGGTCAGTCCTGGTTCT
Organism: Alauda arvensis; assembly: GCA_902810485.1. Classification (NCBI taxonomy): domain Eukaryota; kingdom Metazoa; phylum Chordata; class Aves; order Passeriformes; family Alaudidae; genus Alauda; species Alauda arvensis. The sequence goes on from CADDXX010000478.1 coordinate 9,164, forward strand.
GCTGGGGGAGATGGAGATGGTCACTCCTGGCTCTGCTGGGGGAGAGGGAGATGGTCAGTCTGGCCCTGCTGGGGGAGAGGGAGATGGTCACTCCTGGCTCTGCTGGGGGGAGATGGTCAGTCCTGGCTGCTCCCTGGGCTGCACAGACACCCCAGCAGCCACAGCTGGACAGCAGGCACAGCTGGACAGGCCCTGGCTCTGCTGTCCCTGCCCCAGCCCTCCTGTAACTCCCTGCACACCCAGAACCCTCAGCCTGAGAGAGCAAAGCCTGCACAGCCCATTCACAGCCATTCCTCTGTAAAATGGGTGTCAGACAAAAGGGGGCTCTGAAGGGGAATCGGTAACAACGCTCTGAGTCCCAAGGTGTTGGTCAAACCACAATTCCTTGTTTCCAGGAGCACAGTGAGGGAGTTTGGGCTGGAAATGTCCCTGAGGCAGCAGTGTGACACCTGGCACTGGAGCAGGGGTAAGAGATGCAGCTTTGCCCAGGGCAGGGTTTGCTCAGCACAATTCCATCACATCCCTGACTCCATCAAAGCCCAGAGCTGCACATACACAGTTAAACACAGAGGGACTCAGCTGCCTCCAAAACACAAAGACAGAGCTGAGTAATAAAARTCCCAAGGGCTTTCTCTGAGGTGCCCTGTCCCAGGTCAGCAGAGTGATTTCATTTGTCATCCCTGCACTTGCCAAACCTGACTTTCATGGAGAAGAACCTTCCACAATGCGTGTCAACCTTTATTAATCTGATTTTCTTCTTCCTCTCCAAAGATATTTAATGGTTTAGTAATGATCAATATTCCTGCTCTGATGATAAACAGAGACAAATGAGGCTGCACAGCCTGGCTGGGGTTTGTAATTACCATCCCCACAGGCATCCAATTCCAGCTGAAGGGAGGGTGACAGGAGCTGCTGGCTCTGGCAGCGCTGCAGTTGCACAGGGCCCGTGCAGCTGTCACTGCTCCTTTCCCACCTCACCCAGCACAGCCCAGCGTGGCTGCATCACACAGAACACCCTGCACAAACTGCAGTCCCTGCCCTGCCCCAGGCCCTGCTGCACACACACCCCAGGGGAAGCTGCCCCTGCCCTTGGAACCAGATTTAAGGGTTTAAGGCTCCTTCCCACCCAAACCRTTCCATGGTTCTGTGAATGGGATAGGGCAGAGGGAAGGACTCCAAAGGCTTCAGCATCTCACGGGAAAATCAGTGAGGGAAAATCAGCAGAGGCACGGCTGCAGGGGGGCTGCAGGGAGGGCAAAAGCAGGGGTTCTTTGCCCAGTTCCCTGTCAGAAGAGGAATCCGGGATGGCAGAAGCAGGAGGCTGGCAGTGGGTGCAGAGACACCCAGGACAGAGCCCTGCCCCTGCCCAGCACYTCCCAAACACAGCCGGGCACAGAGGAATCTCATTCCTGAAGCCACTGCGCCCCCRTCAGAGATGGAAACTGCTCTGATTTCCCACTGCCGGTGCTCGCTGTGTACACCAGTGCTCATCAGCGACTTCTGGTGCTGCAGGGAACAACTGAACTCCCTGTCCTCAGCCACGTGTGCTTCCCTTGCAGCCAAACCCAGCAGCTACATAAACCCAGGTTATTGCAGCCCAGGTGTCATTCAGGCACTGAGGTTTGGTTCAGCTCCTCTGCCTTCAACCATTTCCAGTGCTTAAAGTATAATTGTGTTCTCATTATAATGTTGAAACAAAGAGGGGATTCTGATGCCTTTGATCTTGTTTAGGAGTGATCAAAATTCACTGCTATTGTTATAAAGAAGAAAACATCTGTATTAGCAGATTTCCACTCAAATTATTCTGATTCTTTATGTATGCATACCAGAGTGCCAACTTCAAAGGGATTTACAAACCTACAGCAGCTAAAGATGCAGACTCAGATTCTTCTTTCATATTCTAAAGCAAATAGGGCAGATAAAAGCTTTGCTGACCTCGGGGTGCTCTTCCCAAAGTGCCMAAGGCTCCCTGGCTCACACAAGGGAGCCACATCCAGCTCCCCAAGAACAAACACGAACTGATGCTTTCCTCCCAGATCACATAAAAGAATTTGAAATCCATAATCAGCCCTTGTTTGGAGTCTGAGCCTAAAGAACTCAGGATTTTGGAACAGTGGCAGAGCAAAAATGTGCCAGCATGGTACCTGCCCCATGTGCAGTCTTGGGCTGGCCAAGGAGGGGTTCAGAGTGGCAGAGGAGTCAATCAACTGAAATAAGAGTTGCATACACACCAAGCCCTCCTGTTCAATCCTGCACACCCCAAACCCTCCTGTGCCCTCCCTCACACCCCAAACCCTCCTGTCCCCACCCCAAACCCTCCTGTGCCCTCTCTCACACCCCAAACCCTCCTGTTCCCACCCCAAACTCTCCTGTCCCCTCCCTCACACCCCAAACCCTCCTGTTCCCACCCCAAACCCTCCTGTCCCCTCGTGCTGAGCCCCAGCCCGAGCTCTCCTGTTCCTGCTCACTCACACATTGCACCTCAGCTTTGGGAAATCAAACCATGCCCAAAAATCCAATGCTCCCCAGCAAACGGGATGCATTTCCCCAGGAAAAATGAAGAGATTCACTGTAAGCAATTATTCAATTACCAATTGTTATGTGTACAAGGGGAGCTGATTTATGGGCAGCTGTTCACACAGGCAACTGCTTTAATTGGGCAGTGTGCTGCTGGCTACTCCCCAGCCTGGCTGTTTAATTAATGTTAAACAGTTCAATACCCATTTAACCTACCAGCATATGGAGARTTTAACTGACCCTGCAGGGGGAGGAGGACTCCTTCCATTTGCAGCTGCACTGTAAGAACACAGAGATGTCTGAGGTGAAATGGAGGCAGCACCAAGAACACACCCAGGTTTTAAAATACAACTTTGCTTGCACAAATTGTGTCCTTATTCCTACAACATCCAGGAGTGAGGAAGTTGGGGATACAGAGAATAAAACCCAACAAAAATGGGCATCAGGATAGGACAAGGTCAGGCACATCCTGCCACAGAACCAGGGCAGGGCCAGGAGCAGCCCCAGACACCCCAGCACCAGCTGCAGGGAGCAGCTCAGGGACACACACAAAGCCTTCTGGAGTCTCTGCAGAGAATAAAAACCAACCCTGGCTCTGTTTGTACAAGGTCAGTGAGTGTAAATATCCCACCACACACACCAGGGCACCAGCTGAGGTGCTCAGCACTGCAGTGACCCCCTCCAGSTCACTCAGGGGTCCCTGCTGGTCCCCTCCATCCCACTGGGACCCTTCTGAACCCAGCTCTTGTTTGAAATTCCAAGTTCACAGAGCAGTGTTTAACAATCCCACAAAGCATTTTGTTTCAACTGAGAACAAAGGTTTCAGAGGTACCTGCATTTGCTATGAATAAATTCTTAATGGCAAATTTCTTAAGYAAATAGCATCCTAACTAATATTGTTAGTAAGTGAAAATTAATGCTGACACTCGGCTCAAGTGCTCTGGGTTTAAACCCACCCGTTTGTAAACCYTCAGAAAAGGGAACATTCTGTTTGAGTTTGTAAATGATTTGTGTCCAGCCTGTGATTAACCACGAGGGGATTTATTTACTCTGAGCTATGTGTGACAGGCTCTAAGCCCACAGACTGCCTGGGTCACACATAAAGCCAGGACACAAATAAAGGCAGACACTGTCTGCTGCCAGGGCTGGGAGCCCCAGGAGCTGCTGCAGAGCAGGGATCACTCCCCAGTGCCAGGGGCAGCTCTGGAGAAGGGATCGTTCTCCAGGGCCTGGGAAGGGCCAGCACAGCCCCTGAGGCTGCCCCAGCAGCTCCTGCCCAGCGAGGGAGCTTTGCTTGGAAAGGGGCATTGCTTGGCCCCAGCACCAGCAAACCCTGGGCTGGCTGGGGTCTGGGAGGAGAAAAACACCCAGAAAAAAAAACTACCCAGGAAAAACACCCAGCACGGGCAGACAGGAGCCAAACACTGCACAGCAGGAGCCTGGGGCATCTCCAGAGAGCTGAGAGACACCAACAGCAGCGTTTCAGACACCCCGAGCTGCAGAGGCAGCAGTGCTGCAGCTGCACTGGCTGGCAGCAGGGCAGGAGGAGCAGGGGCAGGGGGGCAGCACTGGGGGTTGGCACAGGATGGGGTCCTGAGCCTGGGACTGCAGCCCCCAGGGATGGATATGAGGGGCAGTAACCAGGGATGGAGATCAGGTGCAGTAACCAGGCTGCTGCCTCTGAACAARCCAAAGGGAAGCAAGGCTTGCAAGGACAGATGAGCTGAGCCCTGCTGAGCCAAGCCCTGCTGAGCTGCACCAAAAGGCTCTCAGTGCCTCAGACCCGAGSCTGAGAGCCTCTGCTGCCCCTGCAGAGGAAGCTGCTCCCTCCCCCTGCAGCTCTGACAGAGGCAGAACCAAACCCAGGCCACTGCTGAGCCCGTGTCAAGTGCAGTGGCACAAACAGGGCAGAGCTGCTGGCAAAGCTCTGCAGTTATTTATTCATTCAAGTGCTGCAAGAACACTCATTGCCAGCTCAAATGGGCAAACRGGGCAGGGCTGAGCAGCAGCACAGCACACAGGGATCATCAAAGCTCTGCTCTCCTGATCCATGATAAACTCAGCCATCAGAAACCTTCCAGCTCAGCGCTCCCRTGTGCAGCAGCACATTAAGCACTGAAACACAGATAACAGGGAAATACAGAAAYACACTGGGCAAGGCTGATTTTTCTCTCTCAAGCACTGAGAGAGAAAAATCTTATTTTTGCAGATACACAGGATGATGCTTTTGTTTGGACTAGAAACGACTCCAGCTCCGGGGGGTGCAAAACCAAACCTCCATAAAATAAATTGTTTTTACTTCAGGGTGAAAGGATGCAAAGAGGTTTGAATGCAGCTTCATGTGAACACCTCCTGCTCCACTGTCCTCCCCAGCAGCTGAAGCAAAAGCCTGTTTGTGTCACCTTAGCAACAGATCCCACAGGCAGCAGCCTACTGGGGCTCAGTTATGGCACTGTGGGAGCAGCAGCACCCAGAGACCCCCAAATTCCTGGGCTGGGGAAAGGAGCTCTTCAGACAGGAAAGCATTTCCCCTCAGTGAGCCAGGCCAGCCTTGCCTGCTGTGCCCACGGGGCCCCTGGCACTGCAGCAGCAGGGAATGATGTGCCTGTGTCCCTTGGAAAGGCACGGCTGTCACCCCTGGGGACACCTGCTGAACCCCTTGGAAAAAGTTTTTCCAGAGAATCCCTGGCTGCCCCACAGATTTTCTCCAGGAGAGCACTGCCCCCTCCTGCTGCTGAACCAAGCATTAACAGGGAATAAATCACATCTTCAGAAAGGGGAAAAAGCAAATGGAGCAGCTGCTGCATTTTTAAACATCCCAGAATCCCAAATAAATATTTCAGTTAACGAGTGTCTGATAATGAAGAGAAGCTGTTTGTGAGGAAAGATGTCTCTGTTTTCAAAGGTTACCATTTATAATTGTTTAGCTTTGTGCTTCCCTCACTCCTCCCAAGCAATTTCTGTTAAAAGACAGGGATTTTCAAACTGCTCCTTTCAACCACAAAACAAATATCACTTCCACAATGCAGTTCCACAATGCTGGGCTGCAGCTTCCATATTTCCTTTTCACCTCACAATTCCCATTTGCCATGAAAACAAGAGGCAGAGTCACCTCCCAGTTTATCACACACGTATCCACGAGTGTTTGATTTCACAGAATCCCTTCCTCCCAGCAGCTTTGTTTGGATCTGGCTCAAACAAACTCCTGCCCTTGCCATGGGCAAAGGGACAGGTGAGCTCAGAGTGAGGGTGCAGCTCTGGGAATGATGGCTGTTATTGCAACACCAGGAAACCCAATGGGAGTGCACAAATCCTCCAGTACTCCACACCTTTATATCCTTATTAAACATTCTGCCTGGGTTTCTATGACATGGGTTTATATTAAAACAGAAAGGACAGGTTTGTTCAGCTCCCAGGGATGCCAAAGCCTGGGCAGGCTCTGTGAGGAGAAAAGGGTTTCACTGCCAATGAACAGAGCAAAGCCCTGGGCAGGGGAGGCTGCACACACCCAGGACTCCTGGATGCCTGGGGAAGGCTGAGCTGGGACAGAGACTGCAGAGCCAGAGAATAAAGGAGAGATTTATTGAAAGGCCTTTAAGGACACACCTTGGGCAGGACAAGAGCCTGGCCAGGGCTGCAGCCAAGGAGGACCCAAAATGGACCCAAAATGATCACAAAAACATCACCCTGACTCATCTGCCCCTTTCTCCTGCATGCAGGCTCCCCACCCTGTGCTCAGGAGACATTCCTCACTCCTGCAGCAGCAACAGCTCCTGTGCAGAGAGGCAGAGCCTGCAAAGAGCTGGAGATGAGGCCRGGGAGGGCAGCAGCACATCCTGCTCTGAGCAGAGGGGCTGAGCATCCCCACCAGGGACAGCCCTCTGCTCCCACAGAGCGTCCCACAGCCCACTGCTGCAGGAACCTGCCCAGAGGGGAAGGAGGCTGGGATGCTCCAGACCCTGGGAAACGTCCCAGTGGGCACGAGCAGACCCCAGGAAGACAAAGAAGGGACAAATCCCAGTCTCACAGCACAGAGCCCAGGAAGGCAGAGAAGGGACAAATCCCAGTCTCCCAACCCAGGTCTGACACACAAAAATGCACGTGGGCAATTCAGAGCAAATGGATCAATGAGAGACGAAGTGTGCCACCAAGCAAATCCTTAATTATTCAAACACCACTGGTTTTGTTCTAAGGAAATAAACAGTTCAATAATTAGCTACTGAAAGTCTGCAGCAAGTCCAAGTTCTCCCAATTTGCCTCCAGCCCCAGCTTCCATTTGTGTTTCCATTCCATTGCCCCTGCTCTGGCACACTCRAATCTTCCTGCAGATCCATAAACGTGCAGAGCCCTTTAGAAGGAAATTCCACATTTGCAAAGACAAGCTGAAGTGAGTTACACACACAAAGAAATTCAGGGGTACAAAAACCTCCTAAAAATGGAGCAGGTGCTTGTTTTACAGCAGCTCATCCCAGAATCCACGGGAGAGGAGCAGACCCAGACCAACACCCCATCAGTGAGGGGTGCTGGTGCTGGGTGAGGCTGTGACCCTGAGCTGGGCTGGCACARACACCTCAGCAC
>CADDXX010000478.1:17602-31344 GCA_902810485.1 Alauda arvensis
AGGGGTTCCTGCAGGCTCCCCAAAGCTCAGGGTGCAGCTCTCAGGCTGATTTCAGCACTGCTGCACACCTGTCCAAACACTGATAGAGCCTTGTTTGGGCAGTGTTTGCTCTCCTTGGAGCAGAGATACCCATTTGAATCACACTGAGAACATCAAACAAAGCACAGGCAACAGAATAAAGAGACAAATCACCAGAGGAAGCACCGAAATCATCCCAAACTGCTTCCTGTCCCAAAGCTTCAACAGCAGTGATAGAGAAGTGTATTAAACCACAGAATTATTGAATGTTTGGGGTTGGAAGTGATGCTGAAGCCCCTCCAGTACCGCCCCTGCCATGGCAGGGACACCCTCCCACCGTCCCAGGCTGCTCCAGCCCCAGTGTCCAACCTGGGGCACTGCCAGGGATCCAGGGGCAGCCCCAGCTGCTCTGGGCAATCTAAATTAAATTAAATCAAACCAAGCAGCTTTTGTTGCATCGAGAGAGAAAGTGGAAAAAAAAAACAATACTGTTTGGACTTTACAAATTTTCACCTCAAGCAGCCTAAAAGATAAACTCAGATTTATGTTTAAAACACTGATGGATGGCGCCAAGGTTCATTTGAGCAAAACCCACTGACAGTGGGCTCTGTGACACTGCCCTGCCCCAGCTCCCCCAGCACTGCCAGACCCAGCTGTGGCCCCATGGAGTGAAATTAATGCATTCAAACACGCTGCCAGGGGATGTTTGCAGGTCTGGGGTTCAGTGCATCCCCTTCCATCACATCTCAAAGTGATCTCACAGTGTGCAACACAACCTGACACACCAGCAAACAAAGGAGAGCCAGCCCACAGCTGATTGTGCAGCCAGGCTGCAAATGGAGAGCACTGCACAGAGAGGAAACACTTCCATCCCTGCCCCAGAGTGCTCATCTCTGCTCCTGGCCAGGGAATGGCCCCACAATTTGCATTCCTCATAACTTTCTAAGTGTGTATCTTATAGAAGCCCAGTAAGGCAAGGAGAATCATTTCCCATGTCACAGAAAGGAGGTTAAGTGACAGAAAACCTAAACACAATCCAAAATCAAATAAAAACCCCTTCTGAACACTTCTCCTTCCAGCCTCTGGCCAAGCCTTTACCCACAGGAAAATCCTGGGTCAAGTCTTCATATTGCAAAAATCACAGTGCAGCAGGGGAGAACTGGCTCAAAACAGWGCTTGGAGAGCAGGAATTGTTCTCTCAAATTAAAGAGATTTCAGCTGGCAGAGCCAGGAGCAGCCCTTGCAGCCCCCAGCAAATCCAGCCTTGCAGAGGGGGAGCAGAGAGTCCACCCAAATTTTGGCATTTCCCTCACCCCACACCAAACTGGGCTTGACACTGAAACCCCAGTGGGCTTGGAGAGAAAAGCAGGGAGAGAGGGAGCGGAGAGGGAGCAGAGAAGGAGCAGACAGCTGGGCAGGAGCTCAGCCAGCTGGGCAGGAGCTGGCACTGAACCCCAGACAGAGCAGTTCTGCAGCTGGGGACACTGGGGACACCCTGGGACACCCTGGGACACAACCCTGGGCACACGAGCACAGACTGAAGCCCTGGGCTCCAGCAGCTCCAGGGAGGAGAACACCAGGGGCTCCAAAGCCAAAAAGGAGCTCCAGGACAAGTTCAGCCCACTGATCCATCACCATCTGAGCTTTTGCCTCAGCCTGCAGCCAGCATCTTTAAAATCCAGTTAGAAACCCAGATAAAACTGTGAGATAAGGACAGGCACACTCAAAGGCAGAGCCTTTTTGTGTTTGCCTTGTCTCAGCCAACAGTTTGGTCACTGTGGAGCCAAGGCCACTCAAAGGGTTTGGATCCTGCAGGCTCTGGAGCTTTCAGGTCACAGAGAACRATGCAGAGTGGAAGTTGTGCAGTCTGTAATTACCTGGGGGGGTTTCCTCTCACAGATAACGAGATCCTCCCTTACAGTCCAAGTAATTACACARATTCCTTCATCCCTTTCCATCACTGGCACTGTGGCCACAGGAGATCAAAAGGATCTCTGAATCTCCAAATGCCCTGTGAGAAACCCCCCAGCTCCTGTCCCTGCCATCAGAGCTGCCCTGTCTGCTTTGGTTCCAGGCCAGGACACCAATTAACTGCACACTGCTACTCCAGAGCTCAGGAATAACCAGACTGAAATGGAACCAAAGCACCAATCCAGCAAGTATAAAAGCAGAATTGCAGCTGGGACACAGCCACATSTCCTCCCCCTGCAGAGGGAGGGGGKTTTATCTCCCACAGCTCCAATGGCTCCAGAGAAGTTTGAATGAAAAGAGAGTGGGGAGGGTTTTTAATTCATTTTGTCGAGGCAGTTATTTCACTCTTATTTGCACAGCCAGGTAAATCCACAGCTCAGCTTTCTCCTGARCACCCAGGGACACTGCAGTCCAAGGACAGCACTGCTGTGTGGAGTGGCCATTAAATGAGGTARGAATATCAGGGAGCTCTGCCTGCTGCTTTATTGGCTGTTGTGAGGCAGACACGATGATCTGAGGCTGCAGGATTTATACAGACACTGTGTTTTATTAGATCAGCTGCTGGAAGCTGGGGGGAAAACAAGTGGGACAAGCTCTCAGACACACAAGCCATGAAGTCTGCTGTGCCTGCTCCAGCAGCCAGASCCATAAAACACACTGCYTCTTCCTGGAGCCTTCCCTCTGCCATCCCGCTCCTTGTCAATACACAAAAAACTTTCAGTGGCTCGTGCTTTTTTTTTAATATATAATATCTCTTCATTCCTGGGGAGCAGACCCACCTCAGCTCCACAGGAGCTCAGTTCCAGGGGGCTTTTGGAGCTCCTCAGCCCTTGAGCAGCACCCGGGGTCCCCCTGTGGCAGCAGGGGATGCCACGAGGCTGCTCCCAGCCCCTGAGTGCCACACTCCACCCCTGCCACCACTAAACCGCGCTCATCCCTCCCTGATTTCAGCACAGGTCCCTCTCCCCATCTCCTGGGTCCCTGCCTTGTCCCTGCTGTCCCAGGGAGCACAGCCTGCCGCTGCCAGGGGATGGGGATCTCCTGCCCAGAGCTCTCCCCAGCAGCCCCTCTGTGCCCTCCATGCAGATTTAATCTGTCACTGCACTCAGTTTTAGCCCCACTCCTGCCTTTCTGCAGTTCTGTCCCAAAAAAGCCAGGCAGATCTGCCTCCCTTCACTCAGACCCATGCAGTGACCTTGGCAGTGCCCTAATCCCTCCTGGCACATTCAGGATAGAGAAAACAGCACAGGAGACAGAGAAAACAGCACAGGAAACAGACAGAGCTGCTGGGCTCTGCTATTGATCAGCCCCGGACTGAGAGCTCATTCTGAGCAGCAGGAACGAGTTCTCCCCCAGAGCAGCAGCCAGGGAGATGAGAAACTCTCAGTGGGGCAGGGGGGCTGGGGCTCTGCCCTTCGGGGTGGGAAAGGGGAAAAGGGCAGGGGGAGAAGGAACAGGCAAACAACACCGTGTCCAGTGGGGCTGTGCATCAGGGACTCCCAGGGAAGTGAACCAAGTTCATTCATCAAAAAAAAAAAATCCATTTCTGTTCAAATGAACAAGGTTACATTGCCAAACTTCACAACAAAAAAGGCCAAGCTCCTAAGAAAACACTGAGGTTTAGCAGGTAAAGGTGTGTGCACCTAAAGGTCCTTTCCAGCCTTAACAGCTCTGTGCTGCTGCCCTGAGCTCCAGCTGATTGCACTGAGGGAGTCTGAGATGCCTCAGGAACTGCAGAAGGACAAAACCTGTGGGAAAAAGGATGCAGTGTAGGAGGGCTGGGAAAGCAATCCTGATGTGCCTGAAAGCCTCAAAAGCTTTCCTCTGAAGCAAAGTGTTAATATTTTCCATAAAAYATTTATAAAGTGGTACATGATATTTATAAAAGAACAGCAGCACATTTTTATGGAGAACTGGGAAGTTCTCAGTACTGGATTTAGCAGAAAAAGGGAAGCTCTCTTTTAGAGTACTTTGCATCCTTTTGCATAATTTCCTTGACACATTGGGTTTTTATTAAACTTTATRGGATGATTTGAGGAAGTTGCCCAGTGGTTATAAAGCTCTACTTGATTTGACAGACCTTTTTTCAGCACAGAGAGGAGAGGCACATCTCCTCCTATAAAACTCTTAGGAAGGGATCCATATTTTTTTCCCCACAAATTTCATCAGAAGCATTTACAATTTCATACAACAGCAAAAGCCTGTGCACTGAATGCCAGAATAACCAGCTCAGAGTGGGAACAGGGGCAGGGAAACCCCATGGCCTCAAGGGCCAGCATTAATCACAATTGCTGCCCACACTGGAGGAGGAGTTGTTGGGGGAAAACTCAACCAAGTGTCCCAGGGAATCCAGGATGGATGGGGCTGGAATATCCTGGGCTGGAATATCCTGGGCTGGAGGGAGCTGTCCCTGCCCAGGTGTCCCTGGATGGGCTCTGGAGCCTCTTCCAGCCAAAGCCATCCCAGGATTCCGTGACAAATCTGAGCCCTGCTGGCACTGCCATGAGTCACTCACCCAAAATGCCCTGACTCCTGCTGGGTTAGCACTGGGAAAGCAGCCCAGGCCTTTCCCAGCCTGGAGCAACAGATCCTGCCCACAAAAGAAAAGGTCTATTTCCTTCTGCAATTGTGGMTTTGCTGCTAAACAACAGGAAAAGGTCAGCTTTAAAAGTGAAGCAATTCCTCTGCTGGGTTACTGCTGGCCAGTGGAATAAGCCATATTTCTGCAGCACATTAGTGTTATTGGATTTCTAAATCACATTCCAGTAGCTGACAAAACATACAGACAAAAAAAATCCAATATCAGTAACAACACAAATATCGAGTGGGCTCAGGGAGAACAAGGCAACACCACAGGAACATTTTATTTAACTGAGCACATGCACAGGAACCACTCTGCACTGATTAACTGTGATCAGGATTAAAAACCCAGCCATTGAGTCACTGCCTGYAAGAATTTCTGCTGGGTTTATATGCACAAAACTGTCCCAGGATCACAAAAAACTAGGCTAAAATGCTTCCCCAGTCCATCCCAGTGCCACAAAGCAGGATCAGCAGCAGAGGTGCCAGCACAACGTGTTCCCTCCCCTAAAACCCTCTGGAGAGGGAGGTGTGGGGATCCTCCACAGTTCAGTGACTATTTATTGCAGGATAGAACTCTCCTCCCACTGCCCAAGTTTTTGTTATTAGCTGATWTAAACCTCCCTCTTGCAACAGATGCTTTTGTTCTGTTCTCTGCCCAGGGCACAGAACAAATATTTAATTACCACAAGACCTGCACCCAAACACGGGGAACAATGAGGAGCTGATTTAGATGCTGCATGTGCAGTGTTTAACAGCAGCTGGGARCTGCACAGGGCCAGGCTGGGCAGGGTTCCACTGGCAGCAGCAGCAGCAGCTCCCTGAGCCTCCCAAGGAGCCCTGGGGATCCCTGTGTGTGTGACAGGGTGAGCTCCCACCCTGGGCTGCACACCACAGCCTCTGCCTCAGCTGAACTCACTCCTTCCTGCAGTGAATCACACAAAAAAACCCAGATACTTGCAGTGGGACCTGCCCCTGAACCAGCAGGTTTAACTGAGATCCCTGCTTCTAAAAAGATTTTGGTTTCTGCTGTTTCTAAAGGGCCCTTAGCAGCCAGCTCTGATTGTCAGCTCTGCAGCACCCAAGGGTTCCAGGGCCAGAGCCCCAGGGAGCCCTGTGTGCATCCTGTGTGCATTCCCTGTGTGTGTGTGTGCATCCCCTCTCTGTCTGTGTGCATCCTGTGTGCATCCCGTGCTGCTCCAGGGCAGAGCTGAGCACCCAGGCTGAGGAAGGGACTCTCCAAGTGCCCCCTGGGTTTGAAGCAGGGCATCCAAAAGCTTTAAACTTTCTGATTCAGCAGCAGCAGGGGGAGGCTGTTCCACCTGAGGAGAACACACAGGGCTGCAGTGCACTCCTGGCCTGTCCTGGGCTCTCATTTCATGCTCTAGGTGACAATTCTTACATGAAATGCTGCTTCCACATCGGGTTTTCCTGAGCCCTGAGACCTCCAGCACTGGAGACCCTCAGTGCTCCAGTGGATGTGACCCCCAGCAAAGTGGTGCTACCTTAAATTGGCTTTTCCTGCCCCAGTGGGGCCCAGGCAGCCTCCTGAGCTGCTCCCCAAGCTGTGCCACAGCTCCAGAGCTTCCCTTACACAAAAATCTGTATTTTGGATGATGGATTCTGCACAGAAAACAGCCCACTGGTCACAAATTGTGTTGTAGCAAATCTGTCTGGTCACAGTGAGGTGGCATCAGAGCTGCAGGTGGGACACAAGAAGCACCAGGAGCAGGAACAGGAGCAGCAGGAGAATCACAGAGCTTCAGGCAGGTATTTACAGCCATGCCCTGCACATGCACACACACGTGGCCAGACTGGCCCAGCACATTCCTCAGCCCCTGTGAGCTCATGCTGGCASAGAAATTATTAAATAGAGGGTGGTGATTATTCCTCCATCTCACAGCAACACTGGAGGCACTTCATTTGATACAGTCCCAGCTAATAAACAGAAAACAGATGAGATAATTTATCTCTATTTACTAGAAATTCCACAGGGAAAAGAAAACCCTGTCAAATCTGTTTGTGTCTGTAATATTGCATGGAAGCCTCTGGTAGCTGCTTTGCACACTGATCCTAAGGTAGAAGAAAATTCACTCAGCTTTTGGCTTCTAAAAGCAACACAAATTCTCCCTTTCCCTTCTGCTTTGTTGTCCCCATTGGACACCACAAACCAGCCCAAAACCCTTCACCATGCTCTGCACAGAGCCCCAGGGGCACGGGGGTGTCTGTAGAGTCAATCTTTGCATGGATAAATGCAGGCTTTTCCCCCAAAAGCCAGAGCAGGGGCAGGTTTAGGCACAGAACGGGTCTGGAGCAAAGGCTGAGCACAGCTGGCAGGATCAGTCACATCACCCTTGTCACACAGCACGTTTTGGGACCCCTGCTCACTCTGGAGCCACCAATTCCCAGTGAGTTCTGTGGGGAGACCCTTCCCAGCACTCCCCCAGTGCTAACTTCCCAAACGTGCCCCAAAACCAACACAATGCCAGTCTCTGAGGGGTGCCCTGTGCCCAGAGGTGCCACCCCAGGGCAGGCAGGGTTTGCTCAGCCCCTGGAGCAGCACCCACACCCCACGGGGCCCTGCAGGCTCCTGCTGGGGTTCCAGGTGCCTGGGGACACCGGGATGGTTCTCCCTTTCCAAGCTCAGTCTCCATCCCTGACCCAAGCCCKTGTGGCTGCTCCCTGCAGCTCCAGAACCTTCTGTCAGGGCTCCTCCTGCTGAGGAGCTGCTCCTTCCACCCCCTGTGCGTGGCACTGGCACTTGAGTCATTGTGCTTAATAAGGAAATGGATGGARCATCATTAAACAGTGCAATTAAGTGTCCAAATCACACAATTACATGTGTACCCTAAGTACATGACGAGCCTGGTAATTGCCTGAACATTAATTTAAATTATTAGAGAAAATTGTGTTTAAAAAATACAGATGTGCTTAGGATGGGGAAATAATGCCAGGAATCCCAAAGGGAAACAGCTGCACAGCCTGGGCATGGCCAGGTGCCACTGCCACACCTCCAGCACCACAGTGTCCCACAGCAGAGGCTCCTCCCTGACAGGCACAGGGACAGCAGAAGTTTATTTTCAGCCTTCCCCCAGCAGCAGAAGTTTATTTTCAGGAGGCAAACTGCACAGATTAAATTTTAAAGCCATTACTCACTAAACCTTTTAGTATTTCCACAAAGGCACACACCTGCACTATCCCCCCTCTGGGACAGAAAACAAACCCCAGCTATTATTTATACAAACCTGGATCTCATTTTCTGCCTCCAYTGATGGCTGAGACCTCCCAAAGAAGGGCTGCATTTAAGGTGAAATTATGCTTAAATAAACAGTGTCAGTGGGAGAATGACATTGGCTGGGAAATAAAACACCTCTGTTATCCTACAGGAACCACAGAGAATCCAGAAAAAAAAATACTTCCAGTTTTTCATCAGTCCAAAACCCTATGAACCACCACTGCCTCAAACCAGGCTCACCTGTGTCAGGAAAAAAATCAGCTGGATCTTCAGCAAGATAAGATTCAGAGATTCTGAGAGTGGCTGCAGCAAGCACCCATCCCTGGATGCTGGAGCAGCAGCATCTGGGTGATATTTCCCAAGCAAATACAAAAGTAAAACCCCTCCCCAGTACTTCAGGAAGAAGTTTTGTGCCCAGTAACATTGTTTTACTCTCCTTTTCTTACAGCTTTTGGGGCCATCCTTCAAGTTTTGAGAGCACTCATAACTCAGTGCTGCAGAGCTGCAGATGCTTTACTGCTAATGAATTTGGGCTCCCAGCTCATTAAATGCTACACAAAGCGTGCAGGGGCCATAAAAGCTGAGTAACCTTGGMGTTCAGCTCCGAGAGCATTTGGGATGCTCAGGGATTTTTGCATCAGACCAATAAAACCCCGGCCTGGCTTTCACAGGGGTACCCAGCACAGGGCTCCAAGCCAGCCATGGTTCCCATCCTTCACCTGCTGGGTGCCAAACCCTCCTCTCCCTGCTTCAAATGCAACTTTCAGCTGCATCCTTGCCTGGAGCACCAGAACTCCATCTCCTCCAGGCCCCCCAGATCACTATTGCTGAATACTCCACTTTCCTGCAATAATGGAGGCGTTTATAAACCTACATTTAACACACAAAAAGTTGTGTATATGGTTCTTCTAAAAAAAAATAAATCAGAGATGTTGCTCTAACAGGTGTTATGAGAATATGAACTCTTCAAAATACTTATTGAAATGAATCTTAAATCCATTAATAGTTCTTGAAAAGAAACCCACTTTTTTTGAAAAATGGACTGTGTTACAAACATAAATCAGGTTGCCACTAAGMAAAACAATTTACTTCTGGAATGACATTTGTCAACTAAATGAGTAAGTGCTSTGACATTTATAGAAACTGTGACACTGCTAAAGCTATACAGCACTGCTTAATGCTATTTCCCTTTTATATAAAGAGAGCCACAATTTGAGCATAAAAATTGCTCTTATTAGGCAGAGAATGTCAAGTCTCATTGCTAAATTTACTGTGGTGATTCAGCAGGAGAACCAGCAGTGCCCTTTTGGCTCTCAGCAGCTCTGCTCAAGTGCCCGTTCATTGCCCACATTAACTCCAGTGCCAGGGCCAGCAGGGGGAAAAATCCCAGGCAGGAGATGCAGAGCCACAGCAGGGCAGTGCCCAGGGRGGCCCTGAGACAGCAGGCACGGAGCCTGGCTGTGGTGATGTGTTTGTAGGAGTTATTCTGTGTGCTAGGTACATTCTTTGTCATTTTATTAGAACACTTGTAGTTGTGTTATTTAAAATATTAAGACTCTATTAAAGTTACTGAAGTAAAAGTAAGACTAAAATAAGAACGAAGAGTTTGAGAAACTGATTATGAAGAATGTAAACTTTAGATAAAAGTGGGCTTGATGTGATGATGGACTTTGACTTGAAGAGTGTGTGTCAGCTTCATGGACAAAGCAGAAGATCTAATTAAATAATGTGTGATTGTGTGGAATTGTATCTTAGAATTGATAACCGTTGCTTACTGTAAGCAATAAAGTGACTTCTGCATACCCACATCAGTTTGCTGTACAGAGCTCCTGCTCTCCTGCAGCTGGCACAGCTGGAGTCACCCTGCTGTCCCCAGGGCACAGCCACCCCGGTGTGTGGGGCACAGGGAGCCAGGGCCACCACGGGCAGGCAGGAGTGACAGTGCTGCAGGGAGCTGGGACACTGCCCCTGGTCCCTGCTGGGAAAAGGCTCAGCACGTTCTGTGTGAGGGCTCTGCAGCTGCTCCTGCCCAGCACAGGGCAGTGCCCAGACCCCCAGGAGCTTCTCTCCTGTGAGCCCTCTCTCTCTGGGAAGGTTGTGCCACCCCCAGACCCCCAGCCATGCACAGAGAGGGTCTGGGAGTGCCCAGAGCTGAGGCACACCCAGCACTGAGGAGGAGCAGTGACAAAGGACATCATCCACCCAAGAGAAATGGAAAGCTAAAGCCAGCCCTGGACCTCCAGACATCCCAAACCAGCCCTGGACCCCCAGACATCCCAAATCAACCTCAGACCTCCAGACATCCCAAACCAGCCTCAGACCCCAGACACTCCAGGTCAATGCTCCAGGGATCCCTCCCCCCCCAGCAGGATCCCAGCCCTGGAGCAGCCCCTCAGCACCATCACAACCCTTCCCTAAGTGCCTGAGCAGCTCAGGAGCTCCCACACAAAGGCAGGCCCGTCTGGAGCCCCAAATCAAAGCAATCCTTTGTGCAGCTGCTGGCTGCTGCAGCTGTAATGGCACACTTAGAGGGAGCTGTAATAAAGAAGACAGAATGCTCACGCAGTGGAGCAGGAACAGAGCCAAACAAGCATTAATATTGTTCTCCCCAAGACAAATGGCTCGCTGAACAGCCTGAAAGGACACCTGACATGCATCTTCCCCTTCTTTCACAAAATATAACCATAAATAAAACTGATATGATTACTTGCTAAATCTAATAAGTTTCTTTTTCTTTGATGGTTGTTTGCTCCTTAATGTGCTTTAAATGCATAATAAAAATATAATGAAAAACATACATTTATTCTATGTGGCAGCTACTGCATATTCCATAAAAAAGTAATCTTATAAAGTTTAATTTTACAGTGTTTCTTAAATCTATTTCTACTTATTCACTATATGCTGAAGGTATCTGCGAAGGAATTTAATACTGAACATAACCCCTTTCTTCACTGATATTAATGCCAAATTTTCCTTTTACAATCATTGTCTTGTCCCTTCTGTAAGCCTGGAAAAGGAAAAGCAAGTGGATTTAAGGTTTCCAAAGAGTCTCATTAAAATGTAAAGTCCAAATATCCCCATAATTTTTCCCCTGATTGCTTTAGGGCTGTTGTGGGATTTTTCCTGTCTGGGCATTTGTCTTCCATAACATTTTAATTTCCTTGAGAAAACTCTGGACKGAGCTTATCTCCTTGCCACTGGTGATATCAGAGCATCTGGTTTGCATTAAGGGAATGCAAATTTGGGCACAGCTGAATTAAAGACCACTCGCTTTTCAGAAGGCATTTGTCAGGAGAAGCACCAACAAGTAATAGCTATTGACAGGGAACCCTGTGCAAGCCTTCAGGATCAGGCACTCCAGAAAAATCCTCTYGGGACACTCTAAGGAGAGTCTCCCTTGCTTCCCTTTGCTGCAGAACTTACTGCCAAAAACCAGATTTGCAGCAGCARCTCCCAGAGGCAGAGGTGACACCTGAGCACAGCTGGTCAGTGCTCACCTGTGTGGTCAGAGAGGAGGGACAGCCCAGGGAGCACCAGGGCACAGGGAGGTCACTCAGGGACACTGAGGGGACTCCTGCCCTCCAAAGTTCCCATTTTAGGGGTTCTTGGAGCCCTCCCCAAGGTCTGCACGGAGCTGCCCTGCAAACATCTCACCTGCTGGCTTTGGGCTCCCACCCCCTCACCTGCTGGGCTTGGGGCTCCCATCCCCTCCCCTGCCCCACAGACTGGGGCACAGCACACACCCTGCAGCTGCACCAGAGCCCATCATTCTCWGGCACCATAAAAACGCCACAGAAACACACTCAGGCAGGAGGTTTTAGTGCTTCTGACAGATGGCAGAACCAAATTTACTCTAAAACGGACGGAACTGGGAATAAACGTCCTCTCTCTGCTGTCAGGGAGGAGTGCTGCCCCTAAAACAGCACAGCTGCTCCTGGGGAGAGCCTCAGGGGTCCCCTCTGAAATCCCCCTGCATGGAATTAACCTCAGGGCTTAACGACTTTTGTGAGCCAGGACTTGAATTCACCTTCCTGCACCAGTTTGTGCACCTGTTACTGGATGCTCTTACTGTGCTGCTCCTGCCACGTGTTTTCCCTCCATCTTTACCCTTAAATACAAAACACAAGAGCCATTTGCTCATCTGAGCAATATTGACATGTTGAATTTGCTCAGACAACAAGAATCAATAGCACAAAGAACTCGAGAGACTTGCCAGGACATGGAAAAATATAATAAAGATCAAGGTGACAGCAGGTTTTAATTACGTGAGGGGAGAGGAGAAGGTGTGTTCTGCAAGGTCTGTGCAATTTGAGACTATAATCAAAATGTCATCAGCCTGCCTCTCATATTGCCAATCTCTCAGGAAAATGACTAAAACGGTGTAACATTTTCAGATTAATTTTGATGCCTCCATCAGAAGGGCTGACATTTGGCTAATGTCAGACATCACTTACACTGCCTCTGATTTCTCTGTCCCCTTCGGGCAGCACTCCTGTAACGACCAAGGGGTGGGGATGGAGCAGTGACAGAGCGCTGGAGATGAGGCAATTCCTGCTCTGCCATTCCCTGCTGCTCATGGAAACACCCACCCGTGTGTGCCGTGAGTGACACAAACATTGAAAAACCACGTGTGAGCAGTCCCGTGTTTGTCAAATCTGGTCATGAATTCCTTTTCTTCACTACTCCAGGAATTCCCATGGGAACACGAAATACCCGTGAGGAACTCCCAAAGCCTCCCAGGCACATCCCAGTCTCCTGCAGGAGCAGCTCCTGCCCTCCCTGTAACATGAACACCGTGTAAACCGTGCCCTTTCTGTGCCCAGCCCGCACGCTCCTGGTACAGAATTATCCCCTCGCCTGCCTTTAAACCTGCGGGGAGTCTGAGATCAAACAGCACGCCAAAAAATAAAATGACATTTCCTGTCACCCTGCCCGAGCAGCCTGGTGGCACCGAGCACACAGGGAAAGGCCAGCTTAGCAAAAACGCCACACAAACCCAGAGTCGGGAATTATYTCAGCCCCTTGTAAGGAAACACCAATGAAGCACGCAGGTGGCACCACGGAACCGGAGGAGCAAAGCTGAGCGGGAGCTCGGGAGGTGACGGAGGCAGCGCTGCCCCGGGATGGTGGCTGAGTCCTGCTCCCCGGGGAGCTGCAGCACCTAGCATCCATGTCCGGGGAGCCCCGGCATCCATCCCCAGAGAGCTCCAGAACCCAGCCCCGGGGAGCTCCGGCATCCCGCATCCAGCCCCAGAGAGCTCCGGCACACATCCCTGGGGAGCTCCAGCATCCATGCCCGGGGAGCCCCGGCATCCAGCCCCAGGGAGCTCCAGAACCCAGCCCTGGGGAGCTCCGGCATCCCGCATCCATCCCCGGGGAGCTCCGGCATCCCGCATTCAGCCCCCGGGGAGCTCCGGCATTCATGCCCGGGAAGCTCCAGCACCCAGCATCCATCCTCCGGGGAGCTCCGGCATCCCACATCCATCCCCGGAGAGCCCCGGCCCTGCACAGTGCCCAGAGCCCCCCCAGCCCCTCAGAGGGCTCAGCCCAGGGGGTTTAGGTGCCCAGCACCCACAGCCCCGAGGGTCCCCAGCAGCTCCTACCTGGCTCTCCACGCTCAGGCTGAGCCGCTCCAGGGCTGGGGGCTCAGGGGGGACCCCGGGCAGGGCTGCAGGTGCCACCCCGGGCTCCAGTTCCCCCCAGGAACGCAGGGGCAGCCCCCCAGGAAGGGAGGGGCAGCAGTGGGGCCGGGTTTTATCCCAGACAGGACAATCCCACCGAGCAGCTCCAGCTGCAGGCATGAGGTCATTCCAGCCCAGGTGGGGTGACAGCCCTGGTCTGAAACTGGGAGCCAYAGCTTAAAAAAYWAWAAAWAAAWWAWTWAAWWAAWMAAWMAAWMAAWMAAWMAAWMAAWMAAWWAAWWAAWWAAWRMATWWWT
>CADDXX010000478.1:31370-44249 GCA_902810485.1 Alauda arvensis
AARRWWAAAAARWRMAAAAMWRTGRWTTGCAAATGGATCAGACAGAGTTCTTGTGCACAGAACAATTTGAAGCTGTGTTAKCCAAAGCCAAAAGGTTATCAAAGCCAAGCGTTGTTACAGCACTGAGGAATTMAAGATTAGGAACTCTCATTAGTAGAGAACTCCTGGAAATATTGGTGGAAGAGCAGCAGTTCTGCATTTTGCTGGGGTAGAAGCATTTGCCCTGGATCCMTGCAGAGCTCAGTCCCTGAGTGTGGCTCAGGGCTCACAGAGGGGCTCAGGGCTGAGCCCACCCTGCACTTTTGGGGCCAGCTCATTTCTGTGCCAGTCCTGAGCCTGCCAGTGAGGGGGAACTGGTGCCAGCAGTGACAGTGCCCTGGTACAGGAGAGGCTCTGAGCCTGCCAGTGAGGGGGAACTGGTGACACCAGTGACAGTGACTGCTCCAGTGCAGGAGAGGCTCTGAGCCTGCCAGTGAGGGGGAACTGGTGACACCAGTGACAGTGACTGCCCTGGTACAGGAGAGGTTCTGAGCCTGCCAGTGAGGGGGAATTGGTGACAGCAGTGACAGTGGCTGCTCCAGTGCAGTTCCAGGGTTCCAGGGAGGATCCCCTTCATCCCTGCACGTGCAGATGGGTGGCAGAGCCTGGGCAGTGCTGGCAGGGGCACACTGAGCACAGTGACCTGCCATGAACTGGGATGCCTTTTATCCCCCACTGGCCCAGGACAGAGCAGTTCTGCAGGAAGGAGATCCCTGTTATTGCTTCCCAGCTTTATTTCCAATCCCTTTGGAGAAGAACAGGCAATGATCACCAGCAGCACAGGGGCAAAGCAATCAATCAATCAATCAATCAATCAATCAATCCYGAGCTGTCTGCAGCAAATGAAGTCATTGAAGCACATCTCAGAGCCTGGGCCCTGTGAGTGTGTCAGGCTGTGCTGCCAACAGCTCTGCTGTGCTCAGGGCCTGCCCAGCTCCGGAGCTCTGTGGCACACAAACATTTGCATGCAGAAGCTCCTCTCACCCAAAGCTGAKGCTGCTCCTGCAGAGGATGTGCCCCAGCTGCAGCTGAACGTGAGCTGCTTGCTTCCATCTGAACTGCAAGGAGCACAAATGGGCACTGAAATAGCTGGGTAATTTATTAGGATAATTAAAATTTAAAATAATTGAATAATTAAGGTTTCTTTTGCTTTCACACTCAGGTCTCATTGGAAAAATCCCACACTGGGAGGAGAACATTCCCGTTGTTTTCTAACCACACCAGGCGGATTCACATGTCCCTGGAACAGGAGGGTTGGGTGGTTGTGAYGTGTCAGATRTATTTATTCATTTCYATAAGATGTTTCTCTTCTCTATTCCTCACAGTTGYACCAGCTCAGGCCYTTTAAGASCCTCACAGAAGGTGGATAAGGACAAGTGTAAGAGAAAAAAATKATTAAAAACCCAAATATATCCCCTGGGTCTCTTTCCCTCAAACTGAAAGCACAGCTGGGAAGTGAGGGGATCTTTGGGAGCAGCTCCCTGGCCCTGTTCCCCATCAGCAGATCCCTGCCCTGCCCGGGAGCCCTGGACCCAGCCTGAGACCCAAATCACCTCAGTCTTTTGGAAACCGCTCAGATTTTAGCAGAAGTTCAATCCTTCAGGTGATCCCAGTAGGAACTGGGCTGGGTTACACTCTGCTGCTGCTGCTGTGGTCCTGCCTCTGAGCTTTGATCCACACCGTTCCTGGTGTGGTGTGCAGGGACAGGAGTGGGAATTCCTCCCTGGAGAGGCCCCTGGCCAAAGCCCCTGGAGCAGAACGAGGCGTCTCAGAGCTGACACCGCAGAGCAGAGGCAAACGCTGCTCTGCAGAGCGGAGCTGGGGAGAGGCACAGGCCGGGAGATGTGACAGGACACGGGAGGATGGTTTTCTATCGGCTCAGAGGCAGCAGCAGCAGCACAGGCAGCGATGGGAGCAGCTCCCGCCCCCAGCACGGTCCCTGCAYGGCCTCGGGCACGTCAGGAGCCAGCCGGGGAGGGAGAAGGGCCGGCAAAGCCAAACTCATTCGGTGAGCTGTCTGTAGGGATACAGCATCACCGCCCGAGGTGCTGGCAGCCATCTGAGCAATTGCGGAGCTGATGGGGATGGTGTCAGTGAGAGGCACGGGCTGTCAGCCCCAGCTGGCCCTGCTGTCCATCCACAGCCGGGAAATGCCTCTGGAAGCACAGGGGTCACTCTGGGGTCCGTGGGACGCTGCTGGAGCAGAGCTGGGAATTGTTCAGGCAGGGTGGGGGGAGCTGCAGCCACCTGAGCTGTGCCTGCTGTGAGCCACCAGCAATRAAAGCAGATAAAAACAGAAACTTTGCCAGCCTTTCCTTCAATATTTTCATTTTCTGCCCGTTCTGCTTACGTAATTCCTACTCTGTCCTGCTTCTCACAATGCTTTCTCCCCTTCCCTTCCTGGAGCACTCTCTCCTGCCAGCTCCATCTCCTCTCATGCACACTGTGACTGGCAGCACAGAGCAATCTGCGAGTTCCCCTCAAACACCTGGGAGGGTTTTGTGCTTCTGGCAGATCTCTGTGTTCCTCTGCCTTTGTGTCACCCAGAAAAGCTGTGTGCATGCCCTGGCCTGGAGGTTCAGCTGTGAGCTGCCAATAAAACACCCAAGCACTGTCACATACCTGAGCTTTGAGCACCCCACAGCGATGGGCACAAAGCAGTTCCCATGGACATCTCTGTTCCTGGGCTCTGTGAACAGTGAGCAGGTTTGGGGGTTGTCCTCCCCTGCCACTCACAGATTACCAAATTATTCAGGTTTGCTCAGCTCATGAGGCCTTGCCAAGGCTGTACCATTATCTGGGATTTCCAGGTGTCCCACAGAACCCTGGGACAGTGTTTGTGATCTGTGACATCTGCAGGCCCAGCCACACTCCCTGTGTGCCAGGCAGGTACCTAAGCGGCTCTGAACCTGCTCTCCACAAGAGGTGCTGAGAAAAACTCTCATAATCCATTTCCCTTTCCTTTTCAAAGGACCAAGAGTAAACAAAGGGCTTCGTTCAACTCTGGGCGGCTTTAGGGGAGAGCAGGTCTGGAATTGAAATGGAATTTCTGAAGTGCCCTGGACCAGCTGTTCTGTTGTTTCTGCTCCAGGGGCTCCGCAGGGCGTTATCAGCCATTCCCGGGGGATGCTGTGAGACAGAGATACCGCAGCAGCCCTGACAGCCATCAGTGCGTGCCGCTGGATTTCAGATGGCTCCCGTTAACACCGCGCCTTCTGAAGGAGGATTTGCATTTGGGAACAAATGGGTTTTCTTTCAGTGAAATGCGGAGCATTAACCGGGCTAGAGGGGCTGCAATTCCCGGTGGGATGTGTCGGGGAGCTCGGGGCCGGCTGGGGCCTCTCCTCTCGCCTTTCCCGTCCCTGTGCCTGCGGACGGGGCGGGTTTGTGCCTGTCCCTCATCCCTGCAGTGCCAGCCAGAGGTGTCCCCGATGTCCCCATCGAGCCGTGGGGCTTTGTTCTGAATCCTGAGTTCACCCCTGGGCCCTGCAGCTTCWCGGGCTGTCAAACCCCGTCAGTCAGCACTAAAGGCGCTCTTCCACAGGTAAAACATCCCAAAATATCCTTTACAGCGTGCCCGGCTCCGTGAGGGASCGGCCGCCTTCCCGCGGATCCGGCCGGGATTCCTGGCTCCGCATCCCCGAACGGGCGTTCGTGCAGCCCAAAGCTTTGTCACACAGTGCCACCCGCCGGGGTGAGCCCCGCTGGGGACAGCGCCGGCAGCGGCCACCGAGCCGGCACCGGCACCGGGAACTGCGGGAACACCGGGAATTCCAGCCCGGGACCGGCACCGGCACCGGGAACTGCGGGAATGCCGGGAATTCCAACCCGGGACCGGCACCGGGAACTGCGGGAATGCCGGGAATTCCAGCTCTGCCCCGGGACTGGGACCGGGGAACACCGGGAATGCCGGCCCGAGAACAGGGAATACCGGGAATTCCCGCCCGGGACCGGGCACAGAGAACACCGGGAATTCCAACCCGGGACCGGGGAACACCAGGAATGCCGGTTCGGGACCGGGACCGGGACCGAGAACACCGGGAATTCCGGCCCGGGACCGGGGAACACCGGGAATTCCAGCCCGGGAACAAGGGGACACCGGGAATTCCAGCCCGGGAACAAGGGGACACCGGGAATTCCAGCCCGGGACCGGGCACCGGGAATACCGGGAACTCCAACCCTGCACTGGCGTCAGCTCCCGAACACCGGGAATTCCAACCCTGCCCCGGGAGCGGCTCCCGAACMCTTTCCCAGGAGCTGCCTGGACAGCCCCGCCTCAGTGCTCCAGACCCTTGGCGAGTCTGCTTCTGCCAGGGCAGTAATAAAAACATTTACACTCGTGCAATTCAGTTCAAAATTCTGTGTGCTGGAGGTGTTTGTGTGCTGTAAGAGGAGGTGAGTGGTAAGTACTAAAAAACAAACCCCAATTGTACAAAGTTTTTAAGATATTTCCACTTTTAAAATCCCGGATTTTGTGTCAGTGGCAGGAGCAAGGCCTGCTCTGAACAGCCACACAGGAGGTGAAACACCTCAGCCTCAGGCTGTAAATCAGCCCCTRATTGTGCCTCGGACTGTGGAGGGCSTTTRTGCAGAGACTGGTTYGGGTTTAATTCTCKGGGAGTTTTCTCATTGATTTCAAAAGGACTCAGGTCATTGCTCCAGGGTTCCCTGCATGAAACATCCCTGATCACAGCTGGATAAAGAATAAAGAATTAATTTAGATAACACCTGAGAGGAGACATTGAAATGTGAGCAGGGAATAAGAACCAACAGAGCCTGTCCTCGAGGTCCCTGATATTGGCATTTACCACGTAGTGAGAATAAATAAATACAGAATGTGACATGAACGAGTGCTGCTGTGGGGGCTGCAAGGAGAGCAAACACCGACAGAAGAGCCAAAATCCTCCTTCAGGTGTGCTGGGGCCTCGGCCCAGAGGCATCCCCGAGCCTGGGGGAGGCAGAGCATCCCCAGGCACCTCGTGCTCCGTGACAGCAATTCCCAAATGCCAAACCCTGCCTGAGGTGTGGGGACAGAGCCTGAGCCAAGGACAGGCAGGACAGCTGCTCTCACCTCCCTCCTCAGCCCTCACATTCTCACTGTGCTCAGAACTGCTCAGGGACAGTCATGACTCTTGTCCAGAGTTAATTATTAATGGATAAATTCAATAGAGTTTTAATAAAAGATCAGATTAGCTCTGTTCAGGTGTTCCAAACACAGATAGCATCTCCCCACGAGCCTGTCTGGCTCTTTATCACCTCTGTGGTGTCTGTAGTTATAACTCTGAACAATCCATCCCCCCTGCACTCCTGCCTGGACAGCAGTGCTGTTTTCTGATCYGTGTTTTCAGGGACTCAGAGCTTTGGGGCCATCCCTGCACTCTGAGGAAATGGGATGTTCAGCTTCCAGCATCAGAGCGGGATTGATGTGCCCTGGAAGAAAAGGGATTCACACCAGGAAAGCCTCCCCTGCTGATTGAGGTGAGAATTTCATATCCCTGTGAATATCCCGTGTCCCAGGGGTCTCCTCAGCCCCTGGAGCTGCAGAGGGACTTTGCCCAGGACATGGGGTGACAGGACAGGCTGGGGGGTGACACGAGCTGTCCCTGTGCTGGGCAGGGTCACTCTGCTCACTGGGCACTGCTGGCCCCTTCTCTTCCTCCCTGCCAAACCCCATGTGCAGGGCACACAAATTAACACTACTGACAACAATGAAGTGGCACAAAGATGTGAGCAGTCATGTCAATAATTTGCAGTGAAAGGGCAAAAAAAGCCCCAAATCCCAGCCTGGCTGATGCCACGTGAGCTTCCCATGTGGCAAAGAAAACCCCAGCAGTAAAAGTGTTTGCTGTCCAAAGAAACACAGGGAAAAGCTCCCAGTGCCAGTCTCACCCTCCCTTCATCCCATCCTTTCTTCCTCCCCTAAAATGTTTCCAGCCCTAAATCTGTCCATTTGTGAAGCCCATTGAATGCTGGCAGGTGTTCAGGGGTGGGAGAACAGCAGAGCCTGAGCTCCATCTCTGCTCACTCCTGTCACTGTCAGTCACATCAGCACAGGGAGGGGAGGCACTGCTGCTGGATCCCCTCCTGGACACCCCTCACATCACAGGGAACTGGGGGAGAAGCAGGRAATTCCCCTTCTCAGGTGTGCTTTGGATGGGCCACTGCTCTGAGAAGCTTTTCCTTCCCAAATCATTCACGTGGCACTGCAAAATCCAGAATTAATTTCTAATTCCAGAGACAAGGTTTTCTTTAATAGCTCCATGTTCTTGATCAGGGAGTATTGATCCTGATTTTGAACCAAAAAAAGTGAAGAAGGTTCAATACAGAAGCAGAGCTGCTCATTAACTCTGTGTTTAACACAGGGAGGGCAACATGTCTGACAGAACTGCTTAAAACATCAATGCAGGCAAGTTTTAATGAGAAATTGGAGATAAAGTTTAACAGCACTTAATAGTGAGTGTGCTCAGAGATAATGTGCAGCCCAGAATGTTCTTGGGAAGCAGAGGGAGGAGGAGGAGCCTTCCCTGGGTGCTCTGAGGGATGGGTTTGTCCAGAGGGATCCCTGCAGGCTGAGCAGGAGCTGCCAGAGCTGCAGCAGGGTCTGTGCTGGGCACAGCAGTGGCACCACACATCCCACAGGGACAAAGGGAAACACACACTGGGAGCCAGAAATGGAGCCCCAAAATCTCCCCTGGTTTTCACATTTGCTCRGGGGAATTTTGTGCCCAGTGCTCAGGAATATTTTGCAATTTTCTTGGACATTCTTTTGTAAATCAATTTTAACCTAGAGGGGAATAATTTCATAAACCCCATTTCAGATTGCAGATGTGAGTGCTCATGCTGGAAGCCTCATTAGAAGCATTACCAGTAATATGCCATTAATGTGTCCAACAAAAAGAAATTAATTCTGAAGATGAACTACAAATGAACTTCRGATCAAGAATTGTCTGCCAAAATTACTTTGTGATGAACTGAGCAGTGAATACTGGCAATTTGTGACAAGAAAATGAGGCAGGATGTATTGAATAAATTCCTCCTGGGTTTGCTGCAGTGGTGGTCGAGCTCCGCTGGGCTGAGTCTGGAGCTGGGCTCTGCCACAGCAATGAACTCCCTGCTTTGGAACCCTCACCGGGCATTTGCAGCGACCACAGAGCCAGAGGATGGTTAAATTCCACCCAGCGCCGCTCCAGGGACAGGAAAAATCACCCGTGCCACCCCAGGGACAGGAAAAATCACCCAGTGCCAGCCCTGCCATGGCAGGGACAGGAAAAATCACCCAGTGTCACCCCTGCCATGGCAGGGACAGGAAAAATCACCCAGTGTCACCCCTGCCATGGCAGGGACACCTCCCACTGTCCCAGGCTGCTCCAAACCCTGGCCAAGCTGCCCTTGGGCACTGCCAGGGATGCAGGGGCAGCCCCAGCTGCTCTGGGCACCTTGTGCCAGGGCCTGGGACCCTCCCAAGGTGGCACTGGGCACAGCTGGGACTCGCTGCTCCCGGAGGTTTTYCCCTGTGTGCCCGAGGAGGAGCTGTAATTTCCCGGGCTGGTTCTGCATTCCCCGCCCGGCTCCGCAGGTGCCGAGTGCCTCCTGCCCTAAACCAGCCCTGCTGGGCTCCCGGGTTTGCAGCTGGTGGCTCCAGGGATGGGCCAGGATTGGGGGACACACGGAGCAGTTCTGGGAATCGCTCAGCATCAGCGGGAATGAGCTGGCCGGGGTTTGATGAACAATATCTCCTTGGACTGTCTCCCCTCGTGTGGCGTCTCACAGACAGATCTGTGACCTTCACAGACGCCACATCAATAAAGGAGAAGGTTTAGTTAAAAAATGAACACAGCAGATCCAGSCCAGGAGTAAATCAGAGTCAGCAGAGAGAGGCTGATTTACAGACTCTGCCCCACCATTACAGATGTTTAAGTGAATTGTTACTGCTGTGCCAGGTCAGGGAGCTGGTGCTGAGACAAGGAAAGGGCTGTGATTCATTGGGATGTGGGAGCTTTCCCAGCAGGAGCAGAGCAGTGCCTGCAAACGGGCAGGGGAACTAAAGAGCATTTTGATGTGCTTTAAAAGTGGTACTTGAAGGTGTGCATTTAATGGTGTCAGAGACCAGCACAGCAACAAACTCATGCCTGCCCTGTTCCACACCCCCTGAMATGCTGGAATACAGGAGAATTCACCTTTCTGCACCCAAATTGGGGGCCACAGCCCTCCTGCAGGGCTCAGCCCCACACTGCAGCCTGGGGCTGGCCTGGGGCACCTCAGGGACAGTGTCAGCAGCAGTGACACACCAGGGGAATATGGCATGGTCCAGAGGGGCTCTTCAATCTTCCTGCTTTTCCTAGAAGAGGATCTCAGCCTGGGTTTTCCTGGCTTAAATAGAAGCTGGGATTTATGAATGAACAAGCCTTGGCTCAGGTGTGACCTTTTCATGTGTTCTGAGGGCAGCCTGTGCTTGGCTTCCTCTCACTCAATCACAGAATCATTTGGGTGGGAAAGGAGCTCTGAGATCATGGAGTCCAACCATGGAATCTCTCTCTCACAGAACCACAGGACCCTGGGATTGTTTGGCATGGAAAGGACCTGGAAGAGCACCCAGTCCCCATCCCCTGCCGTGGGCAGGGACACTCCCACTAGAGCGGGTTGTGCTCTGATTTTGGGAGCTGCTGCTGCTCTCCTCAGCCTATAAAACACTTAAAAGATAATAATTTAATGAGCACTTTMAGATTATGGACCATCCTTGTGTTTCTTATCTCGGAGTTTACTCAGCACTAAGATAAGGATAATAAATCCACTCATTATGCCTGGGATGTTCATTGGCTCTAATTGCTGACAGGAGGGAGGGGCATTGGCAGCACCAGGGGGAGCCCACCCTGAGCACAGAGCCTGGCTTTGCCTTCCCACAGCCCTGCTGCCTCCAGGGAGAGCTGGGAACCCTGCTGCAAGGTGGGGACAGGAATGCCCTGGGCAGTGACCTGGCTCTGCTCCCTGCCTGCTGCCAGCCTTGGAAGCTTCTTCTTTTCTCTCTCTCTCTCTTTTTTTTTTTTTTTTTTTTTTTTTTTTTTTTTTTTTTTTTTTTAATGAAGTTGTTTTCCTTACCTCAGTCAGGAGTTCTAAACCTTGCACAGCCCCATAAATAAAAAAAAAATTATTTTTATTTTAAAAATAAATCCAAGTTTTAATAGAGATCAGCAGAGGACTTKGAGGCTCAGATGAAAGCAGGCTATAAATGCCACCAGTTCTATTTCCGAGAGGCGTCAGGCGAGATAAGGAGAGCTCCAATCCCCATATTTGCATTTTAAGGAAATTTGAAGAATCTTGGGCCTAAGTATATTCTGGGATATTTTTAGAGCTGGCCATTTCAGTTTTATTATTCAGGTCAAAACAACTCCCTCCGCCCTTCACCCCAGAGGCATTTGCTCYGAGCTTTGGGCTCCAGCTTGCCCAGTTCTATAATTGTGGCAGGTATTTGGGTGGGGGGAGGTGTGAACCCACGTGCACACATGKTTTTAGGCCTCGTGTGACTTTAAAAATAAAGTTTCCGATGCTGCAAACGCTTCCACATGCCCCAAACCAGACGTAATTAATGCCATGGAGATGACTGAGGGAAAATAAAATGCACTCCTGGGGATGATGGGACCATTCCCTTACATCACCCAAGCAGGATTAACCAGAGATGTTTGTAAATGTAAATGCTTGGCCGAGAAATTCCCAAGAAAGTAAACTCAGAACAAAAGTTGCTCTTTTTTTCCAGTGTCCATTTTGTCTGCAGTGCAGGATTGTTTATGGGATTTTCRGAGTCATTCTGGAATTCTCTGAGGCAGAGGGTGAAGTCAATGGAATGAAATAAACTTGGGCCCTGCCATTCTTGGGTCARAACTCTTTGGGGGTGAAACTGTGAAAATGTGGGAAGGCCAAAAGCCTCACGTGCCAAGGTCCTTGCAGGGGGTGCCAGAGCTTAGCAGGAGCATTAGCAGAGCTGTGATTTATCTGCTGCAGAGTTGGGTTGCAGAATGCATCTGGACCAGCCTAATGAGCACATTCTTCACCATCAGAGAGGCTGTGGAGGGCTTCAAATATTTTAGCCATGATTCACAGAGCCAAAAGGTCTTGTTTACTGATATGCTATTTATACCTAGCTCAATTAAACCTCTCTGGAAAGAAAAAAATTCARGGATGCCAACACTGGCAGTGCTGTTGGAAGTGAGTATCTCCTCGTTAAAAAGGTTAGAAAAACACCATTAATAATTTTGATAGAGCCTGTTTGTGCCCCAGTCTCTGCCCAGTGCACGGTGTGGGTCTGGCAGCAGGAGGGAGCAGGCAGGGTCTGGCCGTGTCCTGGTGGCTGCTGGTGCCAGGTGCCACCTCCCTGGGGACCAGCTTTGTCACCAGCCCTGCCCTGGCAGCAGCTGAGCTGGCACAGGCCCTGCTGCAGCAGCCAGGGGACAGGGACAGAGCTGCTGTCACACCTGCTGTGCCCATCCTGCAGCTGTGGGATCCCTGCTCCAGCCGGGCTGGGGCAGCTCTGAGCCCCTGCTCCCGGGGAGGGTGCCCTGCCCTGGCTGAGGAGGGAACCAGGGGGGCTCTGAGGTCCCTCTGAACACAAACCAGGGCAGTGCTCCATGGTTCTGCTGGCACCTGGCACAGGGGAGCTGGGAGTGCTCAGAGCCTGCAGGGATGGGGCTGCCACACACACAGTGTCCCTTCCTGCACAGTGCTCCATCCTGCACAGTGTCCCTCCCTGCACAGTGTCCCTTCCTGCACAGTGTCCCTTCCTGCACCCTGCTCCTCCCTGCAGCCTCCAGGGCAGGGTTAAACTCCTCACCTGCAATCCCAGCCAGGTGTGTGCACTGAGCAGCCCCAGAGCTCCCTGTCCATGCCACCAAACCTCAGCCAGCCCCTGGCCAAGGGCAAGAAGCCYGGGAGATAAGGAGGAGTGTTCCTGTGGCAGGGAGCTGGGAACGCTGCCATGAAAGGCTGAGATGTAAATCAGTGGTGGAAAGGAAGCACAACAGCTTTTATATAACATTTCAGAGCAATGTACTCATTAAATAACAAAGGGGGTTTTTTTCCCTTATTACTCTATTAGCAAATTCCAAACCATCATATCTTTAAAAAATTATCCTCCAGTCAAGTGGAAAGCAAACTAATGTGGGCTTAGAAAGAGGTTGGGAGTGCAACAAATTATAAATGCTTTCTACTTTATCAGCATTACAGAGTACTATTAATTTTAAAAATAGCTTCCAAAAACATACATGGCATACCATAATGGAGATGGCTGGGTTTCAATACATCATCCTGATGACTCTTTCCACAGCCATGAGTTATGCAGACACTGCTTTGCAAATATGGCACGGATGGGCTGCGGGGAACGCTCAAAAAGCGCTTCTGTCTTTGTGTTCAGGGTGGGGCTGGGCTGGGATTCGCAGCAGGAGCACCCCTGGACGAGCTCCGTGTGATGGGACACTCGTTCCCAGCATCCCTGCAGAGCATCCATCACCCAGCGGGAGCTGGAACCCGCTGCCGTGCACGTCGTGAATGGCTGGAATAAAGATGTCAGTGGCAAGAGCTCCGTGAGTGAGCAGCTCCTCCGAAGGGCTTTGTGTGTACAAGGCTTGGTGCTAATTGGCACCAGCGTCCTCCGAAGGGTGTCTGAATGAAGAGGGAGGCAGTTTCCATAGCAAGGGCTGTTTTTATTGACTGCTTGGAGGAAAGAGGCACATAAAACTCTGACTGGGGCCAGAAATGAGTTAGMGAAGTCCCTGGGTAGCTCTAACTTACACTCCAGTTTGTTTGCTTGCCTGTTTTTTGTGTCCCTSAGGCAGCACAGCTCTTTACTCCTCATAATGCAGCAATTACAAGWATGAGGGAGGTCAGAGACCCGTTCCCAGCCCCAGGGCAGGGTGAGGCTCTGCCTTCCCTCTGTGGGAAAGCCCCGTGTCCCCAGCCCCGATGTGCCCAGACCTCTCTGCCATCCCCCTGCAGCTCAGTGTGTGGCTGGGACCCCTCTGCAGCTCCTGAGCCCCTGTCCCTGCAGGAGCTGCTCAGCTCATTTCCCAATTCCAGCTGAATTCCCCGGGCCCAGCTGTCTCAGCACCCGGAGCCCCTGACCCGAGGAGGCAGAGTTTGTACCATTCATTGGGGACCCACACCTGGGTTCCTTTCATGTGCACTCCAGCACCAATTCCTGTCCCAGAGCCCCTTCAGCTGGGACATTCCCACATTTTATTCCCTGGCAGTAGGAATATCCCTCACAGAGCACCTGGTGGCTGCTTCAGTGGGCTCCCTGTCCCAGTTCCTTTTATTTCTAACTAAGGACTGTCCTTAATTCAATCACCATTCCCTGGTTCCCTGACTCACCCCAAAAGACCAGGAGTCATTGAAAGGCACAAGATTTGTTCTCTGAAGGAATTCGAATAATGGTTAAAAGCTATGTTGGTAAGGTTGGCAAAGTCACTTATTTACTTCTTTATCACCTCTARCAAATAAATGTTCCTGCCTAGAAATGGCCAACTCCCCTTCCCCGTGTCCTGGGCTGTCCAGCATCCTTCCTTGGGGCATTCCCTCCTCCCTGCTCSCAGCCATTCTCCCMGCCATGGAGCTGCTGTTKCCTGCTGGGGARCTGAGTCTGTGTGTGCTGTGCCCAYGTGCAGTGACAGCCCTGGAYCTGCATGATCCTGTTCTCAGCTGCAAACCCATCCATGGCCCTTACACACACTGCTTGCTCTGCTGCTGGTGTGATTGCAGAGATAAATAATCCTGCTGGAGCAGTGYTCTGTGAAATCCTCACAATGGCAGGTACAAGGAAATGCCTCTGTCCAGATTCACCTCCACGTGCTGCTG
>CADDXX010000478.1:53046-79062 GCA_902810485.1 Alauda arvensis
GCACGGCTGAGAAACGCCGGGAGTTTATTAATTTTTTTTCCCCAATATCCTTGATCTCCGGGCTTTCCTGCCCTCGCAGCGGCCCGGTAGCGGCGGCCGGGGGGGACAGACCCGATCCTTTCTATAGGCACCTGAGCCGTGCACAGACCCCGGCCCTTCCACCGGCACCTGAGCCGTGCGCTGCAGTCCCCGCAGCCGCTCCGGGGCTGCCCCGCGCCCTGCCCACCCTGTGCCTGCCTCTGTGCTCATTTCAGCGCAAAAAGCGCTCCACCAAGGCTTCTGCTGGCAAAGCAAGTGTTTGTTTGTTTGTTTGTTTGTTGTTACCTCGTGTACGGCACATCTGTGCTGAGCTGCGCTCATGAGGGGGTGAGGGAATCTCTTGTCCCCTCCTAGACCCTCTGGAAAGTGCTTACTCCAGGAAATCCCGGCTGTTCCCGCAGTGTCCTGGGAGCCGGCAGGCCCTGCTGGCAGGCTCTGCGCTGTGTGGAAGGGATCCTGAGTGCCGGATTAAAGCGTGTGGAACGGCAGCAGCTGCTCCCGTGACCTTCCCCTCGGCACCTTTGTCCCCGCGGGGTTCGGGGATGAGTTCATGGCCCGTGTGAGCCCGCAGTGATCCATCCCCGGGCAGTGTGTGCCCTGGGAGCGCCTCACACCCTGCCCTGGGGCTTGGCTCCCTCTGCCATGGAGTGTGCTGCCAGCGCTGGCCTCGGGGCCCGTCCTGCCGGGCACGGTGGGAAGGTCAGTCTGGCTGTTGTTGTCTGGCACCTTCTGTCCCGTTGGGTTTGAACCGAGCCATGCTGGATCCCAGAGAAAGCCGTGTACCAGGTTTTACTGGGAACGGGCTGTTCCTCACAGGACAGCCGGGCAGAGGTTGGTGTTTGGCAGCAGGAATTGCTGTCTGACACGGTCTGGGTGATCGGGCTGTGCTGCGCTCCTCAGCATCCTCCTGCCCTGCTCTCCCTAAATGCTCAGTCGCACCGTGCTTTGAGGTGGCATTGAGGGATTCAGGGTTCTTCCTTCGCTGCCACCTCCCTCCCCATGGCCCTGCTGGCTGCCCACCATGGGGACCCTGGCAGTGCTCCTGCCGGGCACTGAGTGGGGCTGGGTCCCTCCGGAGTTTCTCACTGAGCCYTTCTCCCGGGGCTGTGTGCTGCCTGCCGGGCTGTGGTCAGGCTGCCTCAATCCCTGCCTTGTSTGCAGAAGGGGGCTCTGAGCTCCTGCCAGCAGCCCCAGGCTGGGGGTCCCTCGGGGGGGACGGCAGGAGCAGGGGTGGGGCAGCAGGGAGGGCTGAGCAAATCCCTGCTGTGGGATAAGCCCTGGCAAAGCTGTTCCTGCCCTGCAGCCATCTCCCAGGAGCTGCTCAGGCATCCTGTGCACGGAGGGCTCACCGTGGTGTGTCAGCAGGCTCGCAGGGCACCCCAAAAACGCTTGTGAGTGCAGATACCACCAGAGACTGCCCRAAATGTGTGGCTGGACACTCAGCTCCCACTGCGGGAGGGCAAAGGACAAGATGTCACCTTTAATGTCACTCCAATCTGAGACAGAAGCCCAGACACTGCAGTGGAAGGTGCAGTTCTGCTGGGGACCCTCCCAGGGCTGCCGTGGGCTGTGCTGAGTGGAGCCCCTGTGTGGGCAGGGGGRTGCCCAGGCTCTGCACAGTCCTGTCCCCTCTCACCTGAGCACTGCAGGATGAAAAAGGACATCCCAGCTAGCTTGTGCTTCAAAAGGGATGTGAAATGACATAATGAAAACAAGGAAAAAGAATAATGCAGAGCCTGTATCAGTGTCTGAATAATCTGTGTCCAAACATAAGTGGGTGTCTCTGCAGCAGACGGCTGTTTCATTTCCTGAATCCTAGGAAGGGCACTTTTTCTGGGCATGGTGTGGAATACTGTCAAATTTTAATTTAGCTTGGCAGTGTCACACAGCCAGTCTGAGCAAGTCGGGGAAGGCAAGTCTGGAACTCATTAGAGCTTGTTGCGAGGCCCTGAAAATCTGATTTTCAATCACTGTTGGGTTTAATTATTGTTGATGTCTTGCCTAGCGTACTCTGGGATTCTTTCTGAGGAAATTAAAGCAGCATGAGTGGGACAGCATTCTGTTTGGCACGGGGCTTGTTTAGATTMAATTCAGAGTGGAGAGTTGAAGCTCAGAGCAGGGAGCAGGCGATGGCTGGCACGGCGCGAGCGCTGGAGCGGGCCCAGCTGGCCAGGCAGCCTCTGGGGCTGTGTACTGTTCTCACTAAGCTCTGTCCCTTCTTGTCAGAGCAAAATAACCCACGGAGCTAAAAGCACCCATCTGAGCCAAGGTAAAGTTTACTCAGTTAATACAAATTTCGCTTCTTTAACTTTTTCTTTCTTCGGTTTTTCAGCCTGGGACTTGCAAACATCCAAAGCAGGGCAGCAGAGARGTGCTGCTGTTGCAGGGATAAATGGGCTCCAGGGTGTGGTCTGGGGGTCTGGGTGCCTCAGGGAGAGGCCGGAGCTCCATCTCCATGAGTCAAAGTACCTGGGTGCTTGAGGAGCCTGTGCAGGTACTGCAGGTGTGGGTGGCAGTGCTGCTGGGCCTGGGAGCTTGCACTGGY
The DNA here is from genome assembly GCA_902810485.1 of Alauda arvensis. Taxonomy (NCBI): domain Eukaryota; kingdom Metazoa; phylum Chordata; class Aves; order Passeriformes; family Alaudidae; genus Alauda; species Alauda arvensis. The sequence goes on from CADDXX010000478.1 coordinate 55,631, forward strand.
AAAGCCAAAACCCTGGAGCTTTTAGAAACTTGCCATCGTGGTTGGAAACTCAGCTTTGTGGTTCGTGTTTTCATCACCTGGGTGCCTTGGGCAGGGTGGGCAGGGTGCCTGGCTGAGCCCCGAGCTGTTCCTGCAGCCTGCAGGWGCCTGGCTCTGGGGGAAGGATGCTCAGCTCAGCTCCCAATAAAGGGGCTCTGCCCAGAGCTTTTCTGTGGGACACCTGAGAAGATGTGTTAGAGCTCTGTGAGCAGTCTGGGGGTGGTGATGAGGATGCTGATGAGGGGCCCTGGAGGCTGTGCCTGGGTCCCTCAGAGGTGCTGCTGCTCCGTGGTGTGAACACTGCCAGGGCTGTGGGGAAAAAAAAACCAAACAGCTTCATCTCAGCTCTGTGTGCTTGGAGCATGAAACTGTGCACACTTACACCCCTGGGAGCTGTTTGTGCCTTGCAGAGTTCTGGTGCTCAGCATTTCTGGCTGTAGTGGCCTCCAGCAGGAGCTCAGGTTCAGTGTGGAGCTGGTGCTGTCCCTGCAGGGCCACCCCTGCAGGGTGAGCAGCTTGGTGTCACACTTGGCTGGTGGCCTGGGGAGGTGGCTGTGGCTGCCCTGGAAGTTGGTTTGTCCTCCTGGGACTGAGTCCCTGCTCACAGGGCAGTGTCCTTGAGCTGGAGCCCAGGGGAGGAAGCAGCAGCCACTGGGAAGCAGATGTGGATCTTAATGGAGAAACCTGCTCTGGACAAGTATTTATAGACATGGAATCATAAAGCAGCACAGGGGTTAAAGACCCTATTTTGGGACTTGGACTCAGAGCTAAACTGAGTCCAATAAAATGCAATTTTACAAATTACAAAATCCCTCAGGTCCTGCAGAGAGGCAGTGTCTGGAGTATTTGTTTAGGCTGGGGTTTTTCTCCTTTTTCAAAGAAGGAAATACTGTATTTCAGCCATCCAGGAAAGGCAGTGCTCAGAGTCCCATCTTGGAGCTACTGTTCCATTTCGAGATGGGGCTCAGAGAGAGGGGAATATTTCCAGGCACCTATTTGCAGTTTTTGGAGTTTCCTAATGCTGGTAGCAGCCTGATTCCCCACTCTTTCACCATCCCATTCCTCCCAGCATGGACTCCATGGCTTGGTTACATCAGATGGACACAGGAAAGTAAATTCCCTCCAAGGCATCCTGGTGGGTGCCTGTGTCTCACAGTGGCACAGTCCCTCAGCTTCTGCTGGGGTTCAGGGCATCACCAGCCACAACATTCCCTTGGACCTGTTCATGTGCTCCTTCTGAAGAGCTGCAAATGCTCAGAGCCAGCTCACTCTGTTTTCCAGCTTGTGCTGGCAGTGTGAGGCTGGGGGCTGGTGCAGGGAGGCYGCAGGGCAGGGCAGGGTGGGACAGGGATGGGGGCCCTGCCCTTGTCCAACCTTCAGCTTTCCCCTGGTCCCTTGACTCTAAACATCCTTCTCCTGTGCTGAGAAGATCCTTACTCCTAAAGCAGGTGTTGTGTGGGAATGTGATGGAAGCAGCTCTGCCAGTCCATCCTGTCAGTGTTCTGAGGGCCCCCACTCCCAGGGGCACCCAGAACCTTCTCCTCATGTGGGAGATGGGGAGGACCCAGCTGGTTCTGGGCAGGTAACAGGAGATCACCCTGAGACTTCACCTGAGTGCTCTGCAACTCTGCACATCTGCTGCTTCATTAACTTCCAGCGTGGTTCTTCCCATTCCAGACACTTCCTCACATCTTGGTTGGGGTTTATAATTAAGTCTAAATATCTGAAGCAYTGTCTGGCTCGTGAAAAAATCTGATTTTTCAGCATTTGCCCTTCTCTTATCATTAATTCACACATTGTTAGTGAAGAAAGGAATGCTGCCAGCTATGTGCTCTTGGAAGAGGGAGATATTTGCAGAGGCCCCGTTGTTGGAGCTCTGTTATCCTGTAGGCTGGGATCTGGCAGCTCCATGGAAATAGTTTCCTCCAGGATCAGTGCCTTTACCTGGTCTTCATGTTGCTAAAATAAAAGGCAGCAAACTTCTTATWCTGCAAAGTTTAATACAAAAAGTGCTTCCAGTATTCCAGATGATATCAACCCATTCATTGATGCCTTAAATAAATGCAGCAGAGAGAATTTGAGATGAAAAGCAGCCTTTTGTGAGGGAATTCTTTTCCTGTGAGTGTGGCAATTGGGATAACGCTTGCTTGGAATCTGGCAGGGAAACAAATTTCTTGCAGGTCATGATTACAATGGGTGTTTTCTATGAAAATGAGAAGAATACAAATCAAAACATCCCTTTGCTGTTCTCAGAACTGCAGCAGGCAGTGTGTTAATTGGTTAATGCACTTCGAAGGGCAGCTGCTTGCCTTGCTCAGATTTATTCCCCTTGCAGTTGCTGTGGAGGAGCCTCTCCTGAAGTGCAGATCACCCCCTTGCACTCTCCAGTGACTGGGAATCCATGAGGAAGTTTGAGCTGCCCCAAGTGTGAGCTGGCCCGCTATTATTGAGCAAGCTTAGCTCTATTAACAGTTARATAATGCCARTRAATGATCTGCTCTCCATCCCTATCCCTCAGCAGTTGTGCTCAGCAGACGGGTCCCACCCATGGGAAYGCTGTGTGGCTTCTCCTGCTCCTTTGTTCACGGGTCTGTGTCACAGTTAGCTGTAAATCTTCAAAACTCATTGCTGCTGGAGGAACCCCCCAAAGGGTTCTCGAGGTCCCTCAGCCTGCCTGGAGCTCTCTCCTGCTGTGGCTGTGATTCAGGTCAGGGATCTGGTGCCCAGGCTGCAGGAAGGGTTTGGATGGAGCCTGTCATGGTCAGGGGGAGCAGTGGCTGCAGGGAGAGGTGAAACCAGGACCTCGGCTCTGAAGGGCTCTTGTGAACTTGGAGTAACTTTTTGGAAACCAGCTTTTCCTCTTCCCTCCCTAAAAAGGAGGGGAAAACATACTTGAGGTAGTTACGTGTCTGCAGCACCGTTTTCAGTCTCCAAATAGGGTGTTGTGCAATAAATGCTTTCGGGATCCAGAAGCCTCTGTGCAAGCAGGAGGGTCCCTTTGCCAGTGCCTTCTGGGCCTGTGGTGGTGGCACTGYGTCCCCAAAGCCCTTTGGGTGGCTGGAGAGCTGTGGGTGACTCAGGCAGCACTGCCAGGAGGGATAACTGCCATTATGACTACATATATATATACAAAAATATATATAACTATGCGTTATAACCCCCACCCTGCCCAGGGACACTCAAACTCAGCTGGCATCAAGCACAGCACTTGGAGAGAGCCAGGTCCTGCCCCTGACATGTACTGCCTGTGAGGGGGACAGGTGTGTGATGGGATGTGTGATGGGATGTGTGATGGGATGTGTGCTGGGATGTGTGCTGGGATGTGTGATGGGATATGTGATGGGATGTGTGATGGGTGTGTGATGGGATATGGGATATGTGATGGGATGTGTGCTGGGATGTGTGCTGGGATGTGTGATGGGATGTGTGATGGGTGTGTGGTGGGATATGGGATGTGTGCTGGGATGTGTGATGGGATATGTGATGGGATGTGTGGTTCTGCTGCCCCTGAGCACAGTCCCTGGCCCCAAACCCAATTGCCAAACTGGTTTCAGCAGAGCCTTTGGCAAAGGGTCCTTGGCCAAGGTGTGCTGGGCTGGCCAGAAGGTGACACTTCTGGAGTCTCAGCTGAGCAGCAGAGCAGGTTGTGGAGCTGGGGCCTGACCTGCTCAGAGCTCCTGGCCAGGACTCCATCTCACCAACCAGGGAAGCTCAGTGCTCCTTTCCAGAGGAKTCCTCAAGCTCTGCACCAAGCTGGAGCCGTGTTTGGGCTCTTTCCTTGTCACTTGTCACTCCAGGTTCCCCACTTTCCAGCTCCTCAGTGAGTGATGGCCCCTGCCTTTGGCCATGTGCAGCAAACCATGGCATTGCTGCTGTGTTCCTGACACTGCTCAGTGATGTTTTTGTGGGTAGAACAGCCTCGATTTCCTATCATTTCACTACCCAAGAATTTCCTCTGCCCTGACTTGCTTTCTCTCTTCCAGCAGCAAGAATGCTGTGAGGCACAGAAAGCCAAAACAGAAATCTTGCAAGGAGTGTCTATCTTGTCCTGGTGAGCAGGATTTACTTTTCTTCAACCAGTTTGTTGACACAGGCCTGGTTTTGGGYTTTTGGCACTTTTTAAAAGCATTACAAATGTTTCCAAACTCTTTATGTTAAGGTGATGCCAAAGTTCAGCTGCAGTTTTCAGATGGGCTTGGGCATAGGTGGAGCCTGGGAYAGTCAGAGCATTTGTTTCACATTATCTCACCGGGTTTGGGGTTTTTGCAGTGTCTTGCATAATTTTTCAGAAGAAATCTCCTTTTATGCCGATGTGAGGAGCCGTAGCAGGGCTGCAGGGGAAGCTCCGTGCCCGGGCAGTGAGCAGCACTGGCGCCTGTTGTGTTTGGCCCCTGCACAGGGATGGGAGTGAGAGTGGCTCCAATCTCCCCCTGCTCCTGCAGGAGTGAGAAATGACACTCTCCTCCAAAGGGAGCCTGCCTGGGCTGTCAGAACCTCGAGGAGATGCTGGCCCAGAGGGGTCTGAGCTGGGCAGCCTTTGGGGCTGCAGGTTCCTGCACTGCCCTTCCATGGAGTGCCAGCTGGTCTGGGGAGGCTCCTGTGCTGCTGACCACACTGCCCCTCTGCCTTCCCCCTGTGTGAATGAACCTTTTCCAAAYGAGTTTATTTAATCCAGATGTTTGTGTTTTAGATAAACCAACACTCTCAGTCCCTTGCTGATACTCAGCTCCTGTTGGACTCACTGAGATCAGAGTCAGTTAAACCCCAGCACTTAGTGGGTACCTGGCACWTGGCTCCAGAGCTGGCAGGGCTGTGAGTGGTCTGTGGCAATCCTCAGTGTCTGTACCTGYCCTGAACAGCTGGCACATGGCTGAGGAACCAAAAGCACCCTCCCTTTGGATATGAGAGGCAGAGGGGAGTACTTGGGCATGGTAAGGCAATTTTTAAGACGTATTTTTTTGTCACAAGCCCTAATGGGAAGTGCAAACTGTGATGCCCAGAGAGGACAGAAACCTGCCCAGCCCTGACACTTGCCCTGCTTCCTGGGGCCTGAGGGGTTTGCTGGAGGCTGGTGAAGCCGTGTCTCCGATCTCTGGCTGCAGGGGCTCGGAGCTGCTGAGCTGGGCTGACACTGCCGCGGTGCTGCCGTGGCTCCTGCTGGCCTTGGGACTGTCCTTGTTTCCCTGCAGCTCGTTTTTACAGGGAACAAGCATGTCTTTCAGGCAGGAGCCTGACAGCTCCTGTATAAACATCCAGGCTGAGATGAATGCAGCGTCTGGTGGTGTCACCTTGCCCTGCTGCCTCCTGCAGCACTTTGTTTTTGTCTCCCGCCGTCCCCTGCTGCGTTCCTCGCCTTCAGAGAGCCATGTTTGAGAAATTCATGGCACAGGCAGTAAATAGGTTTATTTTCCAGCGTTACAGGCTCCTGGAGTGGGTTTTTGCTCATCTTTCTCCTGTTGGGAGGTCGTTAGGATGTCTCTGCAGCAGTGAACACCCATGGATGGGTGACTTTGGTCTGCTTTCAGCAAAAAGTGCAGCACAACCACAGCCCCCCATGTCACTCCAGCATCASCTCTCCTCCCCAGAGCATTTCTCACTGCATTTCCTGTTCACTATGGAAACCACCCCTRAAGTCCAGTGCCAGAGGCATGGAAACATGCCACATTCCCAAAAGACACTCRGAGAAAGACCAAGGAGGTCTGAGGTGCAGTAAAGCAAGTTTAGAATCAGGTTATGGCAATGCACCTCCCTGTCTCCTGCCTGACCTGACTTGCACAGATCCTTGTGCAGTAACTGAACTCTGGAAACTGGATCCAAACTGCCTTACCATGAGACCTGAGGTGTCTGTGGATGAGGTGAGGGTGGCTGTCCAGTGTGTGAGCATGTTCCCTGGCTTTGATGTGCCAGCCCCTCCATCCTCCCTTCATCCCAAGCAYGCTTAAATAAACTTGGGGCAGGATGACATGGACATGGCCAGATGGTGTTTGGGGGATTTGAGGCTTCATGGGACACAAGGAATGGCTGAGGAAATCACTGTCTGAAGGACAATGTCCACTCTCAGGTAGCCTCTGAGGATCAAGCCTCTCCATCCCTGTGTCCTGCTCTTTTCCAGATGTCGGGGAGCCAGCCACAGGTGGGAAGAGGAGTGCCGTGTTTGCGCTGCAGAGGGCTGTGCACGGGCTTCGAGCCACACTCCTGGAGGTAACCCAGCCTTATTTGATACTTTACTTCCAGTGTTTCCTCCTAAAAACACAAATTGGGGTCAATGGCCCCTGATAGCAGCAGCTGGTGGGAGCAGACCAGGACAGAGCCCAGCTCCGGGCAGGGGCTGCCCCTGCCCCAGCAGGACAACAAAGGGGCTTTCAAATGGAATGCAGACATGCAGATGTCACTAATTAAAACAGAATTAGTGCCCTCTGAGCTGCCTCACAAACACTGGGCTTCTTTCTGCTCCTGGGGAGCTCCCTGGGCCCATGGTGGTAGTGCAGGGAGATGCCTTTAGCTCCCACTTGTGATACCTCAGCTGTGTGAAATCCAAACTTTAAAGCACTCATTCAGTGGAAGCACAGCCTTTTTTTTTTTTTTCCTCCATTAAAGGCTGGTTGGACTAATTCTTACTCSAAGGTCCTGCTGAAATCCTCGGGGTTGTGTCAGAGTTACTTTGTCCCTTTTGCTRTTAGTGTTTGATGGCAGTGCTGGCCACCAGAGTGTCTCTAGACACTTGTCTGTGTGATTTATACCTATTATCGTTCAAATTACAGTCAATTAAGCATCAGTTCCTTCCAGCAGTCACTTTTCTAATGGCATGTAAAGATTCATAATAGGCAAKGCTGGTGCTGGTCTGTTGGAACCTGGAGAGGAGACTCATCTCCAGTCTAGTGATGCTTGAAGGGCTTTGCAGAGTCCAGGGGAAGCAGCAGCTCCCCATAGATGGGAGGCAGCAGATTTTGTAGTGCCAGGACAAGGGGGAATGGCTTCCCAGTGCCAGAGGGCAGGGCTGGATGGGATCTTGGGCAGGAATTGTTCCCTGGGAGGGTGGGGAGCCCCTGGCACAGCTGTGGATCCCTGGCAGTGCCCAAGGCCAGGCTTGGAGCAGCCTGTGACGGTGGGAGGTGTCCCAGGGTGGCACTGGGTGGGCTGTGAGGTCCCTCCCAACCCCACCCATCCCATCCTGAGCCTTTTGCCATGAGCCTGTGTGTGACCCCCGGGAGGGGCTCCGGGTGACCCCCCGGCCCAGCTGACAGCCGGGGGTGCTCTCTTGGGCGCACAGGAAGATCTGCAAGTCGTGCAAGTGCAGCCAGGAGGAGCACGGCCCCAGCTCGGAGCTGGACGATGACCGCAAGATCGGGCGGCTGCTGTCGGGCTCCCGGTACGGAGCGCTCACCGCGCGCATCAAGGGCGGCGACGGCGCCCGCATCTACAAACGGAACCGCATGATCGTCACCAACCCCAACGTGTCGGGCAAGGACCCCACCTTCGACACCATCACCTACGAGTGGGCTCCSCCCGGCCTCACGCAGAAGCTGGTAAGGGATGCGCGGGGGCTGGAACTGCCTGCTCGGGAACGGAGCTCTGCTCTGGAATGGTTACTGGGGGGAAACAGAAATGCACCGAGCACTCTGGGKTTTGGAAAGCTGTGAATAAGCAGAGTAGGTGGGAGAGGGGGATGGAATGCCTCTGGGTTTTATAGGTTTGTTTACATTTCTAGGAGAAGGCTTAATGGATTTTACAASTAGAAAGCTCGCTCTTTTGGTAAAGCTCATCTGCAGTAAAAGCACGGCTGAGGAGAGATCCTTTCCCTGCTGTGCTGCAGCCCTGCTCCACAGCCCCAGGCTGGATGTCAGAACGACTCCTCCAGGCCTTCTGGGGGTCTCTGGGCTGGGCAAGCAGAAGGGGTTTGGCTTSTGGTGAGCACATGGGGCTGGAGGGCCGCTGGGTGGTTGTGCCTCAGGGCTCCTCCCCTGCTCTCACAGAGCATCCCTGTGCTGCTGGAGGGGTCCTTCCCTGGAGAGTGGGCTCAGAGGCTCCATTCCGGGGTCCCTCAGCCTCCTTTTGATGAAGAGCAGCAGCCTTGAGGAGTTTCCTGCCCCAGGAGCAGGAGAGGGAGGGCTCGCTGTGCCAGCAGCCTGGCCGAGAGCTGAGCTCTGTGCCTGAGAGCCCCTGCCTGCAGCTCCTGTCTGCGTGGGCAGGGGCTTTGCCCAGTGCTGCTGCCAGCAGAACCACTCTCACATCGACCTCTGGAGCTGGGAAATTTTTCCTTTCAGTTTGAGCATAATCTGGTCCAAATAAAAAAATATGTTACAAAGAGAGCTCAGGGTAAAAAGGCGAGATAGGGAGTGTGGTCCTGTTCCGAGRGCTGGATCCAAAACCAAGCCCCCAGCCCAGCTCCACCTCCCTCCCGAGCCTGGTTTCCATCTGGACCAGCTGTGTGGGAAGGGGTGGAAGTGGTTTTCAGCATGTGCAGTGTGAGCCAGCAGAGCGTTTCTTGCAGGAAAGCATCGAGCTGTGGTGTAAAACTGTTCTGTATKCCACTGTCAGGAGTGGGCACTGAAGAGCTTCTGCTCCTCAAATGAAACAAATAGCTGCAAGCTGTTKGTACAAATAGCTGAAAGCTGCTGAAAATGCAACCAGACCTTTTTAAAGAAGAATTTGGGATACAGATGTGAAAGTGCAGCTGCAGCCCCCAGAGCCAGAGTGGTTAATTCAGCTTAAAAAACAGTTGCCCCGAGGGCCTTGAACAGGGTGGGGGGTGAGCTGTGTGCTGGGGATGCTTCCTCGAGGTCCTCCCCTGCCCGGGCTGTGTGGAGCTGGCCCAGCAGGAATGTTTGTGAGCAGGTCCRGGGGCAGTGGGAGCTGCTGAGGGGTCAGAGAACAATGGTGGCACTGTTCCCAGCAGCCTGGTCCCTGAGCACACTGCCAGCCCAGCAGGAYCRGGGACCCAGCCTCCATGGGCTGCARCGTGGTGCTGGTGCTGCCAAGGGTCAGCCCTTGCCCTAAAGGATGCCCCAGCTCTGTGGCTTCTGGGCTGGTTTTGCCTTCCATGGCTCTGAACCCAGCCTCTTGAGAGTGTGTGTTTGGGGTGATGCCAAATGCAGCCCTGGGGAGCCCAGTTCTGTCCTCCTGCTCCATCCCTGTGCTGCTGGCAAGGGGCAGCTCCAAGGGTACAAAATATCTCTGTKTAGGTTTTATAAAGAGAGCTCAGGGTAAAAAGGGGAGATGGGGAGCRTGGTCCTGTACCAAGAGCTGGATGCCAAACTAAGCCCCCAGCCCAGTCCCACCCTCCTGATGGGGGAGGTTCCAAAACTTTCTGAAAGTTTTTGATCTCTCTGTAGTGCCTGGACAGGCTGGAATATATCTTGGTTCAAGTAAACAACAAAGCRGGAGCTTTGGAGACAACCTTGATAAATTCTGGCTTGCAGATCAACCTGACAAACGTTTGAGAAGTGTTGGATGTCAGCCACTCTCGGGATAGTTTCAAAGGCAGTTGGGCCAAAAAGCTGTTAGAGCACAACTGCCTCGCTCCAGTGGTTTCCTCCTGAAGGCAGGCTGGAAACTTGGGATGCCTTTCAACCTTGTTTTGCTGAAGTGGATGGTCGATAATAGGAGGAAGTTCAGAGAATGTTCTTGTTAAGCCGTGCCTGCAGAAGTCATGAAGCAGATATACTTGGGTCCTTGGGGAGAGTGAAAAGAACAGCTCATAAAAYAGCCCCAAGATCCAGTAGTGAGCAGTGAAAACTAAAATGCTCTTCCTCCAAATTGCCGGCACTCAGGCAGCATAGTGAAGCATTGGCCATAACAATAAGTGATAGCAGCAGATGTAGCAACTTTTCCTTATTCTTCATGGCAGTTTTTGGTGTCAGGTTGGATCTTTTTTTTTTCCCCTGATCTTTTCTCTGGACACATTTTTATGACATCTGCAATTACAACTTCAAGCATTCCCTTGGTCAGGGAGTAAAACCCCACTGCATGTCTGAGCAGTGTAGCCAGTGCTGATGTCTGATATGCCACTGTGCAGTGATTTTAGCCTGCACCCCAAGACGTGGGGGAGCAGCCCTGCTTCCATTGAGTCATTATCTGCTGCTGCTCCGGATTTCCTGTCAGGAATTCCGCTCATCAGTGCTGCTCTCTGCTCGGGGTGGCYGAGGTGGAGGTGGCTTGGAAGTTTCTCCTGACATGCTGAGGAGTTCAGTGCTGTGCCAGCATTGGAAAGCCCAGCCTGAACCAGCCAGTGTGCCACAAACAGTTAAATCTCTTTGCTACGTTTTTTAAGATGGAGTTTTCAAGTGCTGACCCAGTAAGAAGCAAATCTAACGCAGCTGGATGCTGGTCTAACAGGGAGTGGCAGGGAGCCAACTGGCTGCCCTGGCCCTCCTCACACTACAATRGGGAAATGCCGAGTGGGAACCTCCCTTCCCCTGTCCCGGCCAGCAGGAGTTCACTGCAGCCCATGGCCCACGGCACTAACCCCGCCTGAGCCTCAGAGGGGTTTGCTCTGCTCTTGACGTGCTGGCCAGTTCAGTCAGAGACTTCATTTTGGGGTGGTTTCTGGGCATTTCCCTTCTGTGTCACAGGGCACAGTGACCAAACACCTCCCCTCTGCTGTGCAATCAGCAGCAGCTGGGATTGGTGGCTGTCACTGTCACAGACCCGACTGCTACCTGAATTTTCCATATGATTTCATTAATGGATAAAGGATGGTGTGTCACTGGGAGCTGCTCTGCACACAGCCCCTGGGGCTCTGGGGTGCTCAGCGTGGCCTTTGGCTCACTCCCTGTCCCAGCACAAGGCAATAGAGAGCTGCTCATGGGTTTTGATGGTTATGGGGTTTCAGTCTTTTCAGCAGCTGTGCTATCAGATTTCCTGGAAAAGTGGCAGTGCCAGCGAGGGAGGTGTGCTGGGATTTCTGTGCAAAGCAGGTCTGGCTGTGCTGCTTTGCTTTCCTACAGACTGRGGTTKRKTTTTAACAAAACAAACAAACAAACAATAATCTAGAACACCATAAAAACACCCAGTCTGTGTTCTGAGGATGAAACAATTTATCACAGCCTGGCTACCACTGCCATCTAAGCCAGTTCAGCCTTTTATTTCTGCCCTGTGGGTTCAAACACCTGAGCGGGAGCAGGGAGGGGAAGGGCACAGGTGGAGCACGTCCCTGCCCCGCCGTGCTCCTGATGCCTGGGGAAGGCTGAGCTGGACCAGAGGCTGCACAGAGCTGGAGAATAAAACAGATATTTATTGAAAGGCCCTGGGATCCACCTGGGGCACAAGAGCCTGGCCAGGTGGACCCCAAACAGTCACAGATGGCCCTGGGCACAAGGCCTCACCCTTTATAAGTTTGGGTCCATTTGCACATTGGGGTTTAATTGTCCAATTCCAGCTCCAGACTGTGAGGTCTCACCCTTCTTGTTCCTCCCTTCAGTCCATCCTTGTTTGTGCTTTTGAGCCTAAAAGCTGTCCTTGGTTTTCAGCAGGAAAGGATTGGTTTTGTCCACCTGCTAGCACTGAATATGAGGGTTAAAACTCCACCCGGGGCAGCAGGGAAATAGAAAACCCACAGAAGCTGAAGCGGCAGGGCTGGCAGCAGTGTGACAGTGCCGTGTGTCCCCGCAGGCCATGCAGTACATGGAGCTGGTGCCCAAGGAGCTGCAGCCCGTGGCGGGCACCGAGGGCGCCTGGCAGCGGCGGCGGCGCCTGGCCCGGCAGCTGCCCCTGCACGACCAGGACCCGGCTCAGTGCCGAGGGCTGGCCGAGGGCGAGCTCGGCCTCATGGAGGCCTTCGTCAAGCACTACAAGGCCGAGGCGCTGGGAGTCGGGGAGGTGGCGCTGCCCGGCCAGGGCGGCCGCAAGGAGGAGGAGAAGGGCCAGGACAAGAGCGGGGGGCCCGGCACGGCCCCCGAGCCACCCAACGGGGCCCTGGAGAGCACAGACACGGCTGGGAGCTACGTGAGTGATGGAGGGATGGGGTGGGACGGGACGGGACGGGACGGGACGGGATGGGATGGGATGGGATGGGGTGGGGTGGGATGGGATGGGATGGGATGGGATGGGATGGGATGGGATGGGATGGGATGGGATGGGATGGGATGGGATGGGATGGGATGGGATGGGATGGGATGGGATGGGATGGGACGGGACAGGACAGCAGTGCTGGGGCTGCTCTGGGCTCAGGGAGCCACCGAGAATAAATTCGGCCTCAAATCCAGGTGCAAAAAAATGCCAGCAGGCAAAGTGATCCGTGCCTGGTCCCCACGCTGCTCCCAGGGCATTCTCCATGCCTGCTGCAGGGGTTGGAGCAGTGCTGTGAGAGCCTGGAGGGAGCCTCTGCTGCAGCCAGCCCTGCTGAGCACAAGGCTCCGTCTGGCAGGGCTGATGGGGGCATTCTCCTCTTCCTCATCTCCCTTTGTCTCTTGCTGAGCCACCACGGTCAGGGAATTCTCACAGAGGGAAGGGGTTTGAGCTCTGGGCTCTTGGCAGCTCTGAAAGGTTGGCCATGGCGTGTCCCTGCATGATAAGGGTGGTGTGTGTGGTGGTGTTCAGTTGAAAGGTGAACTTTGGAGGTCTTTTCCAACCTCTACCATTCTGTGATGCAAGTCAATATTTCCAGGTGGGTTTCTTACCCAGAAAGGCCCCAAGTGACAGGAGGTGAAGGCTCTGTCCAGTTAACACAGAGCTGTGAGCTGGAGATAGTGTTCCCAGGGCTGTAATCMCTCTGGGGAAATGTAAACAGCTGCCCTGGCTCCCTGGGCACACAAATACATTTCCACGGAGGAATGGCTGAGATTCCTCAACACCCTCTTAGATTTATATTCCCCCAGTGCTGYCTGGAGTGGCTGCTGAGCAGATGCTTATCATAAAATATGGTGAGTGGAAATACCTTGTCCTGGTCCTTGTGAGGGTGACTTGCAGCAGAGGATTTAAAGCTGAAAAAGCCAATGGTGTCCCAGTGTTTTCAAGAGGAGATTCTTTCCTGCCATTCCTGCAGTTTTCATTTTCAGTCCATATTGGGTAATGTCTCCCCTCTGCCATGGTCTGTTAATGTACTTCTGACTCTGAATCCAGTGACACAGTAAAGATCTTCACTATTGCAACAAAACACTGAATTTTAAGATAAAAAATAGCCAAAAAAGGAAGGTTTCCTTTAAACATATCAATAAGTCATCCTGGCAATGAGGGTTTACTTAAACTGCGAGTTTGTCCTTTCAAATAAATAAATACATAACTCTGATGTTATTCTCCTCAGTTTGAAGCATCATTTCTCTCAAGGCACCAGCTGAAAAACAGAACAGCTTTCCCAGCAGTGGCAGATCCCTGGGACTGTGCAGCCCAGGGCATGGCACACCCAGCAAGGGCTGGGGGTTCTGGCCCTGCACAGAGTTCCTGCACATCCCTGCTGCAAGYCTGTCCCACCAGATGTGTTCTGCACAGAGCACAGAATCCTTAACCCCCAGAACTGGGAACTCCTCTGGTGGCACAAGTCACTGGCCTGGAATCAAATCAAATCCAGAGCCRATTGATCCAAATGAGTCAYTGTTCCCAAAAGCTTGAGGCCAGCMCTGCAGGGAGTGCTCCGAGTGCTGGTGGTGCCTGGGAGCTCCTTCCCTGGGAGCTGGCACTGCAGAACAGGAGCTGGGCAGGGGCAGGATGGCGAGGCTGAGAACAGGACACTTTTTTGGCCAACACCTCTGGTAATTCAGCTAATAACATCTTCACTGCTCTGCCTGCATGATGGAGATGTAGAAGGAGCACCAAGCTGTAATTCCAGCTCAGATTTGAAAAATCACTTCTTTGTAGGGTGTAAATAGCAGGATATGGAGGTTATACAATGCTTGGGAAAAGCCCTGTGAATAGTTTTTCCCTGTGAATAATTTCCATAGAAAGAAACAGCAAAATAAGTTGTTTTTTTAACAGTTCTTGTTGGCAAGAAACTTGAGCTCAGGGYTGGAAAGTGCTGTGTTTGTTCTTGCTTTAGATCCTGCAAGATAAGCAGGGCTGGGCTGCTGGGTCTGTGGCTTATGGGGCTGGCAGAGCAGGGGCAGCTGCRGGGTCTGGCTCTGTGCTGACCCAAAATCTGGTGCCTCAGGGGGTGTTGGGGTGTAGGGAGAGGTCTCAGTGAGATGGGTGCAGAACCCTCGGTGCCCTGTGTCCATTCTGGCMGGCTGCTCTGTGCTCCTTCAGCCAGAGCAGAAATGCCACAGCTCTGCTCCCTGCCCAGTTTCCCCCTTCACTGGCGTGGGGCTGGGAGTGCTTGGAAATGTSTGGAGCCCTCCGTGGTGGAAGGAGCCGTGTCAGCACACGGATCTCCTTTCAGCTGCACGGAGCAGCCAGGAACAGCTCTGTGTGCTCCAGCTCTGTCAGCCTGCATTTCCTGGGAAAACGGGCAGTGCCACCAGCGAGGTGGGACCGTGCCGGGGGCGTGGGGCAGGCACTGCTAACCCAGCTCAGGGACGGAGGGAGGGAGGGAGGAGGCCGTGGGGAAACGCGAGGGGTGCTGAAAGATCGGTGACAAGCAGAGAAAACCGCCTGGGGCTGCAGATGTCCGGTGGCCTCCGCTGTGGAACAGGAGGGAGGAGGGGAAGGAAACCCGAGCAGTGTCCCCAGCACTCCGTGTGGGCCAGGGCAAGGGGCTGGCAGTGGTGGGAATTGTCCCTTTTCCATCCCTGCCCCATCCCTGATGGCTCCTGCAGCTCAGGGACTGTTCATTTACTTTGCTGCTGGGGTTTGTGTCTCCTCTTGAGCAGCTGGGGCAAGTGGAAGGTGTCTGTGCCCATGGCAGGGGGTCAGGACTGGTGATCTTTAAGGTGCCTTCCAACCCAAACCATTCTATGGTTCTGTTATTTTACCTGTGAGAAGCTGTTGGGTGGAATTGGGGTGTTTGAAGTCACCATGTGGTGACAGGGGCATTCCCAGGCCCTGTCCCTGTGCCACCAGGAGCACGCTGTGGGGACACTGCGGTGTAACCACAGCCCCTGTGACACCCAGGCTGCTCCCAGCTTCAGTGGGGACTGGAACCACCTCTGCCAGCTCTGGGGCTGGCTCTTCACCAGGCACAGGATCACTCTGCAGGCACAGATAAACAGCAAACCCAGTTGTCTCGGGTGTAATGTGCACGGATGCCATTAATCTTGAGATTAATCACATCTAATTCTGGCTCTTTGGCCTGCTAGAAATGGAAAACACTTGCTGAAATCTGTGGAGTGACAACTGAGTTAGGCACAGACAGAAATCAATGCGAAAAGACCAAAGTTCCTGATCTCCTTTCAGATTTACATCTTTGATGTGCTGCACTCCTGCACCATGGGAATTCTTAACTTTTTCTTTGAGAACCTTTGGGTTTTGGTGAAGGTTTAAGTTTGGGARGGTTYCCAGAGGCCCCTCAGAAATGAGCTSCTCAGAACACTGCTGTCTTTCCCAGTGCCCTTGGGCTGAAGGTGCTCATACCTGTCATGCCAAGGAGCTTTCTCCATGGGTGGAGTGCTCGGGGCTCCGGGGGTGGGATCAAGCCTTGCTGTGCTCACCCCTGTGTCCCAGCCCTGTGTCCCAGCGCTGTCCCCACGTTGCTGAGCGCTGTTCGTGTCCCGCAGCGCTGCGAGAGCTGCGGGCAGCCGGTGCCCGGGGACTGCCCGGTGGTGTACGCCGAGCGCGCCGGCTACTCCCGCCTGTGGCACCCGGCGTGCTTCGTGTGCTGCCGCTGCGCAGAGCCCCTCGTCGACCTCATCTACTTCTGGAAGAGCGGGGCCACCTGGTGTGGGCGCCACTACTGCGAGAGCCTCCGGCCCCGCTGCGCCGGCTGCGACGAGGTACGGACCTGTGAGCCTTTGTGACAGGCTGGGGAGGGACCAGAGTCCCTGTGAGCCCCTGTGCCAGGGCAGGGAGTGACCAGAGTCCCTGTGAGCCCCCTGTGCCAGGGTGTTGGGACAAGGTGACCTTTACAGATCCCTTCCAACCCGAACCATCCCGTGATTGTTTTATGAACTCTAGGGTTGGTGGGTTTGGTGGGAGAAGTGGGGCAGGTTCTCCCTGCCCCTGCCAGGCTCCAGCTGGGTGAGAAGGTGGAAATAAGCCGTTGTCTGTCTGTCTGTCTGTCTGTCCCACAGCTCATCTTCTCGGAGGACTACCAGCAGGTGGAAGGGCTGGCCTGGCACAACAAGCACTTTGCCTGCCTGGAGTGTGAGACGCTGCTGACGGGCAAGCCCTTTGCCCTGGCCAAGGCCAGCCTGCTGTGCACCACCTGCAGCCAGAGCAGGGCCTGAGCCCACCAGCACTGGGGGCATTGGCAAATACAGCACAAGGGGAAGGTTAAACTATTTCAGAGTCTGACTATTCACTTGCAAGCAACTCCGTGTCCCCTGGCACCCAGCACAGCCTGAGGAAAGCATTTCCTTGGGRTCCTCCTGGATGTGCCAGGGAGCCCCTGTGCCCACGGGTGGGAGGTGCACCTGGCCAGGAGGAACTGGAAAGGAGGGGCTGTGCTGTGCTGGTTCTTATCAACGCCTGTCCAACCTTCTTCTGACTCAGATCCTGCAGTAGTCTTTTGGAAATAACACATCTCAGCAGTAACTTCTGGCKAACTAAACCTGCAGTTGTGGTCAAAAACAAGGGGTGTTTGTGGTTTGTAAATCCTTACTGGAATTAGGCTAACAGGCTGCTGCCACYGTGCCAAGGCAGTGGGCTGGAGGAATTTGCTGAAAGCAAATGGTACAAAACTGCAGCCACACGCAGCTGGGGCKTTGTGCAGTGCAAGGATGCAAAGGCAAGGAGTGGGCACAAAGGGCAAGGGCTTCACCCTGGTGAGAGGGGCAGGGCACAGCTCTGCCTGGGCAGTGACTGACTCAGCCATGGAGCTGCTGCCCTGCAACTGGAATGCAAAGCATTTTGTGGAAAACAGCTTTACAGCCTCAGCTGTCCTGAGGGCAGAGTGTGTGTGTGTGTGCCTGAGATGCTGCAATGTCACTTTTTCCCTGCAATCCTTCAGTCACCCTTCCCAGTGCCAAGGAGCTGCACCTTCCCCTGGAGCCAGCAGCTCCTTGCCCTGGGCTCTGCCCTGCTCCTTGTCCCACAGCTCTGCYCCTGCCTCCCAGGCCTGGTGCTGCCCCAGGATCTGGCACTGAGTCCCTGCAGGTCATATCTGTTCCTACATCAGGTGATGCTTCTGACAGTCCCTGAAAACATCAGGTGTCCATGCTGGAGGTGTCTGTGCTCAGTCTGTTCTGTCACACTGACTATCCATGTGATTTGCCAGACAACTGGAATATTTCCTCAGCTCCCAGCTGCTKGGGGCTCTTCCTGCCCAGCAGCCTCTGGTTTCTCCTCCAGGCCTGCTCTGTTTGGTGGCTGTTTGTGTTGAAATAACTCAGAAATGAGAGTTGGGTGAAGCTGGACCTGCAGCAGGGCTGAGCTGTGCTCCTGCCTCGGGGCCCCAGTGCACAGCTGGGGCAGTGGGACAGAGCCCTGSCTGKGCTGGGGCAGTGGGGACAGATCCTTACCTGTSCTGGGGCAGTGGGACAGAGCCCTGGCTGTCCTGGGGAGCCTGGGGTGCCTGCAGGAGCAGGGCAGGGAGGTGCTGAGGTCTCTGCCAGCCCCCACGGGTGGCACTGCTGCTGCRTTTGGGGATCCACACTCACACATGAGCACCTCAGAGCTGGGATTTCAGCAGAACCCTGTTTGTGTGGGTAACCCTCCCCTCTCCCCTGCTTGGGGGAGAAGGGGATCCCCCTCCAGCCCAGGCAGGGTTAAAAGCAGTGAGACTCGTGGGTGGCAGTGGRGAAGAGGTGGTTCTTGGCTGCAGGRGAATGCGGGTGGGAGCTGGGGCAAATGTCACAGCAGAGGCACGGGGAGAGCAGGAATTCTGGGGGGAGAGCAGGAATTCTGGGGGGAGCACTGGGCTCTCCTCTTGCCCACTCTGGGACTGTGAGGGCAGGGCTGGGCCATCCCCACCTCCCTCCCTGCCCCGGGGTGGGCAGGGACAGGAGGGGCACAGGATCACTTTATGCACAATGAAAGACTCCAGGGAGACCTCGTAGATACCTTCCAGGACCTACAGGTGCTCCAAGGGAGCTGCAGGGGTCTGTGCACCAGGGATGGTGGCAGCCCAGTGCAGCACGTTCTGAGCTCTGGGTTGGTGATGTACAGATTGTCATTTGCACAAGTCCCTGCTCCAGCACACACTCACTCACTTCAGGCTGTGGGGACTGCTGGCACCTGCTCAAGCCTTGCAGGTACTTCTGCAGCTCATAAAATACTGTCTGCTAAAGAAATTTACTGCAATTAAACAGCTTAACAAAAATCCTCTGCCTCTCCAGTGTCGGGAGCAAAAGCGTGAAATTAATGCAACAGCTCGAAACATATGGGAGCCGTTAGTGGTGATAGCAGAGCTGACATTCAGGGCAGGCAGGAGGTGATCCTGCCCCCAGCAAGGACAGCGATTGAACTCGGGGGGCTGCAAAGGACAAAGCCCTCTGTGTCCTGTCCAGGGCCAGGGCAGGAGAGCACAGGGAATTTGTGCCTCCTGTGTGAGCATCCAGCTCCAACTCAAACTGAACCTTCTAACTATGACTGACAATACATTTAAATGTTCCTGAAGCTTTAAATAAAGTATTTTTGGATACAAAAGTCCTTCGCCTGCTCCCCCACTGCCGACCCAGCCAGGAGCAGGGGAGGGCAGAGCCTCCCTACAGGGAAATRACCACCGGCTGGGCAGAAGCCACAYTGCAGCTGAAGTTCTGCAAGCTGAAGTTTTTCAGAGCTTAACTGCTCTGAATCTGCAAATATTTGCAGTGCTGTCTCATTTGTGGTCCCCCTTTTTCCTTCAGGAACTTTCCAGGCAGAGCAAGGGCCCCTGTGTCGGTGAGGGGAGCTGGCAGCAGGCAGGGGCAGGGGCTGGCTGAGGACAGGGGGGTCACCTTCCCCCCACATCCCCCACCCCAGGGCCATCCCCASCCGGGGCCGTGTCCCCTGGGGCCGGGGCAGGAGCTGTGGCCTCAGCCAGGGAGGTTTCTCAGGGAGCTTTACCTGCTGGGGTGGGGAGGAACCACTGAGCGATGAGCGGTGGCTGGAGCGGAGCTGTCACACCCCAGCGAGGGAGGGAGGGAGGGAGGGCAGAGCCCTGAATTCGGTCACTGCTGCTTCCCTGGCTCTGCCTGTCACATTCGGGCCAAAACAAACAGTCACACTTGAAATTCAATTGCTCAGCTCCTGAATAAGAGAAAGCTGTGAGTGCCAGGAGGACAGGAGCTCACTGCTCAGGAGCTGCCACCCCGGGGCCAGGGGTCACCAGAGGAAGCTGCTGGCATCTCCCAGCAGGGCTCACCCCTGCCCCACACGGGGCTCTCCAGGCAGGGGGGAAGGAGGGAGGGCTGCAGGCATTTAACAGGTTCCCCTGGTTGATGGAAAACACCTGGACACTGAGGTTTATTTGGTTTTTTTTCTTTACTGGCACTGGAGCCGTGTGGAAGGAGCCCTGGCCTCGGGGGTCAGTGGGGAGGAGGAGGAGGAGGAGGAGGGATTTGTGGGGCACAGATGGTGTGGGGAGCCTGCAGCCAGCTCTGTGCTTCTGGAACCGTGCAGAAAATCTTAAAGTGAGGGGAGAAATTCTGCAGTGGTCTCCCTTTCCCTGCAGTGCCTGGCTTTGGGTGTGAGAGCAGAGCCCCAGCGTGAGGGGTTACACTGATGGTGCTCAGGCTCTGTTTGCATCATTCCAGGCCAGAAAACAATCAGCCTTCTCCTTTACAGCTTGTTTCCAAAAACAGCTCCTTGCTTGGGCACTTCTCCAGTGAATTGGTGCAGACCTGATTTACTGGAATGGGTGGGATTCTGGTTATTCACCCTGGTGGTAACAAACAGGCAGAAAGGAGCTGTTGATCCTGGTRTAACTCAGTGGGAACCTGATCCTGGCAGGGAGGACAATGGCCTTAAACAGAAACTTTTAAGGGGCTTTATTAGGCAGTCAATTCTTTAAAAAAACATGATTTCAGGTACCTGTAACTAATAAACCTCAAAATTCAGTGGCTGCAGGCGAGAAAAACATAAACCAAAGGCAGAGTGAGTTGGCTGTGTAAACACTACAATAAAACTTGCTTTAAAGCCCCAGAGAGAAAAATCTAGAGGTGAAAAAGCAAGAATTCATGGAGTGGGAACTTCCTGAGAYCTGCAGCAGCTGCTGCTTTAGGGCAGAGCTGAAGAAAGCCCCTCTGGCTGTGTGTCCTTCTGTGAAAAGCCAGGTTATGTTTACATAAACCTCATTTGAGCTTTTATTTACTTTTCTACTCCCTTTCTTCAGCCAAGTCACCAAAAAATCACCCTCTCCACGGTGAGGGTTTTGTAGATTGTTGCCTGATTTAAAAAAAGAAATGTTACAAAAAATGCTGGCATCACCTGGAGCAAACCAGGAACAACAGGAACCCCATTGATTGTGGCTCCAAAGAAGCTYTGGTGCAAGGCCAGCCCTGTGTCAGTCCCAGGCCAGTGTCACCGTGTGGCTGTGCTGTCCCAGGGCTGGCTGCAGAGGCCTGTCCTGTAATGTCACCTCCGTCCCAGGGCAGCAGAGACCTGTCCTGTCTCAGGTTTTCAGGTGTTTTTGCACCCTGAGAGTTGGTGATGGAGTTTGAAAGAGAGCCCAGGCCAGGCTTTGAAGAGTTGTTGATTCTTTTCTGATCTCTAAAAGTTCTCTCAGTCCAGTGTGATGTTCACAGCATGCGGGATGCAGGGTGCAGGATGCAGGGTGTAGGATGCAGGATGCAGGGTGCAGGGTGTAGGGTGCAGGATGTAGGATGCAGGGTGCATGCAGGATGCAGGATGCAGGATGGTGCCCCTTGCCCCGTGCCAGCGGGCCCCTCCTGTGCAGGGAGGGTCAGGGCTCCTTCCACAGCACCCCCCGTGCCCTTGCTGCCCCCCAGCCCCACGGGCTCTGTCCCCACGCCCCCTCCTCCCCCCAGAGCGGCCCCTCCCGGGTGATGGCCCCGAGGCGACTGCCTGGGGGCTGATGTCACCGGCATCACCCAGGGAAAGGCCAAATAAGGCAGCACTTTAGGGGAGATATGCCCTAAAATGGGAGCTGGACCGATGACCAGCAGGCTCTGAGCACAGGGATGATGTGACCATGCCGAGAGCCCAGAGCCCCCACAGTCCCAGTGCTGGAAAATTCCCTCCAGGAGCTGGGAAGACGAGAGGAGATCAGCCTCAGGCAGGGCTGTGTCCTCCCCACACGCAGCAGGGACCGAGGGCAGCGTGGGAAGGAGCCCAGCGCTGCTGCGATGGACACACCAGTGCCGTGAGAATTCCCTTCCTGGGAGGAGACTGTTCTGGGGAGTTCCTTCRGCGAGACTTTGGCTTTTCAGCACAGAGCAATGAACCTCTTCTGGGCACTAGAGGAGATGTGATTTCTAAGGGTCTTGGAGCCAAACACGGGGAGGAAGTGGATGGAGCTGCAGATCCCACAGCAGCTGCAGGGCTGGGCTCAGTGCAGGGCTCCATCCCTCCTGCAGGAGCTTCTGGGGAATCCTGCCCTGCTCAGCACCCTGGGGAGCTGCACTGGGGTTCCCCAGCCCAGCCAAACCCCCTGGGAATGTGCCCTGTGATGCTGCACTCCCCTGACACTGAGCAGCCAGCATGGCACTGCCAGATCTTCGTATTTATTGGCTAAAACTGAATTTAGTGTCAAAAGATTGAACCTGATTTACAAACCCCCCCAAGAGCCGGGTCGGGGGGGGCAGTGAGGGAAGATCTGGACCCACACAGCAGGATCTGCTCCTTGGGGCACAGATGGGGCCTCCCCAAGGGGAGGAGTGGAATAAGAGCCAAATTCATCAAAGCCACAGCTGTGCCCCAGCTGCTGCTGCCTCGGTGGCAGCTGTGCACACACAGGGCTGGGTGTGCTCAGGACCACGCTGGGGSATTCCTGGGCAGCCAGGGCACAAGGAGACATCCAGGAAGCAGCCAAGGCCCCGAGCATCCCTGGTCACAGTGCTGGAATGGCCACACTCAGGTACTGTCCCCACCTGTGACAGCCCAGCCCAGCCAGGGTCCCYCTGCCCTCCCACACACACAGGCTGAGGTGGCAGCATCCCCAGCTTCCTCTCCYGATTCCCATGCAGCACTAAGAATAAAAGCAGAGTGCAGTTATTAATAACAGCCAGGGGCAGGGCTCTGCAGGGACGGGCTGGGGCTGGCAGGGCCCCGCTCCCTGCCCCAGCACAGCCCCAGGAATGTCAGAGCTTCCTGTGAAAGAGCTCCTGCTCATTCATCAGGCACCAAACTCTGTGTGCAAGCCAAGAATGTATTTATTTTCCCTCTAAATATAGTTAAGTTCTACTAAAACCTGCCAGGAGTGGCTGGGCTGGCACCCCAGGGCTGGCACAGGGGTGGCACACAGCTCTGGGTGCCAGCCCCCCATTTCCAGGTGTGCCTCCATCCCAGGATCTCATCCCCCYGGGCTGGGCATGCCGTGCCCCAGGAGGGGCTGTGGGAGGGGGCATGGCCTCCAGCTGCCCCAGCTGTGCCCAGGTGAGGCAGGAGGCACAGCCTCTCTGAGCACGGGGGGCTTTGAGCCCTTTGCAGAGCCCAGCGGAGCTGTTCCTGCAGGGACAGCCCCGGGCTGGGGCACAGCCCGCCCCAGCAGGGKCTGGGGGCTGCCKGGGGGGCACTGCCTGGCCTCTGGCAGCACCAGTGGAGAGGATGAAGTCGATCTCGTGCTTCAGGAATGACTCTGAGAGCAGATTGGGGTTGTATTTGTTTCGGAACAACCACTAGCAACTGCTGGGGCCAGCAGGAATCCAGCCTGATGGTTATTTAGGATATTTGGATAGCTTTGACAGCTTGTCCAAACTGTCTGGGCCCTCASTGCTGGTGGCTCAGGGGAAAAGCTCCCCGTGTTTCCTCTCTGCTGTTGTGTGACCCTCCCAAAGGGCACAGGGAGCCCTGGCAGCCCCAGGTACAGCCCTGCCTGGCAGGGGAGGAGCCTGCCCGTGTCCTGAGCCGCATTTCAGTGCTGGTCTGGGCACCGTGGGACAGCGCAGGGCCCTGGGGCTCAGCCTGGCCCCTGTCCCTGCCCTGTGCCACAGCATTCCCTTACCTCCCTCCTCCCCACCATTTCCCATCCCTATCTCCCTCCTCCCCACCTCCCTGCCTGACCCTTGGGCTCCCCTCCCAGCTCTCCCTGTGCTCTCCTGTCCAGTTGTGCCTCTGCAGCTGCACCAAGCCAGACCTGGGGCCGGGTGTCCCTGAGGGTTTTGTGCCCAGGGGCTCAGGGGCTGCCACTCCAACCCTTCCAAAAGACAAAAGCTTTGGAGGTTCCACTGCCAGACTGGCCAGCTCTGCGTGTCTGGGAGCACACACAGACAGCTTCATGCAGATCTCTTTGAACAAAGGGGAAGGAACGAGTGCAGGGGCACATTTTGCTG
>CADDXX010000478.1:79181-133952 GCA_902810485.1 Alauda arvensis
AGAACCACCCCCAGCTCTCCCCAGAAGATGCTGATTATTAATCAGAAAATCTTCAGCCTTTGACAAAGGGAGGGGGTAAAAATGCCCAGGGGAGGCAGCGGGGATGGGCAGGAGCCCAGGGAGCCCCAGGGATGGGCAGGAGCCCCAGGGATGGGCAGGAGCCCCAGGGATGGGCAGGAGCCCCAGGGAGGGCCAGGGATGGGCAGGGAGAGCAGGGGGCAGCTCCTGCTCCCCACAGAGCTGCAGGAGCTCCCCCAGGGCACAGGCTGCCCCCAGTGCCCACTGGGGCTGTCAGAGCCTGCAGTTAATGCAGCCAGAAATTTGCCAAAGAATTGGTTTTGACAGAGCACATGGAAAATGAAAGCATCACACTGGGAGCTTGTTTTGGTCTCCTGGTTTGCTGGCATTTTTCCTGTGAAACCTTCTCTTTCCTGTGTGTGAAGACAGTATGTTCTAGCTGAGCTCTTGCATCTGCAATCACATTTATAACTGCAGCAGCAGCAGAGATTGCAACACTCCAGTGAGGATCAGATGGAGTAGAATCCTAATGTTTATTCAAAATTAACTACTAKGGYAAAAATAGTGGTAATAAATAATGTCTGCCTGGGCCCTGAAAATGCAGAAGGAACAATAATAACCCCAGCCACCTTCATCTCCCAATACATTCCTAAAAAAATTATTTTGCTGGTATTACACTTGGTAATTGAGATGCCTTTGATAATCAGAATTTCTCTTTCATTTGCCAAAGATCTGAAGTCTGAATTTAAAAATGTAATCAGTGTCTGTTCTCCACACCTTGTGGTGCTTACCCAGGCTCAGGAATGAGCCCCAGGAGCAGGGTGGGCTGCAGGAGCTGCCCCTCACTGCTGAGGGGTGCAGGAGGGGTGGGAGGGCTGCAGGGGCTGCTCCTCACTGCTGAGGGGTGCAGGAGGGCTGGGAGATCCCCAGGGGGTCTCAGGTGCCAAAGGACAACGATGGGGAACATCTGCAAGAGACAAAGCCGCTGCTCCTTTAGAAAGGCTTTTCCAAACCTCCGAAACTGTCTCCAGGCTCTTTCCCAACCCCCGAGAGCGTTCAAACGCTCCCTAATTCCCAAGGACAACAGCCAATCGTGCCTGATTACCTGCACTCCCACATTCGCTTCCCAATACCCGTGTCACAGGTGAGTCTCGCACAAACAGTCCCGCAGTGAGATCTGCGCGGGGATCTGCGCTTCCAGAGCCTCCTGCTCACCCTGGCAGCGGCAGGGGAGCTGGGGTCCCTTCCCAAAGGCACAGGGAGCCTTTTTGCTCCGTTCCCTGCGGGATTTGGCCATGCCTGGTGGCCCGGGGAGCTGAAGGTGTCCCCTGGCAGGGCTGAGCTGAGCTGGGGCAGCCCGGGGACCCCCGGCACCCCCAGTGTCCCCACCCCAGCGTGCTGGGCACGGCCGGTTCCGGTCCCTGGGGATGGATGGAGGTGTTGGGACTCACACGGAGTCACCGAGGGCGCTTTGTGGGGMTGGGAGGTGCTCGGGAAGCGCCCAGCAGGGCAGTGGTGGCTTTTTGTGCACCTCACAAGGTTCCTGTGCCCTGTGTGCGATCTCCAGCGCTGCAGCTCCCGAGTGGAAACSCCTGAGCAGCAGCACCTGCAGCAGCCACCCCTCAAACCCCGGGGAAAGGAGCCCGGGCACTGCCCCAGCTCGGCCTGGCCCTGCCCTTTGCTGGGAAAAACAAAGGAGCGATGCCAGCCTCGAGTCTGTCTGGAAATGCGGGAACAGCCCCAGAACCGTGTGTAGTGCCTGTGTCCCCCAGAACCGTGTGTAGTGCCTGTGTCCATCCCGGCAGGGACAGTCCCGGTGTCCCGGGCAGGACGGGSAGCTCCGCTCTGCAGACACCGCTGCCGTGCTCTGACAGAGGCAGGAGCATCCCCGGCAGCGGGGAGCAGCAGCTCCCAGAGCTCCCAGCTGATTCATTGAGGCTCTCCAAGCCGTCATTAGCCCCGGCGGATTCGGGCTTTAGAGTGACGGCCTCGGTTACGCGATACCATCTCTGTTATTCCAAACTTAATGGGGCCGCATAAACAAAGCGGGTTTAGAGCAGGCCCTTCTCTTTTCCTTTTTTTTTTTTTTTTTTTTTCCTTTTCCTCCCTTAAAGATCATTGTTTGGATAAAACAGAGGGTGGTAATAATTCTCCCGGCTGCGCTGGCCGTGAAAGCTCCGAGGAGCGGCTCCGGTGCTGCGGCTGCCACATCCCGACAGATCCGTCCTGCCCGGCCTCGGCACCCCTGTCCCTGCCCGGCCAGCTCTGTCAGATCCATCCCATCCTCAGCACCCCCTGTCCCTGCCCGGGCAGCTCTGTCAGATCCTGCCCGGCCTCAGCACCCACTGTCCCTGTCCGGCCAGCTCTGTCCTGCTCCATCCCGGCCTCAGCACCCCCTGTCCCTGCAGCTCTGTCAGATCCACCCAGATCCATCCCAGCGCGCCCTTCCCGAAGGGGTCCGGACCCCGCCTCGTTCCCCCCGCACAGAGGAGAGCTCTGCCCCTCTCACCCCCGTGGGCAGCACACGGGCTGAGAGGCTTTTGCTGCCCGGGCAGGGTTTGGAATCCCCGTTCCGCGTCTCTGCGGAGCCGGGAGCATCTCCGGGCCCGGGAGAGAGCGGGAGGGGATTTGGGGTGCAGGGAAGGGRAACAGGCGGCACCGGCAGCTGCCCAAACCGGGAGCAGAACCCCGAGCTCAGAGGAAGGGAGAGGAGCGCTGGGGCTGCCCGGCTCCTCCCCGAGCTGCCCCGAGGCCCCTCCCCGGCMCCGGGGCTGTGACACTCCCCAGAGCAGGAGATTCTCCCTGCCTGGCATCTGGGATGTCTGGCATCATGCACACACCCACTTCCTGCACCGAAATTCAGTGATAAAATCCTGCTCCTAACGGCCACAATCCAAAGCCGTAAAATTGTGCTGCACATTAAAGGAGTCATAAATAACAACTATTTCACAAAGGCAAATGTCTCTGTAGGGCTGGCAAAGGAAAGTCATTTTTTTCCTTTATTAATTATTTCACTTAAAAAGTAAAATAAATTGACCAGCTACCGAGCTTGTCAAAAGCTAAATGGGAGCTGTCACACGAACAAATGTTCTGCTAATGCTGGAAAAGGAATTTCCTTTGAAAGAGGAAATATTATCCAGCCCTGCTTCTGGATGAGGCTGTGGCAAGGGCTGTCCTCAAACTTACAGAGGCAAAAAGCAACAGGAAGAAAAGATCCCTGACTGTTTTACCTGGCACACAATGAGGGGAAAGGCAGAAAATGAGAACTGCGGGGAGGTGCCCATCACCATCGCAGGGAGCTGGGGGTGGCTGCCAGCCTGGGGGGCTGGTGCCAGGGCGGGACCCTCCGTGCTCGGGGCAGCTCCCCAGGTGCCCGAGGGCTYGGTGGCTTCCCCAGCAGGTACAGGCACGGCCAGGTGCCAAAGCCAAACGCTTCCCAAAACATCTGTCTGCAGGAGCAGCAGTCCAGGGGCACAGGGAGCCGTGCAGCAGGCAGGAGGGAGGGTGCGTGGCACTGTCCTGTGTGCCTGGCACTGTCCTGTGTGCCTGGCACTGTCTCCCTCCCCGGGCACTGTCCTGTGTCTCTGACATTGTCCCCCTCCCCTGGCACTGTCCCCCTCCCCGGGCACTGTCCCCCTCCCCGGGCACTGTCCCCCTCCCCGGGCACCTCCCGGCTCGGCAGCTGCTGCCACCCCCAGAGCGGAGCTGCAGGACAGTGACAGTGACAGTGCCCTGCACTCACCTGTGTCCAGTGACCCCTCACGGTCACCCGGCCATCCCCGGACACAGAAGCCATCAGGGTCCGAGTGCCCCCCGTCCCAACAGCGCCCCAGTGACGGCGGAGGCCCCGCGGCGGGACCTGCAGAGAGCTGGCAGTGCCACCATCCCCGCCGGGGACGGGCTTCGCTGTCCCTGCGCTGCGGTGGAGCAACACTGACCCCCTGTGCGGGAGCAGAGCCCTGCAGAGCCCTGCGGAGCTCGGGACAGCCCCGCAAACCCCGGGGGTCTGCAGGAGAGCGGGACACAGCTCTCACCCTGCAGTGCCCGGGACAGCCCCGCAAACCCCGGGGTCTGCAGGAGAGCGGGACACATCCTCACCCTGCAGCGCCGGGACAGCCCCGCACCGCTCCCCACAAACCCTGGGAATCTGCAGGAGAGCGGGACCCATCCCTCACCCTGCGGAGCTCGGGACAGCCCCGCAAACCCCGGGGTCTGCAGGAGAGCAGGACACAGCTCTCACCCTGCAGAGCCCGGTACAGCCCCACAAAGCCTGCGGGTCTGCAGGACACGGGACCCGGGACAGCCCCGCACCGCTCCCCACAAACCCCGCGGGTCTGCAGGAGAGCGGGACCCTTCCCTCACCCTGCAGAGCTCGGGACAGCCCCGCAAACCCTGGGGTCTGCAGGACAGCGGGATTCATCCCTCACCCTGCAGCGCTGGGACAGCCCCACTAACCCTGGGGTCTGCAGGACAGCGGGATTCATCCCTCATCCTGCAGCGCTGGGACAGCCCCGCACGGCTCCCCGCAAACCCTGGGGATCTGCAGGAGAGCCCAGCCCTGGCACGGGAAAGGCTCCAGGAGCCTCCCAAAGCCCAGACTGTGTCTGCAAGCAGGAGAGTCCTTTTCCCCTTCACTGTAGCTGCAGACCCAGCCCTGCACACACACCTGTGAACAGGTGAGGAGCAGGGCCCTGGCTCCCTCAGCCTTTTCCATAAAGTTCCCAGCTTATTTTCATTCTGCTCGTGGGACATGGGCTGTTTGTTTCCTCAGGTACCACTCTAAAAATAACCACWGGGAACAATCGGTCCTGCCCATGCCCAAACTCCTGGATGTTATTCAGCCCAGCAAAGTGACCTTCATATTGCAGCAGATTGAAAAAACCAAAAACATCCCGGCAAGAAAAGAGCACGGAGAGGAGCCAGGAAATGCCAGCCTGGCCACAGCACCGGTCTGGCAGCACAGGGAGAGGCTCGGGGTGTCAYCCACCCTCTGATTTATGGGACTGCTCTTCTGAGAGCACAGGCAGCAGAATTAATTACTGCATTATTTCATCCTGTGAAAATAAAACCTCCCACGCCTCATGGCAGTGTCAGACCCCTCGTGCAGGAGAGGCTGTGCCTGGGCTGCAGGSTCCCGAGGGTGCTGAGGGAGGAGCTCTGCAGGAAGTGAAAAGTGCATCAGGACATGGGTTCAGCATCTCAGTCCTACCCAGACCAAACAGGAACATCCTCCTCCAGGGCTGGGGAGAGCGCTCAGCCGTGTGAGGATCGGCTCACAGACAGCGGGAATCTGCTCTGAGCTGGGAGGGGATGGGGTCCCACACCTGTGGGATGAGTCCCACGCCCACGGGGATCGCTGGGACGTGTGACACTGTCAGGACACAGACTGGCCCAGCCCTGTGCCAGCCCTTCCCTGCCCTAGCACAGACCCCTGTGCCTTGTGCCAGCCCTTCCCTGCCCTGGTGAGAGAGTCGGGTTATTTTTAACAGATTACTTGAAAACACAGATTAGGAATAGCTCAGTCGAAGCACAAGCACACAGAAATAGCAGAGACTCGTCAGCCTGGCATCCCYGGCAGTGCCAGGGGCTCGCTGCCGCCGCTCCTCTTTCAGCGGGGACACTTTCGGAAAGCGCTTTTTTCTTTCTATTTGAGTGCTGTGAGACGCGTGAGCATTAAAAACTGCTGAGAAGGACCCCAAAGAGCTCGGAGCCGTGAGTGCTCAGGGGTGCTCACACCCTCCAGTGCGTGTGGAAGGGGAGATCCAAAGGAAAGCGAAGCCGGACCGCAGGACCTGCAGGATGCTGATAGCGCTGCTCCGGTGTTTTCCCTTTCACTGGGAAAAGGCACCAAAACCCCCCCAGACCGACAGCACAGGAAAATCCCGCTGGAATAGGGTAATTTGTTGTGCTTAACAGCATTAAAAGGGGGATTTGGGGATTGGCGCAGGTGTCAGCAGCGTGCTGGGCTGGCTGAACAGAGACGGCAGAGCAGGCAGCACCAACACAGCCCTGCAGAATCACATAGCCCCAACACAGCCCCTGCAGCCTCAGCACAGCCCCTGCAGCACAAACACAGTCCCAACACAGCCCCTGCAGTCCCAACACAGCCCCTGCAGCACAAACACAGCCCCTGCAGCACAAACACAGCCCCCACACAGCCCCTGCAGCCCCAGGTGCTGCCACCCTCCCCTGGCCCCTCTGCCAGATGTCACCTCCCCGCTGGCACTGCCCCCCACCCCTGCCAACAGCTGAAAAACACCTCCTCATCCCACCAGAGCTCCAAAAACAGCCTGCCCTGACCTCCCTGGATGCCTGGAAACCCCTCGCTGGGCTGGCTGCAGATGGACAGCTCACTGAAACAATATTGACACACACAGCAGGGGCACTTGCAGCGTGAAATCGGCTGAACTGGCCCTTATCAGCCCTTATCAGCCCCTGAGCACCGAGGGCAGAGCCAAGGCACGTCCTGACACCCGAGGCAGCAGCACCTGCCCGGTGGCACGGCTGTGTTATCTTTCCAGCTCCGTGCACCCACCCCGGGCACAGGCACCACCTGCCCAGAGCCCAGCAGAGCCCAGCTGCACTCCCCACCTCCCTCAGGGGCCTCGGCCATGCAGGCAGGGTGGGAAGGGTTCCTCTCTAAATCACCCCTCTCTCAGTGTGAGCCCATTCCTCCTTGTCCTGTCACTGCACTTCCTGATGATTTATCCCAGCTGGGGTTTGTTCCTTTGGGTGGGTACAAATAATTTTTAATGGCACTTGCCCATATAAAATGCACAGCCCAGACTATTTCAAGCYGTAAAAGCGGATCTTTGCCAAAACCAAGTGCTAATCCTTTATCTGGAGCCATTAAAATACAATTATTAGTCCAAGCAGAACAGCAGTGCTTCAAGCCAGGGCCAGAGTTATCTTTTCTTATCATTAAGCCATGAAGGAAAGAAGCAATAAACATAAAAGTGCACCAATAACCTCTCGTTTTAACGAGCAGAAATAACTCTGGCAGAGCAGGCACAGAGCAGAAACCTTCCCCAGAAACACAGACCTGCCCAGAGCAGTGCTGTGAGCTAAAACAAACGTGTGCTCTGGCACTGGGGGCTGGGACATCGGGACATTGCCAGGCTCTGGTCCCACGGGAGAGTCAGAGTGCTGTGAGAGAGGGGCTCACAGACAGACGTTTGCTATCATCACTGACATTTCCCCTGGTGCCCCCGGGGCACTGGGGCTCTGAAAGGACCTTCCCCACCGCCGGCAGGTGGGTGCTCACCTGTGCTCCAGCAGCAGCACCTGCAGGAGGGACGGCGGGCTGGAATCACCGCAGCTCAGGGAATTGCTCATTCCCCTTTCCCTGCCTGCATTGCCCCCAGCCCTCTCTCTGCAGCCTTTCCCTGAGGTCACTGCCAGCTCTCCAGCCTCCATCCCGCCCTGCCCAGCCCGGAGCCCGCACAGCCCCGGCGGGCAGAGCCTCTGCTGGGGAAAAACACCCGCAGCAGCCTTGGGATGGTGCCTTTGGAGAAAATCCTACTTTCCTGAGGGAAACGGGAGCCGGGCGAAGGAGGGGGCCGCTCTCGGGGCCGGGAGGAGGAGGAGGAGGAGGAGGAGGAGGAGGAGGATGCTCAGTCTCGGGCAGCCCGCACTAGATGGAGCTCTGAGACAACACAACAGCACCGACAGCATCTCCCTCCGCTGCCTCTTKCAGCAGCATCGAAATCCCTCATGTCCAGCTCCTACAGCCTTCCATACTCTGTCGAWCCAAATCAAAACCGCAGTAAAGTAATCGCAGTTTGATAAAATATTCAAAGCTGGCRTTTTGATSGCAACATCCRTGTKTTACTCGAAGCTCSTAKGWTCTGTTCTCCAGTCACCTCTATCARACATTCYTTTCACCTGCTTTAAAGGTTCTGTACAAAAGCTTTTTTAACATAAAGAGAATTTCACAGAGTTCTACACGGGAGAAACTCCCAGCCCTTACTCTGCACAAAGAGATTTTCTAGACTCCTGCTCCAGCCATCCCTGCATTTAAACTGACTAAAATAAAGCCAGAAGTGCTCACATCTCTCKTTCCTCCTTGCTTACACCTTTCTTTCCTCTTCCTCTGTGTTGCACCCGAGGTAGAAAATGCCCAGCCATTTGTTTAGGGAGGGGTATGACCCTGCAGGCAGCAGCAGCCCCGTGGGACACTCAGTTCATGAAGGACATTCTAAAGGAAGAGGAGCCGTGTCCAGGGAACAGCCACAGGGAAGGGGAATGGCTCCAGACCCTGGGGGTTGGTGGTGCCACAGCCCAGCCCCAAAAGCTGCCAGCCATCCTCCCTCCTGCCTCCTCTGGCCAGGGTGTGAGGGCTCAGAGCTCTGGAAATCACACCAGTAATGCAGACTGGCCAAAAAGTGGCATTTGGCCCCAAGCCCCTCCAATATTTGCTTTTACTATAAAAGGAGCCTCGGGCTGTTGATGAACACAATTGTGGTTCCACAGCGACTGGGAGAGTTGAGGGCTGTGTTTTCAAACACCCTGCTCTGCTCCTGACAGCTCAGATTCCTTCTGGGCCTCACCTCAGGCTGTGCCATCCCCAGWCCTGAGCTATTTTAAACCCTGGGCACTCTCAGTGCCAGCCTCTGCTCATGGCAGGGCAGCCACAGCCCAGGAGCACCTGAAGGAAGAGCCCAGCAGTGACCCCAGMTCTCTGGGCTCCTGCACACCCCAGAACATTCTCCCTAAAGGAATGAAGTGGCAGCCCAGGCTGGGAGAGGAGCCCCGAGGTGGGTCCAGGTGAGCTCACCCAGTTGGGTGAGCAAAGCAAAGCCCAGGACTTTGGGCTCAGAGCACCAGAGTCACTCTCATTTTCATTTTACAGCCATGTAACAGACAGCAAACAGTGACAGCTCCAAAGGCAGGGCAGTTAAAGGTGGAAYCCAAAGCAGCACAGAACAACCTGGGAGCTCTCTGCAGCTGGAGACTGGAGCCAAACTTGGAGTGGATTCCCAAAGCAGAGACCTGAACCTGCCCAGAGCTCTGGGCTCAGACCATCCCCAGCAGCAGGGTGCTCACAAATAGCCCTGGTTCAGCCAGAGAGATGGCATGGCAGGGTGAAAACAGCTGGAGTCAAAACCCAGGGAGCAAAGAGCTCCAGCAGAGTCCTGGCCCTGGGGCAGAGCCTCCTCAGCTGCCCATGAGCTMCAGCAAACCTGGAGCTCCTGAGAGATGTGCAAACACAGCATCCCCCTCCCTGCATCCATCCCCAAGCATCCACACAGCACCACTGGGAAAATSGAGTGGGAAATGTCACTCTGGGGTTTCTGATTGCTCAGGTTCAGGGGGGAAGGGCATTTGCAGCCAGGAACGTGTCAGACCAGGCATGAGCACACGAAACATTCACGTGTATTTATACTTCTCTGGGAAAAGAATGYTGGAAAATATTGCCCTTTGCTTAATACCACCATGTCCTGAGGACAAATCAGTTTGGCTTTTTCCAGGAAAGGGCTCCAAATCAACAATCAGAGCAGGGCTTGAGGCTGCTCCTCGTCTGTCCCTCAGTACCTGCCCACCTTCCAGAAATGCCCTGTCCCTCAGTACCTGCCCACCTTCCAGAAATGCCCTGTCCCTCAGTACCTGCCCACCTTCCAGAAATGCCCTGTCTGTCCCTCAGTACCTGCCCACCTTCCAGAAATGCCCTGTCTGTCCCTCAGGACCTGCCCACCTTTCAGAAATGCCCTGTCTGTCCCTCAGTACCTGCCCACCTCCCCAGGCCCTGCAGCCACAGCCTGGCCTGGCAGTGCTCAGGGCAGCAGCAGAGCTCTCTCCTAAAGCCCAAACCTGTGCACCAAGGCTGTCCAGCCACATCTGAGCCCCTGCCACAGCATGGCTGGAACAGGGGCCCCTGTGACAGCCACTGCTGATTTATACAGCACAGCCAGGGCAAGTCATGAATATTCATTCCCTTAGTTCTGCTGTAAATAGTCCAGTCCCATAAAAACACAAACAGCTCCGTGTTAACCCCTGGGACCCCCAGCACAGGCCTGCAACAGGCTCTCACATCCCAGCAGGGCCCAGCCCTGAGGGGTCTCTGAGCAGCTGTACCCACAGCAGGACCTGCCCCTCACAAAGCTTACACCGTGTGTGCTCCAAGGGGACCAAAACCTGGGGGTTTTTCCATCCCAGAGCCCCCGGGATGAGCCAGAGCTGCACCTTTGCACAGCTGTGAGCCAGGGCAGCAGGAGCTGTGCCAGGCTGGGCACRGACACCCCCTGCCCTGAGCCCAGAGGGCACCAGGCAAGCACAGCACTCCCAGAGAGCTGTGCACACACAGGCTCTGAAAGCACCAGGGGGAGCACAGGGGGAATGGGATTGTCACTGTCACACACCTGGACAAGCTCCATGTGCAGCCTCCTGTGCCAGGGATGTTCACTGGACAGACAGGGACAGACCCAGCTGAAACCCCCAAACCTGTCTGCAAGATAAAGGCAATGGGACAAAATAAAGAGTATTTCTTCCATTTCTCCCTTTTATCCTGAGCAGAGCAATCAATAATTTAACACACTAAATAAACATTTATTTTAAAGGGAATTCCCCTTCTCCATCTAATAAAGCAATTTGCACCTTCCACTACTCAGCTCTTCCTGGACACTGCTGGAATCACCTGGTTCCAGCACATTACAGATGGGTTTGTGTGCCCTGCTGGCATTAAAACACCACAAATCAGGCACTGGGCACTGGCTGTGCTCCAGTGGGCACGGGAGCATCCGCATTCCTGCAGAGTTACAGTGCTTCCTCCCCAGCCTGGATTTATACCCACATCCAAACCAAATAAATCATCAACCACAGCCCCTAAACCAGCTCGCTTATCACACCAAGTGTGAAGAATGAAATGTCATAATATTTGCCCAAGACACGTGGTTTGTTTGCTTTCAGTAAATAAAGTCTAGAAGGGAAAAAAAGAAAAAAATATATAAAAAAAAGGAGGCAATGAGGCAATGCTCCCTCTTGGTGTTGGTCACTGTTGGGAGTAGGGATGGCCCTGGGCTGGTGGAGCCAAGGCTGAAAGGGGAGAGGAACCCAGCTCGACCCAGGAGAGACCCCCATGTGCTCAGCATCCCAGGGAAGGGGGCAGAGCCTGGCCAAGGCTGGGCCAGGGCAGCCCGGGACAGCTCCTGAGCCCTGGGACAGCCCTGGGGACACTGCAGGGACACATCTGCAGCAGCCTGGGACAGCCCCTGAGCCCTGGGACATCCCTGGGGACACTGCAGGGACACCTCTGCAGCAGTGTCCCCCTGCCCTGGCAGCCCAGGGGAAGAGGGAGCTGCCAGGTTTTGGGCAGCCTGCTGGGGCCGTGTTTGTCACCAGAGCAGGGTTTGCAGTAGCTCCTCACACATACACAGAGCTCCAGGACACTGCACATGCAGAGCCGCCAGCGCCAGAAATAGGATCTGTGTGCTGCGTTATTGTGAGCCTCACCCTGCCCCGGGGCTGAAAGGGTTTTATCTGCGGGCATTTGGAGCCTCCTGCCTGTGCCACGGCCAAGGAATGGCAAATCTCTGCGTCTGTGGGACAGCACCCAGGGACAGCACCCACGGGGGGACAACACTCCCAGGGACAGCAGCCACGGGCAGAGCCTCCCCTTCCCCCCGAGCTCTCAGGCCCTGCTCTGCGCTCCCCCTGCCYCACTCACACCTCACAGGGTCACCCAAAGGCCAGCCCTGCCTCCCCAGAGGCCTGGRCACTGCCACAGGGGAGTCTGGTCGTGAGGAGGAGCCCCCAGCCCAGCAGAGCACCCCCAGCTCCCCTCGCAGCACTCGGAGCAGGGTGCAGGGATTGGTGGTTGAGTATCACAGGGCATCAATCTGATATTCATAGACTTTCCCTCTCGTTTAAAGGGCAAGGCTCCTTCTATAGAAACAAACTGAGACAGCAACTTGAATGATAAATCACCGTTCTTCTGTACTTCCTCTGTGAAATTTAATTTTAATTGATATTAAAGATGACAGAGCTTCTGCTCAAGCTCCTTTTTGCCAGCCACGATTTCCACTGCCTCTGCAGAGCTGATGCCAACCCAGCCCTGCCCTCAGCATCCTCTGCCTCATCASTCCTGGGGGGCTGAGGAACCACCCAAACACACCCGTGCCCCTTGCAGGGCCAGGACAAAGCCCAGGGCAGGACTGTCACCCACGGGCTGTGCCACAAACAGCTCCAGCAAGGCTGGATTCCTCATGATGCCAACAAAGAGGAGAGCCACACTCCCAATTTCTCCTTCTTTACTATTCCTTCAGTGCAGTTCTGCTCTGTTCCTTTTCACAGGAGCTTTGAGCTCAGTGAGCTTTATTCCTGCTTTATTCYTCTCTGCCCAAGAGAAATAAATCTRTTTGCCTTGCTGGGTCTCAGCAGCAGGTTATTTATCTGACTTCTAGAGGGCTCCCAGGCCCATAATCCCAGTCCTAGAGCCTGCCCAGGTCCTGCCAAAGTGTCCCCAAAGGCAGTGCTGCCCCTGAGAGCAACCCGAGGCTGCTCAGGGTGGGGCGATGGTGACTGTCTGGTTCTGCAGAGGGAAACGTGCCACCAGTCCTTCACAAACGTTCTCACARCGAGAGGTTTGGATTTCAGCTGAAAAAACCTTCCCTGGCCTCCCTTTGGGGCCGATGTGCCCAGCAGAGGGACCGGAGCAGCGGCGAGCAGGTGTCCCCTGGCCTGTGTGTGACTGTCCCCTCGCACGGTGTCCCACTGACAGCCGGGAGGTACCGGGAAATCCATTTATTTATAGCAGCGGAACATTCCCCTGCCCGCCCCGCTGCCGGGGACACTCCCGGCCCTGCGTGGGGGCACATTCCCCCCGAGCCGGGGACAGCAGGACAGCCCGGGACAGCAGCGAGTGACCCACGGCACCAAATGGCACCGGGGCAGGGCTCACAGAGCTCCCCGGGACAGCAAATCCCGGGCACAGCCGGGGACAGGCAGCCCTGGGCAGGGCAGGCACCAGAGCCCCGGCACCAGAGCCCCGCACAGCGCTCAGGCGGGGCTGGAAGGAGCCCAGGGCAGAGCAGGCCGGGCTGGCACAGCCCCGCAGCCCTGCGGTGCCTCTGGAGCCGGGGCCTGGCACAGCCCCGCAGCCCTGCGGTGCCTCTGGAGCCGGGGCTGGCACAGCCCCGCAGCCCTGCGGTGCCTCTGGAGCCGGGGCTGGCACAGCCCCGCAGCCCTGCGGTGCCTCCCGGAGCCGGGGCTGGCACAGCCCCGCAGCCCTGCGGTGCCTCTGGAGCCGGGGCTGGCACAGCCCCGCAGCCCTGCGGTGCCTCCCGGAGCCGGGGCTGGCACAGCCCCGCAGCCCTGCGGTGCCTCTGGAGCCGGGGCTGGCACAGCCCCGCAGCCCTGCGGTGCCTCTGGAGCCGGGGCTGGCACAGCCCCGCAGCCCTGCGGTGCCTCCCGGAGCCGGGGCTGGCACAGCCCCGCAGCCCTGCGGTGCCTCTGGAGCCGGGGCTGGCTCCCAGCCCTGCCCACGCTCACACCAGAGCCTGCTCCTCGGCCCCAGACACAGAAACTGCTGATTTCACTGAAACACCCGGCACAGCTCGTGCTGAAGTGAGCAGCACCGAGTGCTGAGCCACTGAGCAGGGCTGCTGAGCCACTGAGCAGGGCTGCTGAGCCACTGAGCAGGGCTGCTGAGCCACTGAGCAGGGCTGCAGAGCTCTGAGAGGTCATCCAGACATGAGCGAGCAGCTCTGGCCGCGGAGCTGCTGCCCAAAATCTCCGTGTGGAAGGGTTTGACTTCCAGCACCAGTCTGAGCAGTGTTTGGGGCCTCCCAGCTCCTGTGGAGGAGCAGAGGGAGATGCAGGGGTGTGGAACTGGTGCCATCAGAGGGTTTTCRGTGTCCTGCCAGGGCTGCACTCACAGCACCACGCTCACAGCCCTTSCCAGGGTTTGTCCCCTCTCCACAGGTGCCTCGCAGGCTCCGGTGGGTTCAGGTGCTTCCACAGCCCRGCTGTGTCCCACAGAGGCTCTCAGGAGCTCCCTGACATCCACCTCATTTCAGCCACGGAAGTGTCACAGCCCAGGGCATCACCCCGGCCGTGCTGAAAGCTCCGGGGCCGCAGGGCTTTGACAGAAGCAGCCCTGCCAGGCACGGGTGGGTTCGGGAGGCAGCAGAGCCTCGGAACAGCTGCCCTGCAGTGCCAGCCTCTGCAGGGGCACTGCCACACCCAGCACYCGTGTGGGCACTCCTCAGGAGCTGGCAGTGCCCGAGGGGACACACGTCCCTCCCTCTGCTCCCTTCCCAGGGACTCAGCCCCTGCCCCTGTTCTGGGAAGTGCTTTCCTCATAAAGCCGCCACTGTTAAACAAATCCACTCATTATTAYAGGCAGGAGCTCACAGGAGACATCGAGGGGGATTAGCAAAGCACAGCCCAAGATAAATAAACCTTCACTAATACACTGAGTATCCCTGGAGGAGATATTTCCACCACTGTGGTTCTGTGCGTCAGTCTTGGATTTCCTCGGGTTTCTATGGATGAAAAAGCTGGAACCTACAGAATCCAGGCTGGCACCACAAGCCTTCTCCTGGGCTCTGCAGGGACCCCGAGGGGCTCTGGAGAGACCCCGAGGGGCTCTGGCCATCCCAGACCATGTGGGTGATATTTATAGACGTGATTCCTGTCTCCCCGAGCTGCTCCATTTACACATTCACACAAAGCTGTTTCTCCCAGCTTTCGAGGCCTTTTGCCCCAGTTTGGGCACGGTTTCCCCCCTGCGGGGGTGAGATCGCAGGGCACAGCTGGGCCGGGGGCTGCACACCCACCGCTGCCACCCCCGCGCTGTCCCAAAGGCCACCGCCGCCCACGCACACATGCCATCCCCCTGAGGTGACAGCGCAGGGGCGGGCCCCAGAAGAGCCCCTTTAAGGGACACTCGAGGCCGCCTCGGCAGGCAGGACATTAATTTTAGCCTGGAGCSGTGCCAGGGGCACGGGGCAGCTGCTGCAGGCGGGGCCGCAGCCGCTCCTGCCCCGGCAGAGCGCAGAGCCCCGGCCATGGCAGAGGAGCACAGCGGGCTGGACGAGAGCATCATCATCAAGGACCAGCACACCAAGGAGATCGACCTGGTCAACAGAGACCCCAAGCACATCAACGAGGACGTGGTGAAGGTAGGGCYGTGCCTCACTGCGCTGCAGGAGCGCCCCGGGGCCGGGGCCGGGTTTCAGACCTCGCTGTGTGTTGGGCTGGACGCAGCCAGGGCCACGGGTCCGTGTCTGTGAGGGGACATCCCCGGGACTGGGGGAGGTGACAGCCCTGCTGGTCCGGCACCCAGACACTGCCGGGGTGGCYCCAGGTAATGCCACGTTCCCTGTTCTTTGAATGGGCTCTCCAGTTCCATGTTGGAACTTCATGGAGACGCCTTCCTTTGTACCAGCCAAAAATAACACAGAAATTCAATATAACCACTTTAAAGGGAGATTGGGGAAAGGCTGCTGGCCTTCAGGATACCACAGCCTGAGTACCAGGTTGTTTGATGTGTTGTCATGTTTGTGGGACATTCCTGGCTCCCCCCAGGGCAGCCCAGAGGTGCAGCAGCCCCAGCTCCCTCCTCTGTTTCTGACCGGGAGGAATTCCCATTCCAGCCCTTGGGCTTCCTCTAGACTCTCTCAGAACCGCAAACACAACTTGTCTCTGTTAGCCAAAGCTAATTGCAGCCGCGAGGCGAGCAGGGGGAGGTGGAAGGGCTCTGTTAAAGCTGTGTTTGTGACTGTCACAGCAGAGGGGACAGCGGGCWCTGAGCTGCTCACACCGGCTTTGGAAGGGGCTGTGACCTTGGCAGCACTGCTGGAACACAAAGCTGAGTGTGGGCASGAAAACCCCCACAGCAGATTGAACAGGAGTGGTCAGAGTGAGCTCCCCTGAGCTGTGACAGTGACACAGAGCCCTCCTCTGACCCGCCTGTGACAGCTGCCAGGCACCTCAGCACCCCCAGCCCCGTGTCCAGCACCCCTGCCCTCCCTGCCAGAGCATCCCACGGCCCTGGGATGGGAGGGGGCCAGGCCAGGGGAGCCCCTGCCCTGGCACCAGGAGAGCCCTCAGCCCACTCACCCAGGGCCAGCAGCGCTTGGGGACCCCCCAGCTCCTCCTGGGTGACAGTGACAGTGCCAGAGCCATCCCAGCCGTCCCCAGGCCTCCCAGCAGCCCCTCTCCCCCAGCACATTCCTGCCTTTCCCCTCTCAGGGGTCTCCAAAGCCTGAGGAGCCCTCCCGAGCCCCCCCAGCGCCACGGCCACGCTGCTCCAGCAGCACCGGGAGCTCGGCATTCCTGCTCCTTAAAATAGCCCTGCCGAGAGGGTGGGGAGGGAGGGCAGAGCCAGCCCGGGACAGAGCCAGCCCGGGACAGAGCATAGCTCACCCTGCTGCTGCTGCTGCTGCTGCCCTGGGCACATCCCAACACCCAGCACTGCAGCAGGGAGAGCTCTGGGAGCGCGGGGAGCAGAGCCAGCAGCAGGGGAGCAGAGCCAGCAGCAGGGGAGCAGAGCCAGCAGCAGGGGAGCAGAGCCAGCAGCAGGGACCCGCAGTGCCCCGGGGGACAAGGGGCTCTCTGGCCGGGGATGAGCACCCCGAGCACCTCAGAGCAGCAGGCACAATTGGGATCACGTTACAGGAGTGGCACTGGCTCTGCTGAGCCTCTCCAGCCTCCTCCAAGCACAGCAGCAGAGCAGTCACGGCCACACTGGTGACCTCAGCAGCTTCCCCAGCCGAAAAGGTTTCCATAAAGGAACAGTACCTGCTCGTGCTGGCCCCTGACTCCTCCAGGCAGCGCCCAGGATCCAGGCTCAGGCTGAGTCTGAACCTCCTCTGCTCCTCCAGACCCAYTCCCAGCGTGATGGCAGCAATGGGGCAGAGCCTCTGCTTTTCCATCCCACTGCTGCCTGCATTAATTGGTGCCTGGTTGGGCAGGAACCTGGGCAATCCCCAGCACACCTGAGCCTTCCAGGGGCTGCTGATGGCACCTCAGGGCCAGCTCTGGGGGCTGCTGGCTCCTCATTGTCRATGCTTCCCTCAGCACCTCCTGCTCACTCCAGGAAATTAAAGATGACACAGAGTGATTTTGTGATCCAAGTGCTTCCAGAAGCAGAATGGATATTGTGATTTAACATGAGTGTGCAGACACGTCAGCTGCCAGAGGGGAGGCCAGGCTGGTGTTCCAGACAAATGGCTCAGCTTATCCTTTCCCTGGCAGTGAGTTACACCCCAAGGGACCTCTGTGYGGAGTTTTGGGGAGTGTGTGTCACTCAGAGACACCCCCAGAGCCTGCACAAAYGGCAGGGGCAGGGCTGAGCCCCAGCTCCCCTCCCCAGGAGGAACAGGGACAGACAGCACGGAGCACCCCATGCTATGGTTATAAATAAATAATCCATAAATCCAGAGGGCTGCTGGGCCTTTGTTAGCACAAACACCTTCCCAGC
Organism: Alauda arvensis; assembly: GCA_902810485.1. NCBI lineage: Eukaryota > Metazoa > Chordata > Aves > Passeriformes > Alaudidae > Alauda > Alauda arvensis. Next base: position 96,622 of record CADDXX010000478.1, read on the forward strand.
GAGTGGGCAGCCACATCCCTGAATGCTAAAAAAGGGCAGGAATGGGCTCTGGCTGCCCCTGCAGCCAGCACTCCCACGCACAGCTCCTGTTCCAGGGGCTCCTGCCCGGCCTCACACCTGATTGCCCACATCAGGGGATGGGACAGGGGCTGGGAGCCTCCCCCAGGGCTGGATCTGAGCCCCGGGCTGAGCCAGCTCCCTGCTGCCCTCAGGCTGTGTCTGGGCAGTGCCAGGAGCCCTGAGCCACCTCCCATCCCTGCAGGGATCAGGGACTCCCAGCACCGTCCCCAGCCCCTCCACCTGGGAGCTGCTCTCCCCTCCTGCAGACCCCCACCCTCACATGGGGGCCTTTGCTGCCCCCCACACCYCCCCTGTGTGTGTCTGCTCCCCCCAGGTGGACTTTGAGGATGTGATAGCCGAGCCCGTGGGCACGTACAGCTTCGATGGGGTGTGGAAGAGCAGCTACACCACCTTCACYGTCAGCAAGTACTGGTGCTACCGGCTGCTCTCTGCCCTGCTGGGCATCCCCCTGGCCGTGCTCTGGGGCTTCCTCTTCGCCCTCATCTCCTTCTGCCACATCTGGGCCGTGGTGCCCTGCATCAAGAGCTACCTGATCGAGATCCAGTGCGTCAGCAGGATCTACTCCCTGTGCATCCACACCTTCTGTGACCCGCTCTTCGAGGCGCTGGCCAAGATCTGCAGCAACATCCGAGTGGCTGTGAGGAAGGAGCCCTAGGTCCTGGCAGTGCCCCAGCAGCCCTGGCACAGCCCCGGGAGCAGCTGCCTGTCCCTGGGCACACGGACAGCCCTGCCCCTGCACACGGACACCCGTGACACGGAGCTGTGTCCTGGCGGGGCCCTGCAGCACAGCACATCTCGGAATGCTCCCTGCGGGTGCAGGCAGGCCAGGCTGCCCCTTACCCCACCCCAAAGCCAGGAGCCTTGGGAGCAGAGCTCAGGGCTCAGGGAACGGCCCAGAGAGACCCCTCAGCCCTCCAGGACCCCCGGGAGCTCCTGTGGAGGGGTGGCAGCAGCTCGTGGAGCACAGCCCAGGGCACAGCCTGCAGCTGCTGGGGGAGCAGTGGGGCTGCAGAGCTGCTGCTGGCCACCGAGCAAACCCTGCCCACTGCCCCAGCCCTTCAGCCTGGGCTGGCACCGGCACAGACTCCCTCACAGGAGTTACTGTTTGTGGCAAACAATGGCTGTGCTGGGAGCTTCTGCATTAAACCACTGCAAAAACTTTTAGGGATAGAACAGCTAAACCAAACTTTTTTTTTTTTTTTTTTTTTTTCATGCATAATTGCATTTCAGCCAAGCTGTGAGAGCCAGAGCAGCCCATGCATGACATGTTGTGTCTGCTCTGAGAGCCTGAGCTGATCCTGGGCCGCTGCCAGCCGCAGACCCGCTGGTGGCACTTTATGCTCAATTATGCACTTAATTGTGGAGCGTCGTTAAGTGCCGCGGGCAGGGGGCAGGGCAGGGCAGCGCCGCTGGGAGCCAGCCCTGAGCATCCCCTGAGCTCCGGGGCTGCGGGAGGGCAGGGGCACACGGGGGTTTTGGGAAGCTCACCTGAGAGACAAGCTGGGCTCTGAGCAGAGCTCGGGCTCGTTCCTCAGGGACAGCTTCCAGCACAGCCGGTTCAGAGGGTGCCAGCAGCAGGCACAGCAGYGTGTGTGCCCCTCACAGCCAGGGCTGTCCCTGTGCTCTGTCCGGGGATGGGGAGGGAGGGACAGGGCTGCCCTGAGCGGCAGCAGGGACTCACACCCAGCCTGGGCCCTCCCTCGGCATCCCGGGGCTGCCCCATGGATGGGAGAGCAGAGGAAGGAGCCCCTGCTGCCCCAGGGAAAGGGGAGTGAGGGGCAAGAGGTGCAGTTCAGAGCTGTTTGCTCCCCTCTGCTGTCAATTGATCTGTCGGTCCCTCTTCCACGGGGCTGCACTTTCACTTTGAGGCCCCTGAATGCTCTTTTGGCTCCAGCCTTAAGTGCTTTGCTGAACCAGGGCCCAGGAGGCCTCGTTGTTCAGAGGCTGCTCTCAATTGTCTCCATGTGCTCCTTCCCCTTGGCTTCCAACAAAGACTTGGAGCCAAAGACTCCTCTAGTGCCATGCCAAGGGTGAGAAAGAGCCAGGTTTTCTCCTGGAGCTTTTCCAGGGGCTGGGGATTGTACACTGCTGTTATTCCATGGCAATGTGGTACCCACGCTCCTGCAACATCAGGGCTCAAGAAGGATGGAGTGATTAAAAAACAAAAGATATTTAGGTAATTATAGGGAGGGTGGGGGAAAGTCTAAAAAARCACTTCATTTTTTGTGGGAATAAAAATAATTAAAATAAATTGTATAATGGGCTTATACTACTTCTAATTTGTTGTTGTTGTTTTTCACTGCCTGAACCCAAAAACCCCTGAAATGCTGWTGGCTCCACCACAGCACCTGGGGCACACACTGCTCACCTCTCAGCACCTCAGTTTCACTTGTGACCCTCCTGAAAAGCTTTGTGGCACTGCATTCACCCGGGACACTCCTGCAGCTGCTGTCCCTGTCCCTGCTCTGGGCAGCTGCRGGGAGCACAGCTGGATGTGGAGTTCCYGGGGAGCACAGCTGGATGTGGAGTTCCYGGGGAGCACAGCTGGCCCTGGTGTTCCCAGGGAGCACAGCTGGMYMTGSTRTTCCCRAGGAGCACARCTGGMYSTGGWGTTCCCGTGTTCCAGCCTTGCTTCCCCCCATTCCCCCCGCCCAGCGCCCCCCCACGCCTCCCTTCCGCCAGGCACAGTGAGAAAACTTTATTTACAGTATGAATTCACAATAAAAACCCGTGCCGTGAGCATGCCCTGTGCGCTATGGAGCAAGCGAATGGCCCCGGAGCGATGGGCGRTGGTGGCACCTGCGGTGGCCTCGGGGACACGACAGGAGTGTCCCTGCGGAGCCCAGGGAGCCCGGGTGCCGCACACCCCGTGCAGGAGCAGCTCCGCACCGGTGTCCCCGCCCTGAGCCCCGCCCCTGCCCGCCCCGGCTCCCGGCCCGCACAGCCCCGCTGGCCACAGCCCGCAGAGCTGGGCTGGGACACCCGGGGGGACAGCGCTGTCCCCTGCGAGGTGTCCCTGCTGCCCCCCAGCAATGTCCTTGTCTGTGCCCCAGGCAGGGGGAGCAGGGCAGGCACGGTGCAGGGCTGCAGGGCTGGGATGCTGCGGGGCTGTGGGGACGGGGCTGCTCTGCCCCAAGCACAGCGGGAGCTCCTGTGCCGAGAGCGCGGTGCCAGGCGCTGGCATCCCGCAGGATCCTGCTGCAGGCGGAGCTGGGACAGTGCCAGCCATGCAGCAGGGTGACAGCCACCTCCCCGTGCTGCAGCAGCCCTGCCATCCCACAGGGATGCACCGCACCCGCCCCAGTGGCACCGGACCCTTTGTCCCTCCTGGTGGCATCCAGAAGCCACCGGTGCCAGGCTTTGGGGCTCAGCTCCTGCTGTCTAATCCCAGGCAGCACCGAACCCTGGGCACGGAATTGCTCCCCCGCTGCCGTCCCAGTTAAATAACGCCCTCTGTACATGCTTACAGCCGTATTTACACCGATTTACACCGATTTACACGCGCCCTCCCGGTCCGGCTCCGGCTCCCCCAGGGCAGCGCTGCAGGCAGAGGCGCAGGGCCCCGGTGCCGCGGCCTCACGTCGTGGAGGGCTGCACGAAGCTCCTCTGGCTGGTGCTCCTGCAGCTGAGGACGAAGGAGGAGGAGTTGCTCTTCCTGCTCAGGTCACACGCCGGCCGCGACTTCAGGTAACGCGTGGAGCAGCAGAGGAAGCGGCGCATGAGGTCGTGGAAGAGGTGCCCGGTGTAGAGCATGTAGATCCAGGGGTTGCAGCAGCTGTTGAGGCTGGCCAGGAGCATGGCGATGATGAAGGGRGAGGCTGCGAGACAGAGGCAGGGCGGTGTCAGGGCACGGCCCCCGCCCGGAGCCCCCTCCCCGCCGGGGATGAGCCGCCCGCCCCCGGGAACGCCTCGGGAATGGGAGCCGGGGCAGGGGAGCGGGAGAGGCTCGCTTCCAGCATCCTGGGGGTGGGATTTTCCCCGCAGGGACTGCGTTTCCCCGCTGCCCTGGAACGCCTGCCCCAGAGGCAGAGCTGCCCCAGACACCTCACATTCCCCCAAAAGCTGCCCAGAGCACAGGAAGGGACCGCGGCCCTCGGAGCTGCCGTGGCAAGGAGCGGGGCTGGGGGCCGGCAGAGCCGCTGGCTCGTTCTGCCACACCAGTGGCTAATTTGGGACCCGCTCTCGATTCCAGCCGCTGGGGATGTGGCACAGCCGCGGTCCCCGGGCTGCCCGGCGTCCCCTGCTCCGGGGCTGGGCCCCGCCCCACCCGAGCCCTCTGCCCGGTGCTCTCCCAGCTCCTTTCTTTACCTCGAGTTAATGTTCCCCGCGCAGGGCTCTGCCAGGACACAGCACAGCCATTCCCAATTCCCGGATGGACTCGGGAGCTTGGCATCCCCCGGGGGTGGGGAGGGTGGCAGGGCAGTGCCAGGACATCAAGTCTCTGGCTGCTGCTCTGTCCCCAAAGCACAGCCTGTCCCACCCGAGGGGTTGGATCAGCCCCTCCTGGTGACAAGGGGAAGGTGGCACTGGCACCTGCCAYGGCCGAGGGCAAGGGGGGACGTCCCCTGCATCAAGTGGCTGCAGGTGGCAATGGAGCCTTTATCCTGCCCCTGTGTTCCAGCTCATCTCCTGAGGCCCTCTGCTCCCAGAGGACGTGCCAGAGCAGTGACGATGGACATGGCTGGTTTGGCTGTTCCTGCCCCCTTCGTGCCTCTGCAAAAATCCACTGGCAGCCTCTAGAGCAGTGCAGAAATGTGACTATAAATGCTGGCTTCCAAATTCACCTTTAGCCAATGGCTGCGTAATTCCTGCTCCTGTGATGTCTGCTCCAACTACTTTTAATTTCAAGCATATGCTAAAAAAAAATTCCATGCGGTGGTTACAAATCCCAGGCACAAGACCTGAAATACATCACAGTGTTTCTGCTCACTTGAAAACACCCAGCCAGGGCTGACTCAGCTCTTCCCTCTCCGCAGGAGGCAAATTGGATTTCAGAGCGATTACTGCAGGGCAGGTGCAGAGGGGGGATTGCTCCCCTCCCTGTCTGGAACGCCAGAGCCCCCCGAGGGCTCTGTGACCAGCTCTGTCCCTCAGGGATGGCCCCTGTCCCCAGGCTGTCCCCAGAGCAGTGGGCAGAGGTGCAGGCTGTGCCCCAGCAGGGCYGTGGGGGCTCTGCTGCAAACACCCGGGACAGGAGTGGGGTGGGATGAGGGGCTGCCCCATTCCCACGCACTGCCTGGGGCCATTGCTCATTGCCCCAGGGGAAAGGAGCTGACAGAACGCTCCTGGTGCTTCCCAGCCCTGCTGCTGTCCCCAGCTCTGGCTCTGAGCTCAGAACTCACACGTGTTCCCTGTGAAGTGAGTGCAGAGGAGCCTCCTTCCACCCCGCGGGCTGTGCAGTGCTTAAACCAGCACCTGGATCACAACGTGCAGCTCCAACCCACTGCAGAGAGGCTTTGGGGTGTGTGGCCACCCAAGGGCGATCTCTGCTGCCTGGCCAGTCTCCCCCAGTGCAGCTCATCGGGGTGCAGTCGTGCCCCCATTGCTGCAGGCACCCAGGGACCCCTGCCCTCCTCCTCCTCTGCCCTCATGCCCACACAGCTGTGAGGTGAGGAACACCACATCCCCTCCCCAGCACGGGGTACCCCTCTCCTGCACCCTGCTGGACCTGCTGGCCACAGCACCCCAGCCTGGTGAAGGGATCCGGGATCAGGGACAGGCTGTGGGAATGCAGCAGGCAAAGCCCGTGTGCTCTGACCCTGCTGCCCTCCCCGTGCCTCTGGGCACCARCAGCGAGGAGAGAGCCTGGAGGGAAGGGCTGGGGTCTCCCAACGCTGGTATCCACCCCAGGCTTCTTCTCCCCATGCCATGRAAGGCTCCAGCAGGAGCCCTGGCAGAGCTCCCTCCCTGTGCCGCAGCCTSGGGCTGCCAGAGACAGGAACGGGATGGGGGAGTGGGGAACAGCCCAGGGGCTGCAGAGCCTCAGCACCTTCAGGCAAAGAGGGGAAGGGAAAGGTGCTGCCAGGCCTACTGCACAGGGCGAGCAAGGGAAAGGCTCCCCAGGCAGCCAGAAGGGTTGGCATGGACAAATCCTGCCCATCAAGGGCCACCAGAGCAGCAGAGGTTTGGGCGCTGCCGAGGGTTGTGTGCTGGGAAGGGAGGGGCAGCCCTCGGGAGTGCAGCATTRAAACCCAGCACGAGGGAGAGCCGCTGCTTCACCCCAGAGCCCATCCAGCAACTGGAGGGTTTGACCRGCCTGAATCAGGTGGGAAACCCCTGGAGCACCCAGGGAGGTGCATAAGCCACATTCCACTTCTGAAATAAATGGAGCAGAGAGAAGCCGGAGAGGCAAAGCCTGCCTGCCTGGCTGTGGCTCTCTGGGCAGCCCAGGGCACAGAGGCACTTGGGGTTTTCCACAGGGCACTGTGCAGCTGGGACAGGGCTGGGGAAAGGCAGAGTGCTGGGTGAGCAGCTGTGCCCTGTGAGCTGCACTGTGCCCTGTGAGCTGTGCCCTGTGAGCTGTGCCCTGTGCCCTGTGAGCTGTTCTGTGCCCTGTTCTGTGAGCTGCCCTGTGCATTGTGAGCTGCCCTGTGCATTCTGTGTGCTGTCTGGTGCCCTGTGAGCTGTGCCTTGTGAGCTGCCCTGTGCCCTGTGAGCTGCCCTGTGCACTGTGAGCTGTCTGGTGCCCTGTGAGCTGCACTGTGCCCTGTGAGCTGTGCCCTGTGCCCTGTGAGCTGTTCTGTGCCCTGTTCTGTGAGCTGTCTGGTGCCCTGTTCCCTGTGCCCTGTGCCCTGCCCCGACCGGCAGCACAGCCCCGTCCGTGGCCGGGAGGGAGCAGCTCCTCCTCGGTCCTTGGCTCCCGCAGGCTCGGCGCCTCTGTGGAGCCTGGGTCAGTCCACCCAAGGCGCTCCCATCCCTGGGTGCACTTTTCTGCCCTTTCTCCCACCTCAGAAAGTCGTGCACAGTTGGTGCTTAAGGGTGCTTCTCCCGTCTGCCGGGGACAGCACGGAGCCGCACAGCCCCAGCCGTGCCAGCCCAGGAGGTGACACTTTCTGTTCTGTCTGCAGCCCCAGGGACGGCAGCTGCAGCCAGCCCAAATATGAAACATGGCAAATCCTGGACACCGCATCTTTAGGAAAAGGYTTTGCTCATAAATCAGGCGTTTTCTACGGGAACCATCCTCCAGCCAGAGATAAAATAGCAACAGCGTAGTCCGGGGTGGATGGAGCGGGAGGAGAGCGAGAGGAGGTCAAGAGTAGAAAGCAAAAAGTCAGCGAGGGAAAAACGATACAACAAAGGAAAGGAAGTCAGGCTGTGCTTTCTCCTGAGCKCCCACACAGCCCACGGCGTGTCCCAGCTCCCAGGGTGGGAAGGGAATCTCCAGGGAGCCCAGAGTAGCACCCGGGGACGGCCACAATGCAGGGACAGGCACCGTGCAGGGACAGCCACCATGCAGGGACAGTCACCGTGCAGGGACAGTCACCACCCAGGGACAGCCACCGCCACGGGCACTGCCCGACCCCTGAGCCGCAGTGGCCCGGAATTTGCCAGAGCCGCGGTAGCCCTTGACCCGGGGAAGCTGCGGCTCGGGCGCTGCTGCCTCGGGGGTTTCTCCGTGTTCAGGACTTTCCCGCACCTCCCTCCGCCCGCCCAAAGCCAGCCCGGAGCAGTTGGTGCCGTGGCTGTCCCCGGGGCACCGCGCAGGGCCGGGGAGGGGAGCGGTACCTTCCTGCGGGGCGTTGCTGTCCCACACAGACCACATCTGCACGAAGAAGAAGGGAGTCCAGCACACTATGAAGGCCAGCACGATGATAAAGGTCATTTTGACGGTGCGGATCTTGGCTTTGGAGATGAGCCTGGTGCTGCTGACCCTGGCAAACACCAYCCCACCGCGGGAGCCGGAGCCCAGACCCACACTGGGCCCCTGAGCCGTCTTCAGCTTCACGTTCTGCCAGATTTTGAAGCTGATTAAGCCATAGCAGATGCTCAGCATCAACACAGGGATGATATAGACCATGAGGGTGATCCAGGTAACGTAGGCTTTYGGTCCCCAGGGCTGGATGAAGTCTGCCCAACAGTCATAAACCCCGTTCCCCACATCCCGCAGAGAAAAGATGTGGATCTGCGGGATGCTGACCAGCAGGCACAGCAGCCAGGTGAGGAGGACRGAGACCCGGTCAGCTCTCCTGTGCAGGGACCTCAGTGGCTGACAGATGGCCAAGCAGCGGTCCAGGGACATCAGCAGGAGCATGTAGGTGGAAGCAAACATTCCCACCACCTGCAGGTACTTGATCAAGCGGCAGAGGAAGTCCGGCCCGTAGAACCTGAAGGTGATGTCCCAGATGAGCTGGGGCAGCACCTGGAAGATGGCCACGACCAGGTCAGCGATGCTCAGGTGCTTCATGAAGAAGTACATGCGGGAGTGCTTGTGGCGGGTGGTGTGGATGGCCAGCAGCACGCACAGGTTGCCGGTCAGGGCGAGGAACAGGATGAGGCACAGGACTGTCACCTCCACCTTGGCCATGTCCTCGTTCCTCTTCAGGGGGTCGGCGGTGCTGTTCCTGCCGGCGCTCAGGTTCTCCAGCCGGAGGCTGCCGTTCCCCAGGGAGCTGTTGATGGTCCAGGTGCTGCTCCCCGCCAGGTACAGCTTCTCCATGGCCAGCGCCGGCCCGCATCGAGCCTGGGGCAGGGTGAGGGCAGAGAGTGGGCAGAGAGTGGGCTCAGCCTCTACCGATGCGTTCCTTGCCGGCAGCTGGGTTTYCCCGCCGCTCTCTCTCCGCGTCTCCTCGGTTCTCAATATTCCAGCGCTCTCCGTGTCCCCCCCGCTCCGTGTCCCCCGCCGGTCCCCTCCCCGCCGTGCCGCTCTCTGTGCCCGCCCGTCGCTGTCCCCGAGCCCCGCTGGCGGCTCCTCCCCGTCCCCTGGCCGGTCTGTCGGCGTCTCCGCCGGCCGCTGCCCCGCCACGAGCCCCGCTGCGGGGGCCGGGCGAGCGGCGGGGGCGGCGGGCAGAGGCGGGTCCCGGCCCAGCCCCTCGGGGCACGCCCGCAGCCGCTGGCCCCGCACCCGGACCCGCCTCAGCATCTTCGCTGCGCCCTCCCCGCAGCGCGGCCCTTCGCGCTCCCGACCCCCGGCTCCCCGCAGCCCCACTGCTTTCGGGCAGCCCCGGTTCCTCACAGCCCCGGCTCCCCGCAGCCCCGCTGCTTTCGGGCAGCTCCGGCTCCCCACAGCCCCGGCTCCCCGCAGCCCCGCTCCTTTCGGGCAGCCCCGGTTCCTCACAGCCCCGGCTTCCCGCAGCCTCGCTGCTTTCGAGTAGCTCCGCTCCTCTCGGGCAGCCCCGGCTCCCCGGAGCAGCCCCGGTTCCTGCAGCCCCACTCCCCTTCGGGCAGCCCCGGTTCCCCACAGCCCCGGGCCGCCCGGACAGCCTCAGTTCCCCGGAGCAGCCCCGGTTCCCCACGTCCTCGGTTCCCCGGAGCAGCCCTGGCTCCCCACAGCCCCGGTTCCCCACAGCCCCGGTTCCCCACAGCCCCGGTTCCCCGGAGCAGCCCGCGAGGGGGAGCGGCGGAGCGAGGCCGCGGTGACGGGCGGGGGCCGCCGGCGCACCCGATAGCCCAAAGCCCCCCGGATCCCGTCCCTGGGCACACACGGGAGGGTGGGAGCACGCAACGAGCTCACCCGATAGCCCAGAGCCCCCGGATCCCGTCCCTGGGCACACACGGGAGGGTGGGAGCACGCATCGAGCTCACCCGATAGCCCCGACCCCCCCGGATCGCGTCCCTGGGCACAGACAGGAGGGTGGGAGCACGCACCGAGCTCTCCCCAGCACTGCCCGGCCCTGCCGGAGCTGCCATCGCGGGGCGCCCCGGGAAGGTCCCCCCACAGAGCAGCCCGGCCTCAGGCGTTGGTCACTCGGCAGTGAACAAACCCACCGAGAGCTTCCCTGTTCTTTCGGGAGGAAGATGTCAGAGTGTTACTTCTRTAAAAGAAGGAGCAGTAGCTCTGARTAACACCATTTGTCACCAGCTCATCAGCACAGCTCAATGGTTGTCCCCATTTTCAGGCTCCCTACAAGGGATCCAGAGCCTGGGAGTGCAGGTGGATGTTCAGAAGAGCACAGAACCCTCCCAGTTTACCCTCGGTCCAGTGGCCCTGAAGGCCCCCAGCATCAGCACCCTCTGCTCCCCACTTCAAGTCTCAAATSCTCCTCAGCCCAGCCTTAGGCCCTGAACAAACATCCCTGCAGCTATTTTTAAAGACTTTTGGGAAGCTTTAGCTCCATGCAAGACGTAGAAATGTTAAATACTTTGGCACGTTCTTCCCTCCAGGGTTCACGTTATTCCTCCTTCAGGCAATAAAACTGCTGTGGGAATCACTGCAGAGTGCAGCTCACCATGTGCAATGCTTTTTGGATTGTTCTGCTGCTTTGGGGAGAGCTCTGAGGGAGGAGGTGACTGGGGGTGAATTCCTGGTTCCAGTGGAGGCAAGGACAGGTTTGCTCTTGGCTTCTGCTCAGTTCCTTGGGCACCGTGCAGGCACTGAGGGCTGTCCCTGGGGACTCAGGGGGGTGGCAGCACCCCTGAGATGGTGCCTGAGGTGAGGCAGAGCAGCCACTGCTCCTGTCTGGCCTCGGAGGAGAGGTCACTCAGGGCTGCACAGACCCCAGCTCCCTTCCAGGACAGAGCTGAGCTGCTGGGACAGAGCCCAGGGCCCCTCATGCAGCCCCTGCACGTGGCAGCTGAGCAGCTCCAGCAGTGGGCTGCAACTCTGCAGTGCATTTGATGCCAGCAACAGGTGCTCAGCTGGGGCAGAGCTGTCCCAGGACTGGCCCTGTCTGTCCCCATGACAGTGGCACACTGCTGCCACATGCTCTGACACACTCTGGAGTGCAGGAGCAGTGGGGATCACATGCCTGGGGCCTGAAATGCGGGGACTGGGTGGGCTCAGGGTAACACCCAGCTCCAGGTGCCCTTCCCTGGGTGAYCCTGCCAGGGCTTTGCCCCTCAGAGATGCTCCTGCCCCTCACAGCCCCTCAGTCCTTATTCAGGCAAAGCTGAGCTGCTCCACAACTAAAACCCAAACACACGTGATTTTGGAGCAAAGAAGCCTGTGAGAATCAAAGGGCTTTCTGAGTCATTCCTTACTTCTTCCAGCTTTAAATGTTCAGGGATGCCATTGAGCTGGAAACATTTTTATTTTAAAAATACATACTTTGGGATAATCAAAAGCACAAACACTAAATAAAGCTAAATTTAATTGCATTTTGGTTTACTGCTGGATCTGAAATAGCTGTTTTTCCAATAGCTATCTGGAATCACAACTTTATGGTCCCCAGGACAGAAGAGGTCTGGCACCATGTCAAGGCCAGGCCACAGCTTTGCAGCTGCAGCTGCAGGCGCCCATGAACTCGTGCATGGCTGCAGCCCACAGCAGGCACTGCAGGCTGGACAGCCAGGGTGAGGCACCTGCCTGCTCCTGCACGGGCATTTCTCTTTATCCTGGAATTTTTTCCTAGTCCTCACCTCTTGCACTCAGCCTGCAGGAAGCCTAACTTTGGTAAATCTACTGAAGCCACAGAGATGAGCAGAGGAGCTGACTTGTGTGTGCAGAGAGATGGAGAAGGAAGGRTCAGCTTGGATGCTGCAGCCTTGAGTTCTAGAAAGCATTCACAGAAAGAGAATTTACATGGGTTCATGCACATATCAAGGTAATTTCTTCTTTTCCCCTGATTTATCTGAGAACAGACTAAACTTACTGTGTTAGAGAACATCTCACATCATGTCCCTGAAAGGTTTATGGGATTCAAACCACTTCCTTTGAATCCCCAATTCACTGAAATCCATTGGCCTCTGCTCCCGTGGCCTCCAGCACTGGAGCCTGAGTCAGGCTCCTCCAGCTTGGGGACATAAACCCTGGAAAAAGAGCCTGGATTTGCTGGCAGTCAGCCAGTACACATTTCCATCCCCACCATCAGCGGCACTCCTCCTGGAACAGCCCAGAGCACACCGGGCTGTCACCTCCTGCCCCGGGCTGTCACCTCCTGCCCCGGGGTGAGCCCTGGCATCCAGCAGCAGTGCTCTGATCAAATCAGCCAGCTCAAAGCCGTTTGGAGCAGGGCAGGCTGTGGCTCCTGCTGCTCCCAACATCCCCACAGTCCCACTCAGGCTGGGGCACAGCCTCACAGGRCAGGGGGCTGTGGTTTCTGTAGGAATCCCCCCTGCCCATCCCACCCTGCCCARCAAAGGCTGAAGAGGCTSTGCCCAGGCCCCTCCCGAGGAGSCAGCTCTGTGCAGGGCTCCCAAGGACGCTGTTCATTCCAAAATGCTCCTTGCTCCATCCATTATGGCCTCAAAGCCCATAAAACCAATGGAGCCTGCCCAGACCCTGGGAGTAACARGTTGGGATAATAAAGGTGAAATATGTATCCGTGTGGTTTTTAACAAAGRGGCTTCAGGTTCAAGCTCTTGGGAGGTGATACAATAATTTTACTGCTTTTGAGGGGGATTATTACATCAGTGTGTAACTTCAAGCTGTTCATTGCAGTGCCCTGAACCCTCACTCTCCACCAAGAAGGAATGAAAAGCAAAGCAGAGCTGGTGAGCCCCAGAGCCTGGGGCTGTACCTGTGGCACTGGGATCCATTCACACCTGCAGCAGTGACAGCTGTGATGGGACAGCACACCCAAACTGAGCATCACCTCCTGGGATCTGGGATCTGGACTAAACCTTTCATAGCCAGAGTATGGCTCACCCAGTTAGTGCCAGGCACAGCACTGCCTGCAAGCCCTGCCACACACCAATGCTTCTGTCAGTAAAGTCAGGCACTTCTCAATTTGAACAAAATATAAATAGCAAGATCTGAGATTTTGTTAGGTAAAGATAGAAGAGCCAGAACAAAACCAGAGTAYAGTCTGGTTTTATATAAACTCATATGCAAATTATAGTCATTTGCATATGTATATAAAGGAAAGTGAATCAAGTTTGGTGCTCATCACCACAACAAAATTTTAGCCAGGTTATATGAAGAAGGCTGCAGTCCTCAGGACAATTCAGTATGTATGTGTGAGTATCTAAGCATACCTGGGAATGCCCACACAGGTGAGGGTGTTTCCACACTGCCCCCATTTCTSTCCCACAGAGTACCTGCAATGAAACCCCCAGTGCAGGCTCCAGGAATGCCCCTGTGGGGCCAAATAATTAACCAGAGCTGTGAGCTTTCACTACAAAAATGAAGCCCAGCTACATTTATACAAACTTTTCTGCCTCACTAATTACTTCCCATTTGCAGTAATGTGTTTACCTTCTCCTTCCTGAAGCTGGTAATTCATCCTCTTCTTTCTTTAATTCCAGGTGGTTGTWTTGGAGCCAACTCACCAATTTGTCCAAATCATTCCAAATTCAGGCCTCTGGCTCCAACGATGCCAGGTGGGACAGAACCATGATTGTTCTTTCCTCTGGGCAGCAGATCCTGGTGTGAGCTTGGCCAGCAGGTAACTGTGATTCATCTTCAATTCCTTTGTGTGAGGTGTTCCAATTCCAGAATATCTGCTCTCTACCAAAACAGACCCTCCTTCAACCCAAAGATGTTTTTWAATTATTTTTAACTCCTGCCAGCAAACACAGCACCCTTGGAGAAGTGGCCTTGAGAGACCCTGACACCTGTGTGTCCCCAGGGGCAGCAGCTCCATCCCAGGGGTGCTCAGCCCACCCCGTGTGTCCTGAGCTAGGGAACCTCTCCAGGCCAGGGCAGAGCCTGGCCAGAGCAAAGCCAGCCCCGAGCACTGTGACAGTGACAGCTCATGTGCTAAGCTGTGTGACAGTTCATGTGCCCAGCTGTGTGCCAGCTCACTGTGTGACTGTGACAGCTCATGTGCCTAGCTGTGTGACAGTGCCAGTCCATGTGCTCAGCTCTGTGAAAGTTCATGTGCCCAGCTGTGTTCCAGCTCATGTGCTCAGCTCTGTGACAGTTCATGTGCTCAGCTCTGTGACAGTTCACTGTGTGACAGTGCCAGTTCATGTGCCCAGCTGTGTTCCAGCTCATGTGCTCAGCTCTGTGACAGTTCACTGTGTGACAGTGCCAGTTCATGTGCCCAGCTGTGTGCCTGCTCACCGTGTGCCAGTCCCCTCAGTACCCACAAGAGAAAGGCTGGAACAGAGCAGCCCCTGCTCTGAGCAGGCACAAACAGGTACCACAGTCTGGGCAAATTCCCTCTGCCCTCAAAGGCATTCCCTGCCTGGCAAAAACAATCCAATAGAAGCTCCCCAATAGCTGCAAAGCCAAACAAAACCAGGTGATGCCCCCCACCCCAAGCTCCTGTTTAAGCCCCAGCTGCTCATTTCAGAGGCTCCATGAGGTGGGAGCCAGCAGGGAGGCCCATGTCTGGCAGGGTGACCCTGCTCCTGCTTCTCCCCCATTCCCAGGATCCTGCCTTTCTCACGGCTCTGCTGCCGGGCTGGGGGAACAGGACATTTGTACTTTTYGATTGTTTTGTTTCCACTTCTGCCCTTCTGCCCCGGCCTGAGGGACTGCTCTGTGACTGAACTCATTTCCTCCTGAATGGATTCCCTGCCCAAAGCAGCCCTTCCCAAAGCTTTCCAGAGGCAGCCCAGCCCAGCAGGACCCTGGCTGCCACTATCAGAGCCCCTGGGAGCCTCTGCCGTACTCCCAGTTCTCCAGGGAGCCACAGCCATCGGGAATCTGCCTCAGATCCCCCCTGGGAACTGCTGCAGAGGGGCTGGAGGGTGGGATGGAGGGTYCCAGGAGCCCATCCTGGGCAGCAGGGTGAGACAGAGGGTCCCTGGGGCTCAGAGCCCTGCAGAGCCAAAGCAGCACCAGCTGTGAGTGAAGTACCAAACATCCCACCCAGGGTGTCACAACCAGCCCAGTGAAAGGTGGCAGGAGCAGGCAGGAACTCTGTGACTGCTCACCCAAAGAACACCACGGTGGGGTTTTCCCCCTGGTGGGGCCGTGGACCCTGCTCAGCCCCAGCAGGAGCCTGCACAGCATCACCCTGTGCGTCACCACTGCAGCCCTGCCCTGYGCCCCAGCCTGGCTGCTCACTGCCCCCTCTGGCCCCTGGGCTCAGTGACGGAGGAGCAGGGCTGCCCAGGGGAGCAGGGACAGGGACAGCGTGGGGAGGACACTGTGTTTCCTCCCCTGTTGTTTTTTCCCTTATGCTGTGCAGTTCCTGTGAATCTTGGGTTGCTGAGATGGGCAGCAAGCATCATTTATGGCACCCAGGGGAYCAGCAGCCACTCCTGGCAAAGGCTGGAGCTGGCAGCACCCTGGCACTCCCCTGGGGCTGGAGCTGGATCCTGCCCAGGCACCCACTCCATCAGGGGGGAATGAGGCATCAGACCATCAAATCCCCATTTTTTCCTAAGCCTCCACACTGCCCAGTGCCTGCTCCATGCAGCCTCCCCCTGCACCTCAGCCATGTGCCTGAGCCCACACAYCCCCCTCACGTTTGGCAACTCCACAAATGCCCCTGCCCTCCTCTGGCACCAACCCACAGCCCTGTACAGAAGGAGGGGAAAAGCTCCATCCCAGACAAACCTCAYCAGTCTGGGCTTTAAATGGTGATGACAACAATAAGTGAAGTAAAAAAAATTAATCTTGACAGGTTGTCAGCAAACCAGGCTAATTCATGCCCATATTCCATGTGTCAGCTGCTCTCCCTTCTCCTGCCCCATGGAAGTGCCACAGTTCCTGTGGCAGGGTGGCTCCTCAGCTCATTTCCAAAGGAAATGCCTGCAGCCACAGCAGCCACGCTGTCCCCTCACCAGTGCCCTCCCTCACCACAGCAGCTCTGCAAGTGCCTGCAGAAAGCCCTTTATGATACTGATTTACAATGGTATTACCATTCACCAGCCCATGCAACCAATCCCAGTGCCTGATGTGAGCTGCTGTGGCAAAAAGGCAGCCCTAAAGCAGACATCAATCATTATTGTCTTTCAAAAGGTTTGGTTTAGTAAAAAATAACCAAATCAACACAACCAGATTCCTGCTTTGTCTCTGCATCTCTCCACCTCATGTACTTGGGATAGTTTATAGCTGCCAGGACTCAGCCTGTTCCAAACACAAATACTCCTGGGAACCATGGCTTGAGGAGGATTATTTCTGAATCCCAACTACAGTCTGAAGCCAAGACACAACAACCCTCAATCTTACCCAGACTGTGCCTTCCTTGCCAAGCTCCCACTGACAGGCTCTGACCAAAACTTCAGGGCTCAGCAAAAACACCTGAAGTATTTYTCATATTTTGCTTACAAGCTTTATTTTTCAAAGCCTTCCCTCATGTTCAGG
Source organism: Alauda arvensis (assembly GCA_902810485.1). Taxonomy (NCBI): domain Eukaryota; kingdom Metazoa; phylum Chordata; class Aves; order Passeriformes; family Alaudidae; genus Alauda; species Alauda arvensis. Next base: position 113,000 of record CADDXX010000478.1, read on the forward strand.
TTTCTTGCATTTGCTTCATTTTTGTGCACTGCTTTATTGCATCACTAAATTCCAGCACCTCCTAGGGAAGATCAGACTTCTCAATGTATTTGCTTGAAAGCCAGAATACCTCATGTCCAACAACCTCCCAACTTCTTTCCMGTTTCAKCACTTCAAACTGAAATCATGACACATAATACTGAGTAAGTTTACACAGACATATATAAAAAAGCCTGTTAGTGTAGGACAGCATCTCCCTGAATCCCTCAGTCCCATCCCTGCCCTGCCAGGGAACTGGGACACCACCCCCAAACAAAACACTGTCCTGCAGCTGCTCCCAGGAGGGCAGGTGAGGCTCCAGGGGATGCAGGCAGGAGCAGGGGCAGCACTCAGACCCAGTGCTGCAAGGGAGCTCAGGCACAGCCCCAGCAGGGCTCTGGCACTCTGAGCCCAACCTCAACCATCAGTGGCCCACAGGGCTGTGGGCAACCCCACCAGGCTGGTCATTAAGGCAGCTGGAATGGCAGAGATGTGAAAAGGCAGCATTTTACTCAGTACCCAGGCTCTCAGAGCATGGAAAAAAGCCAGGAGGGGTTTCCTGCAGCACTAGCTCCTCTTCCTCTTGCCCTGGGGCACGGCTCCATCGCTGCTGGGGACGCGGCGCCGCAGCCTCCTCCTGCTCCCTGCCAGGGCCACCGAGCTGCTGCTGGGGACAGAGAGCACACAGGGTCACAGGGCTGTGCAAGGGCCCAGCACWGCTCACACTGAATGCACAGGAGCACTGGGAGCAGCACACAGAGGCTGCACAAGTTACAGGTGATGGGGAATCACAGCATGGTTTGGGCTGGGAGGGACCTTAACGATCATCWCATCCCACCCCTGCCAGGGGCAGGGACATCTTCCACTGCCCCAGGCTGCTCCAAACCCTGTGCAACCCAGCCCTGGACACTTCCAAGGATGGGGAGAGAAATATTTCTCTGTCTCTCATTTGAAGAAGGTGACAACAACACAAATCATCCCATAGCCCCAGAGCCTGCAGGAACAGGGYCAGCACAATCCTGTCCCCAGAGACCAGTGTGGAACCCAAGGAACAGCAGCAACCCYCCAGACTCCTTGTCCACAGCAGGAAAACCTCTGGCACTGGCAGAACCACAAGTGCTATCAGGAAAGGCAGTTTGGGGCCTGGAAGCAGGACAAGAGGTTGGTCAGTGTTACCCCCAAAGAAGAGCTTGGGGCCTGCAGCYTTGCCAGGCACTCTCCTCATTTATGGACAAAGTATTTTCCACAGAAAACTCAACAACGGTTTTATTTTTAGTCACAGTTAATTTTAAAGAAAAAAATTCTTAAACTAGCTGTATGTAAATGAAGCAGCTGATTTCCATCATTCAGCCTTGGAGCTTAAAATTCCACATAGTGTTGACATGAAAGATGCCACTAATCTGTCAACAGCTTTYGCTAATTAAACATTCCTTTTAAGTGCACTCTGTTTTATACCATCTGCTAGGCTGAATCCATCCTGCAGGGACTATCCATTTGTCTTAAACTGGGAATTCTCAACTGARAACAACAATGGAGAATTCAGAGATGCTCATGTCCACATCTGCTGCCTCCCCCCAGATACACAGGGAAGATGTTGGCAGGAACAAGCTGTGTTCCAGAGCTGCAGCACGATGGAAATGCATCTCCTGCAGCCCTGGGACCCWCAGCCATGCCCAGGGAGGCCTGTGTGAATCCCAGCAGTGAGATCCAGCTGCMCTTTGGGGTGGGACTGAGCCCAGGGACCTCACAGACCCAGGGCCCTCTGCAGCTCTCCCCACTCCCCTCACACAGGTTTTCMCATGGAAACAGAAACGTGACTCAGCTTGCAGCCACTGAGATTTTAACAACCAGGAAGTGTTCTTCTAATTTCAAAAAGGARTAAATCAAAACAGATGCTCAGTTCCAGTGTGTTCACCTGGTCAGCCTCACCTACAGCTCTGTCARCAATGGAATTCTCAAATGTAATAGAAGATCAGATTTAATTTTCCATTTAAAAAGCAGCTTCCTCTTTGTTTTTAAATTAAAATATAAACTTATATATCCCTTMTAATAAAGATATTCAATTGGGCATCTGTGGATTCTTAGAGGACCCAGGTATCATTTTTCAAGGATCCACAGTCACTGACCAAACTGTGCTTCCCTGAACTGTGGGGATTCTGACTTTCCTGAGGCATTTGCTTCTCCAGGATTCCACCAACTGCAGACTACAGACCTAAACCCATCCCAAGGACTTCAGCTATTGGGTATTCTACTCACCTGTCAGAGGAGGCTGAACACGTCTCAGACCCATCCACATCTGCCAGAATGTCTGAATTGGTGCTGAAGGGGAAAATAAAATGGATGGAAATTATTTCAGCAACACCTGCAGCAATGCAGGGCTCAGCAATGGCAGCAGAGCCCTGGATGAGACCAACCCCTCCAGCAGCAACAGCAGTGAGAAATAACATCAACCTAAGCACAGTCCAGAAACTTTTATCTCTGTCCCACTTCATTTGTAGTTATCCCTGGGGTCTCATYATCATTATTTAACACACAAGACAATTCTATGTTCACATCTCTTAGGTGATAACTACACCACCTCTGCATTCCCAGGCACCAGAAAGTTTCTCTGGGGAGGATCTGCAAGATGTTCTGGGGGGTAAAGTGTACCTCCTGTTTTTAAAGTATCTCTTAAATACACAACATAAAATTTCTGTAAGACAGCAGGATTTTTTTCCACCATTTGCCACTTTGTCTCCCCTGTGAGGTGAGAGCCCTCAGCTGTTACTGAGGAGATAACCACAGAATCAACAGGAATTTGGCTGGACAAGCAACACCAGGTTAGAGTAACCTCCAACACATGCACATTCTGTCACACAGATAAAAAGGAAAAAGATACCAAAAATGGATGGGGAAAGTTTAGAAAGTCAACATTGTTTTTACTCTCAGAATTAGGAGCCCATCAAAAGCTCATTTTGGTGCACGAGTGGATGCCCAGGGAATGAGTTATCATCATATTTCCAAACCTCACTCTGATGTTCCAGCTGCATTTTAGAAAAGAACTGGGGAGGACACAGGGCTATTTGTGTGCTTTTAGTCCCCTAAAATAGAAAAAGAGCAGGTTTGAGGCCTGGACATGATGTACTTCCCTGCCCTGCGAASTGCAGCATTTATCACCCGCCTTTGTCACCACACAACAATAAAACTGAAACTCTGGCCGAGGCTCAAAGCAGCGAAGCACACCCAGAATTGACATGTGCAGCCCATGGCCCAGGCCCACCACACTTCTSTAAAACCCAGTACAAAAGGTCCTGSAGYGAGTCCCMYCTCTGGCCTGCACACGGAGCTGTGAGCGGGTCCCCAGAGAGCCCAATTAACTCCCACGCCCTAATTGCAGTGGGGCACTGAGAGCTGCAGGAGCTGCACAAACCAGGCTTCTGAAGCTGCAGCTGGAGCTCAGAGCTCTGTGCTTGAGGATCTCTCCAGCATCCCAGTGCTGCAGGCCAGCCACTCGCAGCTCCCTGCATGCAGGCTGTCCCAGACACTGATCTGTCACACAGCTGAGCCAGGCTGCTTTGGGAGTGAGCTCATCACACACCTCTCTCACACTGCCAGGGGACTCCAGTGTTTGACAATTAAAAAAAATACCCTTAAATATGCCACAATTGAAAAACCATTATAAAAAAACCAAAAAAACACCATCAACTAAACAAAAGCAACTTTGACCACCAAGTGAATTTGCATTTTAAATTCACTTTTTCTTTCCCTGAAGAAAAGTCCTCCCTCTTCTTAGCATCAAATGATTAGCCCTTAAACTAGATTAAATATTAAATAAATAAAAATATTATTAATTAAATAAGAGAAACAGCTGCCTCATTCTGAAGGGTTTTTTCTATAAATTTTAGCCCACAGAGCCAAAGAGATCACAGAATTTARAACTTTTGTTTTGTTCATTTCTCTGATGTTTTCTGCCTTTTCAATGCCCCAGAGGTACCTACCTACATTGCATCCAGGCACAGCAAAACAGCCCTTCAGACTTTATTCAGACTCCAAATTCAAGACAAATTCCCACAACAGGTTTTCTGTCCTTTTCTTACCTAAAGGTCACTAATCTCTCCCACAGTTTTACAGATCATTTCCAGATAAGCCAATTTTTCACAGCAAAACGATTAAAGTTCTTCACCTGAACTGCTCAGGATGCAGCCAGCATCCTGTGGTGATCTGCACTTATTCAYGGCAGCTCCAGTGACTCAGACAATCCCCAGCCCCACGTTCCTGCAGGATTGGTTTCCCTGATCCCTCACAGACAGTCAGTGCCAGCTCTTCCCTYCCCGACCATCGGCTGGGTTTGACTYCCASCACCCCCACTCKGARTATAAACATACCACCCTAAAACAGAGCGAAAACCGCTGATGTAAGTGTGAATGACATGTCTTGTTCTAAAACTGAGGGGAGCAAATGGCTCTYTGAATTGGTTTATTTTAGTGCAGATTAGGTTCCTCCTGGGCCTGTGAGCAGCCAGCAGCTCCCATCCATCCGTGTTTTATGGAGCAGGCTCTGGGCATGCTTCCCCTCAGCGCTGGCACAAGCACTGAGCTCCAGCCCATCTCGTTTTACTCATCTGGAGGTGAATGCTCAGCCCCCAGGAGTGAGGGGCAGAGCTCTGTCTCTGCCTGCTGCAGCCCTTTGTGCCCTTTGTGCCCCTGTGCAAACGGGATGGGCTCACTGCTGCAGAGCCCAGGCACTGGGCCATGTCCCACATGTGACACACCTTCCCTGCTTCCCTGAACCTCCTCCTCACACCACAATCCCACGGCTTCACCCCCAGCTCTGCAGAGCTCTGCCAGCCTTGGCTCTGCCCAGGCCCCATGGAGGGCTCCTGTCTGCACCAAACCCTACACACGTTCCTTGCTGTTTTCCTTCACTCTTCACAGGCTTCCTTAGCTCTGCACAGCCCCAGAACACAGCTCTGAGGCTGTGCCTTGGGACAGGGGAAAGATCTGCTGCATCCACCATGAACTGCTCCCCTCAGGAGCCTGGCAGCAGGGGGATGTGGTGCCCACCATGAACTGCTCCCCTCAGCAGGGGGATGTGGTGCCCACCATGAACTGCTCCCCTCAGCAGGGGGATGTGGTGAAGCACCAAGAGCACTCCCCACCACACCTCCTGTTTCCAGGGCTCAGAGATACCCACACCCCACAGCTCTGACCAGGACTGATGTCCTCCTGGACACAGGGTGTGTGTAGGAGCTCCCACCATGCACATCTGAGGCCACCAGCTGGCCCTGTCTGACAATGGCCCCAGGACTTTGGCTGCCACACCTCACAGCTCCTGCCATTTGTTATTACAGCTCAAAGTTTGGGGACGAAAAGTATGAATCAACAGCATAGCAGAAAAGTATCATCATCCTTTCACAATGAACCCATATCTGATGCCAAAATTCACAGATCAGACACTCCTGTCTAACACTGTGATATACGTCATCTCTGAGCCAAAGCACTGCAAGATTTATTGAGTAAAAAAGTCCTGAAGAACTAAAAAAGGCGATTATTGCACTGMTCAACACATTTGCACACACTTCTCTCATCAGACAGCGATGGCCAGGGTGCAGGACAATGCTGCCTTCAGACYCAGCCTGAGGCAGCTGCCCAGGAAGGGCTCACACAGCATTTCCAAGCACTCCCTCCAGCTTTGCCAAACCCACATCACCCATTCCAGGGGGCTGYTGCATCCAGTGCACTCCTATTTCTACCTCTTCTKCTGCTGATGAACTGAAGCCCATATTATGTAAAGCACATAAATCCAAGGATAAGTGACCTGCTAAATCCAGATCTTGGATCCTGCTCAGTGGTTTCTGAACTCACTGCCAAAAACCCCATATATTGCAAATGAGGCCCTCCCTTGGGCATGGACCCTCCTGGCAGACACTGCAGKCACTCTGGCTATTCCAGCAGCACAGGCATTTACACAGCCTGTGGGCACAGCACTTTCCCACCAGGATTTCAACATTCTGACTGTGTTTCAGCATCTCAGACAAGGCCAGTGTTGGGTTTTGTCTGCTGCTCAAGTCTTAGGCCAGTTATCAGGAACTGACACTTGTGTTGARCACAGTTTTAAGAAAAAAGAATTTTCTTTAAAAAGTCTGTATTCTATAAAATTCTTATAATGGGATATTTCCTTTACATAGCTCATTAACTGGCTTATCATTGTTCCTCCTAATTTCTTTCCTAATTTCCCAATTGTTTAAGTAGTTGCGTAAAATTTGGCTTCAGTCCCAGAAAGYCAAAGAATACCACAGGACTATTCATATGGAGCACTGCAGTCCTGAGGAAGCCTTGTGCAACTTCAGAGCTTTGAAAAATGACCCTTTCAAAGCCAGGGCTGTGTTTTGGTGCTTATCTGGAACACACAGTTTGCTCTCTTGGTGGGATCATCAATCTCTCTAGAGCACGGGCATGTTTGGGGCACTGCTACAGCCTCCACACCCAGCCTGGCTCTTTTCTCCAGCAGGAGCAAAATTCTCATTTTCTCAGTTTTAGCATGGACCTTTGAACAATATCAGTTCATCAGTGATTAGTGTACAATGGATGAATTTCTAATCTTGACCAAGTACTCCCTTAGCAGGTATGGACATGAGACTGAAAAGGCACAAATTTTATGAAGGAGGAAACAGRGGAATCRCTGATTTCTYTGCACCATCTTTTTGCAGAACAAACATTTCAACTCTGACTTGCAGATTGTTCTATTATATTCTATATGCTACTCAACATTCTCATTTTGTTTTAATTCATCAAAACAACAGCCCTCCATTTAGAAGTGCCCTCCTCACAGGAACACAGCATGCAGATTTGGAACTCCAAATATATTTCCAGTTTTGACATTTCAATGTGAAAAACATTYACTCTTGGCAAAGGATGCCCTCTCRTTATCAGAAGAGCACAAGCCTCAGAAATCCATTACTTGATACAATACCACAATACCACTGAAACCATCAACATCTAAATCATTCTTGTTTGATTTGTGCCGTATTTATTTCACTACAATTAACAAAACACCAGCSCCATGGTAACCACACTGTGATAAAATATGTCCTTCTTTCATGCAGTTTGAATGACTACACCTGCTTGTGCCAGCCCCTGTCAGAGCTGCCCTAATCCAGGGCCCTTGTGGCCACAGAGCCCTGTGGGAGCAGTGTGCTGGGAGCAGAGCTGCAGTCCTGGGTGGAACTGCACAGCCCAGAGCAGCACCCACAGCCCCCAGTCCCTGTGGGAGCAGTGTGCTGGGAGCAGAGCTGCAGTCCTGGGTGGAACTGCACAGCTCAGAGCAGCACCCACAGCCTCCAGTCCCTGTGGGAGCAGTGTGCTGGGAGCAGAGCTGCAGTCCTGAGTGGAACTGCACAGCCCAGAGCTGCTCCATGGCCACAGCAGCACCCACAGTCCCCAGTCCCTGTGGGAGCAGTGTGCTGGGAGCAGAGCTGCTGTCCTGGGTGGAACTGCACAGCCCAGAGCTGCTCACTGACCCTCACTGACCTGCYGCTGGAGCCAGATGACAGGGAGAACTCAGGAGAGGCTGATCTCTGCCATTCCTTCACRCACTGAGAGTCACTTCTTTGGCCATCAGGAGTTTCTGATTGGAGTGCTTGGGCTTTTCCAGGGACAGCAGCTGTGTGATGCTCTTCCCCAGGTTCTACCAAGAGCAAAGAAAGAGATTAGAAAGAATGATAATGCAAAATACTATTGTTTAGGATTCTGCAGCCTAGAGACAGATTTTTAAGAAAAAATTYGGTTATAAACATTTAAATATCAACATCTCATTCCCACATACTTATTTTCCAAAACTGACAGTTTCAAAGGTTAAATTTTTTTGTGTATATTCAAAAAAAGAAACCAACCAACAACTCCCTGAGAACTAGAAATGTTTCACTGTTCAGTTTCAAAYAAGGACAGAAATAAAGGGTGAGGATGTGCTACACATTTCATAAGATGGAGCTTTATTTCAGAAATTAGCAAGCACTTAATGAGCACTGTTGGCTGCTTGTGCTGCCTATTCCCTTCAGCCTCTGCATCAGACAGCCTGAGCTCTGAGTTTTACAGATCAGCTTAAGAGGTTTATTTTCAGTTGTGATTTACTTCCTCATGCAGCCAAGACAAGGCCAACACACTGACAGTTCCATTTCAACAGGAAAAATAATTTCTAGACAACACAACAGACTAAAATTGAAAACCATTCTGCTGGTTTTGTGTCAAGTGTTCTGTTCAGTGATGAACAGCTCTCTGAAGAGACACCTTCTGCCCCTCCAAAGAGAAACCAGGTCTAGGTTACCAATCCTGGTTTGAGGAGACAGACTGCCCTTTGCCATACCCACAGGGGTTTGCAGATGAGTTACTGAACTAAGAAATGACTCAGGACACTGAGCCCTCCCAGACCCAYCTCACTGCCCTCTGCCAGTCACAGACACGTCCTGCCTCCACCCCAGGGCCCAACCATGCTCCTGCTCACACCACTCTGACTCCTCTGCCCCTCCAGCAATGGTCTGGACAGAAATGGCCAAGCAGAACTTTAATTAGAGTGGWGGGGCTTCACAATCTTTGGATTCAGCTCAGCTTGCCCTTTCTCTCCTGCTAACAGGCATAATTAAATATCAGGGGCATATTTTTGTCTGCTGAAAACAACCAGCAGATCCCAGTGACTCGATTGTCCAACTAATGAAACACAACTCTGAAATGAGCAGGGTAAAAATAGCAAAGGCCTGTGCAATAATGCAGCCCAGCACAGTTAATATTTACCAAATCAAATTATTTAGCACCAATATATATCAAATCCTTATGGCACTTGCCCTTAGGCAAAGCACAGCCCCATGTTCAAAAGTTATAAAGACTGGGAAACAGATATTTTAACCTTAAAGATGAAAAGCAATATGATGTAAATCAGGAACAGATGATTAAAATGTCACCACAAACAGAGTGAGGTAAAATTACATCAACCAGTAGTACAGGACAAAGCAATGGGAGAGGTGGAGGGGGAAATTAAAATAAGGGAACAAACCAACAAAACCCCAACCAAACCAAAGATCTGTTTTAATCCTGTACAATTCCACCACTTCCATGAGAACCCAAGGAAGTGGTAAGGAATGCAGACAGCCTTGGCTCTACCAGCTGTCACCACCAGGCCATTACTGGCTTCTTCTTTCCATGCTGTAATTCCCAGGTCCATTCAAAGGCAACTGCTGGTAACAAGGAACCTGAGGAATCAGGCTTTAGGCATCTGCTCTTCCCTGTAAATCACCTTTTTTGCCTTTGCAGTTGTTTACAAACAGTCACCCAAGGGCTGATGCACAAAACCCAAAACTGAAGTTCCAAGGATTCTTGGAAGCTTGGGGAACAAAGTGTAATGGAAATTGTGCAGGTTTGCCAGAGCCAGGTGCTGGCACATTCTGAACATGATGCAGGATGATACATCTGCTCCAAGTTATTTTCTACCTGATCACTCTTGTGGAAAAATTCTATGGTTTTACTTCAGTATTTCTGAGAGGCTGCAGGGCACACACAGCACAGCTCACCCAGGAGACAAACCCCAAAAGCCACAGCAGCCCAGCCCTCCCTTCTGGAGCTGGAAACCAAGGCTGTGACCCCACTGTCCAATAACACATTGCCTCTGCTACGGAAGAGGAACAGCTTAAAATCCTTTATCCTTGAGATCCCTTAACTTTCACCCTTCCCACAGAACAGATTATGCACTGCATCCAGGTCTGCAGGAAACAATAAGGATAAAATTCAGACCATTATGATTTTTTTTTCATCTCTTTTTATTCTTCAGAGCTCTGCTGGAAGAGCCAGCACTGGGGAGAGCCAGAGATGAAGGCAGTGGAGAGCAGAGGGTTTGTGAGGGCTGGGGCAGGCTGCACTGCCATGTTTTCCCAGGAGCACAGACAGCAGCACATCCCCTTTTGGCCAGAGGGACTCTCGCCAAAACTCAGCCTCTTAAACAGATTAGAAAGCCATAAGTTGTGTCAGGCTGAGGAATGCTCTTCTAAATCCCACCCTCCAAGATGGATGTTCCCTGCCACAGCAGCCAGAACACAACCCAAGGGAGCCCAGAGGAGCCCAAGGATCCCGAGGGCAGTGCCTGGGGCACACCCAGGGGGTGTTTGCTGCTGTGGGGAGGAGGGAGARGAACAGGCTGGAGGCTGCTCCTTCCTGCCAGCCTGAGAACTGCAGCCATGCACTCCCACCTCTCACTGGGCTCCAGCACACCAAGCACAGCAAGTTAGAGAGGCAACAGCCTGCATGAGCAGCCTAAAACAAGCCCAAGGGTTTTACTGCTTCAGTCTCAGCACAAATAACTCCTGAATCCAATCACCAAACACTGCAGTTCCCAACCCCCTCTCCCAGTAAGGATCCTGGAGGGCTGAAAGGCAGCAGCCACCTTCACCTTCCTTCCACACTGTCCACCCTCAGCACCTCCAGAAACCTGAACCAGAACCTGAGACCCCTTTTCAACCAACTGGAACATGCCCCAGACACAGCACATCCACACACAGAAATCAAACTAATGTATTTATTATGGGTCATGCTCATGTTCCACACTAAAAYCAACAGCAGTAAATCATTTTAGTCTGTTTGGTCTTTGTGCTGGTTGGGTTTTTTTTCCCACTTAAAGGTTTTAGAAGAACAACAGATGAAAGACCATTTCTTTGGGAACCCCACACTTCTTAGTGTGCTCCAAGAGGGGACCATACTAAATGTCACTGACCTGTGGCTGCTGGCAGCTCTTTGACAGAGACTTCCTCTTTGTTTTGAGCACTTTCTGCTTTTCTCTCTCCTTTTTTCTTCCACTGTTTATTTACTTGATCCACCAAGAACTTGAATTCACTCCTGTGCTTGTTTCCTGAAAGGTAACAGCGCATCACTGACCACCCCACAGCACAGAGGTATGGCACAAACACTGAAAGGATGTGAACAGAAATGGACACAAAAAACTGAATTAAAAGCATTTTTGTTAYAGCAGATGAAAACCAAGCCAGCACTGTGATATATTCCACGTTCTATTAATGATCCAAATCTGTGTCTGTGCTTTTTGAGAGSTACCCACAGTCCAGAGCACTGGCACAGATGAACACTYCATGCTCTGAGTCGTGCCCATTSCACTGCAGGGATTCAGATCCTGTAAGRAAGTCAATAATGCAAATACTCYCTGCACCTTCAATCACTTGGTAGGTTTTAAGCACTCCTCTGCTGCTCAAGCAAAGCAATGCAATTGCTTAACCTTGACACTTCAAATGCTTTACCCAGAGCTGSACACATACCCAGTGTCCTCAGCAGRATGCTCTGGGTCCCCCAAGGCTGGCCAGGCAGGSAGGGACCCACTGACAGGAGGGGCAGCCAGGGGGGTCAGGCTCTGCCCCGAGGGAACAGGCACAGGAGCAGAGGGAACAGCCCCAAACTCTCCCAGGGGAGGCTCAGGCTGGACATCAGCAGGAATCTCTCCTCAGAAAGSACTGTCAAGCATTGTGCCACCTCCCTGAGGAGCCCATTCCAAAGGCTGACCACCCTTTCAGTGAAGAAATTCTTTGATGTATTCCATGCCAAAACAACACCAAGCTCTGCCCCACAGAAGGAAACAGATCTGACAGTGACTCCCTTTCCCTGGGTAGCTGAAAGCACCACATAAGGCCAAAAATGCTGTTAATGAAAAGCAAGTTGTGTCCCAGATGTCGTGTCTGAGTCGCTGCACTCYCATTACAGAATTCCTTTGGTGCTTCAGTTTTTCCAGCATCACTATCTTTTGTTGTTCTGGCTCGTGGCAGAACTACAAAGCTTTGTGAAAAGAAATGTGCTGGCACACAAGCACTGTCAGCTACACAGTAAATAAATCACTGTGGTGCTGAAACGACACCCCAAGCACATCCCACCAAACTGCAGCAACCTAAACCAGCCCCAGACAGACAACAAATATGTAAAACACAAGGCAAAGCAGCAGACCTCCAAAGAACATGGCAAATTAAAAGACTTATAAGCAGAAAAGGGAACCAAATAAATAGTTTTTCACAGATGTACTTCCTTTCATATAGGTTTTTAACTCTTTAAATAGAAGCCATGTAAAAAGCAGAGTGGGCTGAGGGTGTCCCTGAATCCTGCAGAGCAGAGGGAAATGGCAGTGCCTGTAATTGCCAGGCAGAGCTCCCATCCTCAGGTTCATCAAGCCAAAGGATTAATTGCTATTTCATAAACAGCACAAAAAATGCCACCAGTGCAATGTGCAAATTGCCAAGAGCCTGGGAAAGTGCAAAGAAGCAGAAAAAAGTGTTTTCTCCTAAACTGTTTGTCCTGCCTTTCCCCAAGGCTGTTCACAGCCCCAGTGTGTTTTCATATGGAAAAGCAGAACAAAAGTACATCTGAGGGTTTTTATTCAGAATTTACACCAGAGTGTTCATTCATTCATTCAGCTGGGAATTAGGGTCTGGGGTGCAAATGCTGTAAAATAAAAGGAAAAAAAATAGCCTCATTGTGTAATAAAGCTTTTTMAAGTCCATCTGTTTTACAGTGAAATAATGCATTAGATAACAGTTCATTAATCTCAAACTGTTCTTGGATTTTAAGATACAGTGCTTTTTTCACATTTATGATTTCTTCCTTATTAATGAGAAATAATTACCTGACACCAATTACCATTTGTCTCTTTGTCAGTATTTTTTATTAATTTTAAAACTATATATTCCCATTAAAACATGTTTCTATCTTCCCCTCTTTCCTATTTTTCTTAACTTTTCAATTTTCAGTTAATCTGCTTGAGACTACCAAGATCTCCAAGTGATTAGTTTTGTAGCCATGCCCTTTCAGCAATCTAAACTCAATCCAATACCTGTCTTTGAAAAATTAAGACAGTATTTAATGTATTTTTGTTCTGAATGTGTCCAACAGGCCAAGAAAATAAAAGCAGGAGCAGGAAGGCCTTTCAGAGCAGTCCTGCTGCAGAGGCTCCCAGTGACACCACACAACTGCACACCCCACACCCTGCTCTGCTGTTTTCATGCCCAGCAAACATGGCAGGACACTGAGAAAGAGCAAAGTGCATAAACAGAGATGTCTTTGGAGGCAATCAGTGTGTGTATTTTAGCTCAAAGAAAGTGAATTTAAAAGTAAAATGAGGTGGAATTTGCACTTTACTTACGATACTCAGCGTGGATCTCATCTATTTCTTCCTCTGTCTGGTCCTTTGTGAAGGTCAAGCTCTACAGAAATTACACAAACATTTTTAACATAAACAAAAAGATGATAAAGCTGCAGACTTTGAAATTAGAGACTTAAAACTAGAAGAAGCAACTGTTTGTTTCCCTCCCCAGCTTTCAGTACCTCATCACATCAATCCACATTCACAGAACACATGCACAGTGTCCTGCCCTGCTTCCACAGAGCCACCAGGACCAGGGCACCCATGGAACACCCAGCAGATGTGGGCCATAAAATATTTCCTAACACTGTGCAACAAGCAGGCTTCCAAAGTCTCCCAAGTATCAAATGTCCTGGGAGAGAACAGGCTATTGCTGACACAAAGCATGGAATTTGCTAGCTAAATCCTAGAGAATTCTAGGAAGCAAAACATTGCCCACACTGCCATGGAGGGTCACAATCTCCCAGTACAGCCAAGAACATTACTCAAGAATTTTTATTGCGGTCAAAAATTGCTCCTGCTTAAAGGGTTTGGGCATAAAGCTCAGCAGCAAATGTGTGCTGTGAGAAAATCTGGCTCATGACAGGATGCTAAATGTGCATTCTAATCTGCAAGCTGGCCATCCCCAGCATAAAGCAGCAGGCAGGCACTCAGTGGCCAGCTCTGTGAGAGCCAGGATCCCTCACTCACATTTTCAGCAGGTTTGGTGCACTCCAGCTGAGCCCGAATCTTCTCGTTCCTTTCCAGCTCTTTAACAACCTCTGCAACTGTTTGGAAATACAAGAAAGGGATGGCTGAAACAGGAGCTGGGTAATCAAAAGCTGTAACAGACTGAAACTACYCTGAATTTAAATCACAAACTTAGCCCTCTGAGAGGGGAAGCTCAGGCTCCAATCCCAGACAAACAGGCTTCCTTCCCAAATCCTCCCAAACCTCCCTCCTGCACACAGCAGGGCTTGTGGCACACAGGCCATCAYTCAGARAGACTTTCCATTTTATCCTGCATGTCTCAGTGGAATTCACAATCATTGCATCTGCTGWTTATCTTACTTTGYCCCCCAAAACCACCTTCCAGGGCAMCAGAACCATGTGCAGGCTCRAGGGCAGAGCCCACAGAGGAGTCACAGCCCACTTCAACAAYTGTCAGACACAACCAAAGCCTCTAAACAACATAACTGCAACATTTAACTAGAGCCACAGAGCTATGCAGAGCCCTGCAGAGTTTACTCTGACATTTACTGTTACAAATCTATTTCTGCATTTCATCATCTCCACAGCACTGCCAGGCAGCTGTGGGCAGTTAYTAAAACAAACATTTACAGTGAAGCAGAACAGAAGTTTATTAAGCTGTGAAAGAATAAAACCTGCTCCAAACTGGTTTAGGCACAGTGCAGGAATGTGGCACCTGTGCTTCCTCAGGAGCTCAGCTACTGGTGTTACACAGAGACCYCAGCACTCAGGATGCACGTCTGCATCTCCAGGGTGAGTTCAGTAATTCACCCTTTGTGCACAGGCAGGGTCTGGCATTATTTAGGGCAGAGCTGGAGGGCACACACCACACCCCAGAGCCCTCCCTGCACTGTGGGTGAACGAGGCAGGCTCTGCCTCTCCCTCACAGCCCTGAGTGCAGGCTCACCCCGACCCCAGCAGGACAAACACAGGTTTTGCACTGACCCTGACTTACACAGGATCCATTCTCCCAACAACCAAAGCAGTGTCACACCCACCCTGGGAGGCAGAAGGGAAATGCAGCCTGGTGGCCTGTGCTGGCAGCCACCTCCCTGCAGCTCCCCACTGACCTGGTTTGGGGTTCAGGGAGTCACACTGGGCATTGTACATGTGCACAAACTCCTGGTGCCTCTTGATGAGCTGCTGGCGGGTGCCAGAGGCAGACAGCCCGTGCTCCTTCAGCTTCTTCCTCAGCTCTCTGTCTGACAGCAGGTTATAAACAACCTTGGACATCAGCTTCCTCTTGTGAGCAGAGCTGCCAAAGGAAAGCAAAACACACTTCATTGCATTGATACTCCTGTGAAAACCAAAGGATTTACAATTACTTTGGGGTACTTCACCCATTCAGGGTAACACACACATGAAAGGAACTTGGGTTTTCAGCCCAGCACTGGCTTACTTGAATCAGCKGGAGAAATATTTGAAGTATTAAAACATCCAGCCAAAATCTGAATTAGGAGATTTTTCAGCCTTCTGGAAAAACACATTTAAGAAAAATAGCCATGTACCTGAAGGCAGCAGCTCCCAGCTAACAGAAGGATGGTTTGGTGATACAGAGAGAAACACTGAAGATAAGTAACAGTGCTCTCAGAGGAATTACATCTAAAGCCAAAATATACTGCTTTTCACTGCTTTCTGTCAGGAGGACTCAACATTCCTGGCACAGCTGGGGAAAACATCTTAATTACAGGAAACTGCCAGAGAAAATTCAAGTCCTAGTACAACTTTTGTCACCTAAAATTAGCAGAACATTTCCTCCTGTCAAATWAGCTCAGGCTTCCCTACACCTCCTGGTGAGATACTCCCAATCTAGGAARAACAAAGGGGCCAAAGCCCATCTACAGCCTCACTCATCTCCTGAAACTGCAGTAACTCACAGAGGAACAGCATTTAATTAGACATTTTTCTTTCTGCAGCAAAATAAAGCTCAGCTGCACTACTCTGGATTAGAGAGCAGTTAACAGCTTTCCACTGTGAAAATGAGAGATTTATTTGAAAACTATTCAGCACTTTCAGCTTACCACATTGAGAATTTCAAGGTTAAAAAAAAAACTCTCATACAAAAACTGTCAATAATTCATTTACTCTCGTCCAGCCCTGTAGCATGGCTGGTAAAAAGAAGATGGATTACCACAATRCACTCTTCAGGGAGGCTTTTTTCAGATGCTTTTGGGAAATATAAAAGATTTCACTGAATAATTAAATGAAATCCTTTGGAAGTCCTACAGAAGCTTGGTGCATATTCCAGCTCACCAGCAGCATGGCCTGAAGYGTGCTGACTGCTTTCCAGCAGCCAGCCACAAGAAAGCAGCTCACAACAGGTTTAAATCCTGATGTGGCTGGGTTTCCCCATGCCAGAGAAGCAGAGTGTTCTCTGGGAACTCACTCACACGTTGGAATTACCCTGTGGAGCTCTGGGGGCTGAATGAGCAGCTCTGCTGGAGCTGCCACAGCCTGCTCTGAGGATCACAGAGCTCACACTGCTCAGAGAGGCACTGGGGATGTGCTGCTGCCAACAGCACTGCCACAAAACCAAGCACTGCCACAAAACCAGGCACTGCCACAAAACCAGGCACTGCCACAGAGCAGGACACTGCCACAAGCCAGGCACTGCCACAGAGCCAGGCACTGCCACAGAGCCAGGCACTGCCACAGAGCAGGCACTGCCACAGAACCAGGCACTGCCCCAGAACCAGGCACTGCCACAGAGCCAGGCACTGCCACAGAGCCAGGCACTGCCACAGAACCAGGCACTGCCACAGAGCCAGGCACTGCCACAGAGCCAGGCACTGCCACAGAAGTGACAGTCCCCAAGGGCAGTGCCTGCTCTGGCACCTGCTGAGGGCCTAAGCAGTCCTGAGATTAACTAGGCAGAACTTAAAATCCTGTTAGGGTGTGACAGCAAGGACACATCTGGCTTGTTTTTCCATTTAWTAAGAACAAAGAAAGCACA
The DNA here is from genome assembly GCA_902810485.1 of Alauda arvensis. Classification (NCBI taxonomy): domain Eukaryota; kingdom Metazoa; phylum Chordata; class Aves; order Passeriformes; family Alaudidae; genus Alauda; species Alauda arvensis. The sequence continues at coordinate 129,849 of CADDXX010000478.1, forward strand.
AAACCACTCCAAATGGAAATTAAATGTAACATTAAATTTCAATATTCATTCACCATTTTTATCTTAGAAGTCCTTTAGCTTGCAGATCACATTCTAAGCATGATTGGGCAAAGCAAGAGCTTTAACATAAAACTGCTTTCTAATTCAAGGTTCAGGGGAATTGGAAAAACAAGCAYTGAAGTACAAATCCTCCCAGTCCTTCAGTCTGATCAGTCAGAAATAACAGCAGCCTAAATTTCTGCTGTAAGTAAAACAAACTGAAACTCCACTTCTGATGTGAATGTGGTGACCATGACCAATGCTGGGGCAGGGGCACAAAGCCAAAGGAATGCATTAATCTTATGGAAATCCAGATCTTCAGGAAACTTCAACAGCCCCACAGAGAGCAGGGAAAGGTGCCATTTTTATTCTTTAACTTGACAGCTATTGAAGAAAATGTCTCTTGGCACACCTGAACCAGAGGAAGCAATTCATTCACCAAATGAAAAATGGGAATCAGTGCTATCTGAAGGGAATGTTAATGCCAGGGAGCAGAAAGGTGACAAGAACAACACACAGACTGAGTTCTCCTTGTGCTGAAGTTTTTAAAGCATTGGCCACTGGTTTTTACCACTAAAAGCCAAAGAGTGATGGAGCTGGCAATSCACACACCTTCTCCAGGGGGGACAATCCCCAGGGTGATTTCAGAGTGCTCTACAAGCAGGAAGCCAGGACCAAACAGAAAGCACTACAATTAAYGACACTCTYTCATTAATTAATGAAAGAGCTCAGCAGGGCCCAGAGCTCCCACACACACCTGGGAGCTCCCAGGGCTGGCCCTTACCTTCTCAGGCTCTCCTTCTTCTCCTCCCTGGTCAAGCAGCTGTCCAGATGTTTGTTGATGTATTGCTCTAGAACAGCAACCTCACAAACAGGACATTCCACTGAAAGCAAGRGAGAAGGAATTCACTGGTGTGGATAGAACAGCAAAGAGCCAATGTTTTCCTCTGAGAAACTGAGAGCTGGGACAGCAACAAAACACTGTCACTGTACTGGAAGTTACATTTGAGTTCCCAAAACAGGAACAAACACCACTAAACCCTCTCACTGCAGGTGTTTCACAAATACTGCCTGACCAACTGCTCTGCATTTGTGGAAATCATTTCCATGTGAGGGTGCTCAAAGACTCAMAAAAATCATAAAGTGGGAAGCAAGAGAAAGTTTTAACTGCTCAAAAATAAACAAGCAGTAAAATTTCATGAGAGTTTTAAATTATCAACACAAGTGAGTCAGATGTGTAAAAGCATGACAGCTTTGCCATGGCTCCTTTCCTGGCTGTGGTACCTCTTTAAGCAGGATTCATCCAGCTAATGAATACACATGAACTTCAGAGTTCCAGCTGAATAAATCATTAAATAAAGAACAGCTACATTTGAACTAATAAGAACCAGGGGCATACTCTTACACAGTGTTTTGTTTTAATTTGGGCTTTTAGCTGGGTCAATAGGATGGCTGCCAGCATGTCAGAACTAAGAGGATTCTGCCATTTTATTGTGTTTGATTAGTATAAATGGGCATTTTCATGCTTCAAAGTAAATTCACCTTAACTCTCTAGAATTACAAATGAATAAAGCAGATGATTCTTCTGGAGAGTGTGTGAACAGAAGTATTAACAGAACTGCTGCCCTGCTSCTCTGGAGTTCAGGCTCACCCTCCAAACAACAAACACATTATAAAATAACCTGCATCTGGTTMCTCAAGGATACAAGAGCAGAATGAATGCCAGTGTCAGTCTAGTCATTAGGGGGAAGGAGAAGAGSAATTACTTCATTTTTACTAAGGCTGTTGCACAACTATTGTTTTTTAGTGCTGTTACTCAAAGCAAAGGAATCTGTGAGTGCTGAATCCCACTGAATTCCTTGGCAGCAGCTCAGGCTTTCCCATGAAGAACAGCCTTGGAGCAGAGCTGTCCCACACGAGCAGGGTGTGAGGGGAGCAGGGCCAGTTAAAGGGGCAGGAGCAGGATGTGCCACACGGAGCACAACCACAGGGACAAAGGGAGGGGTGCCACACACGGAGGGGTCTCTAACACACACAGCAGCCACACGGGGGAGAGGGCAGGACATAGAGGAATCAAACACCTCACCTTTCTTGTCTCCTTTCACCACAGATGTAGAAGGCTTCTCAAGGCTTTCAGTGCAGGCAGGAATCTCCTGTGATCCCCCTTTGCTGCCCTTACCCCCAGCCTCTGCASAGGTGCTGTGAAGGTCGTGCTGTTCCTCTGTTTTGAAACCCTTCTGAGCAGCCCATGCCAGGCCACCTGCCTTCGTGGAGCTGCTGTCCTTCTTCAGGAAGCTGTCAATGCCTGGCAGGTCTTTGGGATGTGGCTGAGAAGCAGCAGGGCTGTGGCTCTCAGCAGCTGCACACTGGCCATGGGCTGCAGGGGATGGACTGGGGGGAGCATCCAACACCAACTGCAACAGCTGCTCTCTAGAAACATCCACAGCAAAATGCACAGCTAGCACACTGGAGGCTGTTAGGAACGTGAAACCTTGCTTGCCAACACACACTCTTTTTTGGGTGTGAGAACACAGAAAATGCTAGGACTGAGGGCAAAAGGAGGAGCAGTCCCACATTGGCTTCTCCCAGAATGCGCTTTGCTGGGGTCATGGGCAGCTGGGTGATGACACCTCATGGTCCCACACCCCAGGAACAGAAGAGCCAGGGCACAGCAGATGCTCCTGGCACAGCCCTGGGCTCTCCAACAGCTCTTTGTCACCTGCCACCCCCTCCCTCAGCCCCAGAGTGAATTACCCACATTTCTCACCAACCACAGAGACTCTGACAGGTGTGATTGCAGAGATTCACACAGGCATGACTGCACTGGAAGCTCAGCCATCATTCAGCAAGCCCAGAGAAAGCMTGCAGTGATGGAGGAGTCCAGCCTCTGCCACCCCCAGCCTGGCCAGCTCACCTGGCACACATCAGTTCTACACCTTGTTCAAAACCTCTGCATACTGTAGACTCAGTGACACTCTCCAGAATTTATCAGCCTGCCCTGAGCTGACAGAGTTTTACCTTCCTGGCACACAGCAGTAACTGCAGCACAGCTGACAATGCTSAGTTTATGAGCAGAGCTGTGTCCTTCCCTCTGAAGGCTGAGGATGAATCAGCCAGGTGTCAGCAAGCCCAGATCCACCAGAGCAGCCACTTCCCAAAGCCTCCTGTGAGACCCACCCTCCTCAGTTGAGACGGGGCAGGGCAGGGACTTAAAAACCACTTGCTGAACTAAAGATGGATGGTTCCTAAACATCCTCCCCTCCAGCAGCCTCCCTCTGGCTCAACAGTAGCACAAACAGCTTCCCACATCTTTTCCTTCAGATCTGAAACACCCACAAAAACCAAGTGTCCTTCATCAGGCTCCTGGTTCCCACTCTGCACTCTGCTTACAKCTCTCCTGCTGAAGCAGCAGTGAAGCAGAGTTGTTGGGAATTTAGGGCTCCAACAGAAATAAATTCCAAGGAAGARCCAGAGCTGTGAATCTTCCTAGATTCACACAGGACAGTCCTAACTGCACTAAAGGCAAGGTACCTCCTTGAAATTCMTCCTGCATTCTGCTGGAGGCTCAATCACTGCCTCAGCAGTGACAGCACCTGCTCTCTCAGGCACCCAGAGTCGATGTGTTTATTCCTCTGACTCACACCCTGTCGAGTAACCCTGATTAGGAAATAGAGATACACTTGACAGTAAAGACATTTTTCTTCCCCRTGCATGAATAAAAGCAGAGAACAAGGACTACTACTTTTCCATTTAGGCAAGCATAACTAGAATTTTTATTGCTAAGTTTTCTAACAAGGTGATGCAGAAAGTGACACATTTTCTCAAAATAATCTCTTTAGTAGAGGGCCATGAAAACAATTCTTTACACTTCACACAAAATTCTCCATGTTATTTTTGAAGACACTGGCCTCGCTGCAGCTGATAAGAGAACTCTTCATTAAGGACAGCTGGTGCAAACACTGCTCCTCATCTTCCTCTCCTGGCCTGGCCATGAGTCCTGCCCCAGAGCACAGACAGGAGAGGGGACAGAGAACTGCTCATGGCACTGCCCCCAAGCTCCTGCCC
>CADDXX010000478.1:140084-185144 GCA_902810485.1 Alauda arvensis
TTCCCGCCGTGTGCGGTGACCCCGGTGTTCCCCGGTAACCGCGGTGTTCCCCGGTAACCCCGGTGTTCCCGGCTCCGTGCCGGTGTTCCCCGGTAACCCCGGTGTTCCCCGGTAACCCCGGTGTTCCCGGGCCCGGCAATGGCCGCAGGACCCGCCCGCCCCGGCAGTGACCCCGGGCTGTTGGGAGCGGGGCGCTGCCGCCGCCGCAGAACTCCCGTGGTCAGTGACTGGTGTAGCCGCTGCCCGGGCAGCCCGCAGTGCCGGGGATGGACACGGGCACAGCCGGAGCAGCGCTCGGCTTCCCGCGGGCAGCCCCTGTTCCTGCTCCGTGCATTTACAGCCGCTGGCTCGCTCCGTGCCCAGCGAGGCGTGTCCGGTGACCCCACCGCACGGACACGGTGTCCTCGTGTGTGCACTCCCGGTGATGTTCGTTTGACAGGTGTCAGAGGTGTCGGTGAGATGTGCAAATACACTGACCCGCCTGCCTGTCTGTTACCTGTGCTCAGCCCAGGTGTGTGCCTGCCCTTTGCTGAGGATCCTCCCCACTCCTCTGCCGGGCTGCAGTGGGCAGCATCCACAGCACCTCTGCCTCGGGCAYGGCCGGGTCTGCCTCCCTGAACTCCAGAGAGGGGACAGCAAAACCCAGGTTAAACATACACAGCCTGGCAGCTGAGAGGCACAGGAACGGCAGGCAGGAGTGAGCAGGGCTGAGTGCTCCCCCAGGGCTGGCAGGAACTTCAGTAATTGCCGGGAGTTTGGGGGAAGTGAATGCACTGCCCGTGTAGGATAAAATCGCAAAGCAAAGGGCAGTGTCTGGGGCAGCTGAGGGTGCCCAGGCAGGCACAGACCCAGCCCTGGGGCAGGAGCTGCCTGTCACACCCAGGGCTCACTGGCAGGGAGTGACCCCTGTCCCCTGGCTGCTCCTCTGGCGCACTTCTCACTGTTGGAACATTTATGTTGATTTAACTTGCTGGAGCAGAGCTTTTTACACACACACACGAAGCATATTTTTTATAATGCTCTACAGAWCAGTACTACCTTCCTCTGCTTGCTTCATTTCACTGGTGTGTTTTAAGCCCTTCACTTTTGCAGCTGCTGGTGACTCAAACCTGCTGGTACCTGAAAACTGTGTGTACCTGTGCCTGGTTTTTCCTGTGAGTTTTTTCCTAGCTCAATTTGTATGCTCTTGCTCCTGATGTGAGCCAGTCTGATTTTTGACTGGAGCCCAGTTCCCTCAGCTGACACTCAGTAACACTCATAAATATCTGTATAAAAGGTACTGCGTGACCCCCATGATGGAGAAGGTCAGAAACCATCACAATGGTCYCTGCTGGCCTTGGGCACTGTGAGTCTGTGAAATTATAGATTTGAATGGATGTGATTACTGCCTGCCCCTTGCCAAAAGTGCTGGAATTTACAGAGTCGTGTCATTGCCACTTAAGTGCCTGTTCTTTTCACCTTAAGGAATCCATTTCTGCTTTCTCTGTGAGCTGTGACCTAATTAATGTATCAAACTCSTGCAATTTCCTGTTCTCCTCGTTCCCTCATGCACACAGCAGACCYTGGTTCACACACCCTGACAGGAGCTCACTGGATGGGAACTAACTCACCCAGCAGTGGGCACAGAGGGTTCACGGGGTCATTCCTGCAGCAACACATTCATTTTTAAAGTGCACTGATGAAGAGCAAAGGGCAGTGAATTTACAGCCAAGCACCATCCATGCTGCTGAATAAAACACAATTCAGACTATTTCCACGGTAAAGGCACCATATAAAAGAAGCCTGGGAAGTGTGTGCTTTCACCTGGATGCTGCAGGAGCTGGGGTAGGGCTGGGTTGTGTGGCAGGAGGGTCCCTGTGGCCCTGAGCACAGCCCCAGGAGCCCTGCGGGGTGAGGACAGCTCTCCTCCTCCGGGGGAGCACTTCCTGCTGTTTTACTGGCACTCTGAGCCTCGGGGTAATAAATACAAACTGCTTTGTCTGGCTGAACGACCGACTTACAACTTGTTATTGTACACAGAACAAATCTCCTTCTTCCAAACCTCTGAAATACTCATTTAAACTGAAATACCAGGAGGTCCCAACTGCATTTTCATAAAGTTGTTGCCCTGTTCTGTTGGCAGAGAAACGTATGGAAAAGCTTATTAGGAGGTGGAGCAGCCTGACTCAAAGCAAGTCTCCAAAAGCCACTGATTTTCACTTGTGTCATTTGACAAAATATGGAACTGGAGTTCTGTGTAATTCCTGGCTGTGCACAAGTTAATAATGTAAAGATCACTTGTTCCCCCGTGGTGCTGAGTCCCTCGTGCAGAGCTGTTCTTTCCCTCTGTGCCCCACACAAACAGCTCATCCTCAGCTGCCTTTGCTACGTGCATCTTGAAACCAAAACCCAGCACTCCAGCAAGGCCTGCCTCGTGTTTCACAGATGTACAATGCACCATGAAACAAGCCTCTGGACACCAGCRCTGAGATTGGATGAAAAGTCAGCAGAAGAACATACTGTACTTAAAAAGAAAATATCAAACCCCAAACCAGAGAAAATGTTCAGTTGATTGTTTCTAAGAATTTTCAGAGATTCCTTAATATTTAAAGCAGTGGAAAGTTTCTCATCATGTCATTTCCCAACTGGAAAGGAGAAGAACCTGAAACCATGGGTAAAATTGTTCAGAAATATTTAACACTGACCTTGCTCTGCCCTTGTGTTAAAGTTGGCAACCATTTATTGATTTCTACAGGACTAAATTTAGTCTGATGTTGAGACTTTTGGAACAAAAAGATCCCACTTTGTGGTGGTTTAACCCCAGTYAGCATCCAAGCCTCACACAGCTGCTCCCTCACTCCCCCACCCGTGGGACTGGGAGGAGAATCAGAAGGGTAAAAGTAAGAAAACTTGTGGGTTGAGATGAAGACAGTTTAATAGGTGAAGCAAAAGCCACAGACCCCAAGCAAAGTAAAGGAATTCATTCACTGCCTTCATGGGCAGTCAGGTGTTCAGCCACCTCCAGGGCAGCAGGGCTGCACAGGTTGTGTGCTGAGCACGATGTCCCATGGTGTGGAACATCCCTTGGGCCAGCTGGGATCACCTGTCCTGGCTGTTTCCCCTCCCCAGACATTCCCCAAAATGCCCCTGCTCCAAGGAARGTTCATTTATCCTCCCCATTAATTACAGGAAGTGCAAGAGAGGCCAGGGAGCTCCTCATGGGGCTGTGGCCCCTCAGCACCTCCCGACTGTGATTTAATTAAGAACACAATTTCACCAACATGGATTATGAGTTTGTGTCCCAGAGCTTGTGCCCAGAGGTGCCCGAGGCAGGGCTCCATCCTGCTCCCTGTCCCTGCACATCAGCCTGCCCCAGCACTTCCAGCMCCATCCCACCACGAGGCTGAGGAGTCCCAGGAGCCTCTGGAGATGCATTTCCCTGGGTCCTGGGGCCTCAGCAGAGTCTGGCTGCTCCTCGTGCCACTGTGTGTCACCTGCAGCTCACTCTGCATTTCCCTGCTGACCTGCTGCCCACCAAATTAGTGAGGGTGAAGCAGTCAGGACAAGAGGAATAGGAAGAGGCAATTTCAGAATTGCTGCTCAGCTGAGCCTGTTTGTGCCCGGATTTATGTGCCAGAAGGAGACTAAGCAGAGGGAGGAGGAGCCATTTGTCACCACAGCACCTGCAGAAGAGCAGCTGCAGCCTGCCCATGGCACAGCAGCCTGCTCCAGAGTGCACCAGCCACTGCTGAGGAGTCTGGGCTGAGCTGTGTGCTGGGATTGACGCCAGGGGTGGAGAACAAAACCTCTCGAGTGCTGGCAGCTGAAACACCAGGTAATTACTTAATTGACTCCATGATTTCCACCTTGGAGCAGCAGCCTGCAGCACTCAGGCTAAAAGCAGGAGCCCATTAGTAATTCTGGYAGCAGTTAATGTCCAGCCCATGGAGAGCAGAAGCCCAGAGCATGGCCTGGGAGCTGAGACACCCTGCATCCACCCACCCATGAGCCAGGAGCACTCCCCTCTGCTGGAGCCAGCAGCTGCTCCCTGAGCAGAGACTGAGCAGAGTGTCCAGAACTGAGAGATCCAGGAGATCTTATTTGGGACACTGGGCCAAAACTCAGGACATGGCAACAGAAATTCAGCACAGGAGTGAGTTAGCCCTGCTCCCTGCTGGGTGGTAGCAGGCAGCCACAGCAGTCCTGCTGGGACAGGGGGAGGTGGGAGCCTTGGGATGGGCAGGGGGMACCAGATCCACACAAGGTTTAAACTGGAACCGAGAGGCAAACAAGTGAGCAAAGTCATAAAGATGCTGCAGAGTACCACTGCCAGAATGGGGAAGCTCTGTGGGAATAAAACCACATTGAGGTCCACTTTGGCTGTTGGTTCTGTAAAACATTTCCTTGCATTGCCCTCAGACAGAGCAGCCCTCAGCAACACATTCACAGGGACGCAGGGGCTGGCTCTGTCACTGCACCTGCTGCCATCAGCCCTGTCCTGGGGAAGGCACCAGCACCCAGTGTCAGCTCTGGTCAGCACCCCAGTGTCTGTCAGTGTGGTCAGCACCCCAGTGTCAGCTCTGGTCAGCACCCCAGTGTCTGTCAGTGTGGTCAGCACCCCAGTGTCAGCTCTGGTCAGCACCCCAGTGTCTGTCAGTGTGGTCAGCACCCCAGTGTCAGCTCTGGTCAGCACCCCAGTGTCTGTCAGTGTGGTCAGCACCCCAGTGTCAGCTCTGGTCAGCACCCCAGGCTGCTCTGGAGGGCACAGCAGTGCCACCAGAGGCTGGCACACTGGGCACACCCATGGCCAGCACTCAGCTGATTCAGCTGTCAGCACTGCACATCACTAASCCCAGCTTTGGGCACAGGTAATTGTGCAGTGAAGCTGCCTTTGGCAGGAGTAAATCCCCCCTGGCAGCAGCTGGGCCAATGTGTCTGGGCTGCTGTCAGCTCCCAGCAGCAGGGCCAGGAGCTGCTGGACACAAAGCCAGGAGCAAAGAGCACAGGGAAGGGGTGGCTGCACACCAGGCTTGTCCCCAAAAGCCCTGTGAACAATGTATAACTTCTTACAGGAAATAATCATTTATATMATTCCCATGGGCTTCAGTTGCCACACCAGGGAGGAGGGGAGGCATTAGTCATGCACTAGCAGATGTTTTCACTTACGTAAGATTACTTTTTTTCTTTCTTTCTTTTAAGAAAAAAAGCTGCATCTCAGCCTGGAGCCTTGTTGAGAGCCTGCTCACCCTCACCATTGCCACAGCCTCCCAAGCTCAGTGCTCACAGCTCTGTGGCACAGCTCTGCCAGCTCCAGCACTCGCACAGTCACTGCTGAATGCATTATTTTTATAAAGGCTGCCTTGAAGGGGTGAAAAAAAATGGATGCAACGACAGTGTAGAGACAGGAATCCAACCCAAGTTTCATTAGTGCTCAGCAGCAGCAGGTAGGGGGTGSGTGAGGCTGCCAAGGACAGCTATTTCTTGTCAGCTAAGACACACCAAGGAGGGAGAGGAGCTCGTTAGCAGGATGGGGAGGTTTGGGCTGTGAGCAGCACGGGTGACAGCCCTGTCCTGGTGAGTCACAGGGAGCACAGGGCTCTGGCCAGGCTGCAGAGCCCCAGCCAGCCCCATCCCTCACTGCACGAGCTCCCTGGGACAGCAGCCAAGGGATCTGCACCAGCTCCAGCCAAGCCCAGGCTCWGCAGCATCTCCGGGTGCCCCGGGCAGCTGCGAGTCCTAATTAAGGGATTTGTCTTCGTTAGACAGAACCGGACACGTCTGCAGTGCCAGAGATGGGGCTCAGGAGCTCGGCTGGGATCAGGAGCTGTCAGGGGTGCCTGGCCTTTGGATGCTGTCAGGAGGGAGTTATTGGATTTAAAGGTCTGGGATGAGCTTTGCTCCAGAGCCAGAGCTTCATTCCCAACACGCAAAGCTCCCCTGATTTTGCAGCATCAAGGACTCCCAGCCCARCTCTCTGGAAGATTCCTGGGGTGGGAACAGAGCAAGGCTGGTTTACCTGCAATGCTAATTCTGATCTGATGCACGAGATAATTAAAATCCAGCAAATGACACTGTTTTCTCATGAAACACTTAAACCAAAACGCTCCAGCAGCTGCTGCCCCCCACCCCACAAGCAAGGGAAGTGATCCCAAAGGACAGYAGGAATGTGGTGCTGTTTTCCAGCTGAGCTGTGATCATAAAAAGGYTTCCAACTGCTCCACAGTATTTACAGAAGATGGATAATGCTGCAGTCTCCCAGGCCTGCTAAAGTCTGSTTGCCAGTGTTTCTGTASTGAGGCTGTAGGTGTATATTTAGGGGAAATAAAAAAGTTGTCAAAGCTGGGTAAATACTCCTGTTTTCATTCAGTGCCTGCAGCCAGCTCAGGCACAGGATGCAGCACAGCTTCCCCACGGGAGTGTTCTCACTCAGCCCTGGCTGCTCCAGGTSCTGCTGCRGCCTGGAGGGGGGCAGGGGGTGGGGGCACCTCCAGACACCCCCAGGGCAGCAGGGGTGAGCAGGGGAGGGCTCCACTCCAGGGGATGGGGACACTGCTCTGTGCTGGAGCAGGGAGAGGAACATTCAAAGAACAATGTTAACACTGAACCAAAGCTCAGAATTCCCCCAAACCGCAGCAGCAGCGGCTGGGGCCAGCACTGCCCCTCCCAGGGTGATGAGCTCTGGCTGGGCAGGGCCAGGGGACATCTGACAAACACTTGGCCGGTTCCAAGCACCAGCCCCATCTGGCCAGGCTCCTCTGCTCTCCCCAGGAAATGAGACATGTGCTGGCAGGGAATGCCTCCAAACACACGCACATCCACTCRGGAAAATCCCTGCAGTGCCTGCTCCTGCTGCCCTGCCCCGGGGCTGAGCTCTTGGGCAGCCCCAGACACCAAAGGTGCCCCGGGCAGAGGGCACCGGGCAGGACAAAGGGCCCTAAATGGCCCARCCTGGGCATGGTCCAGCCACAGGCAATAAATCTACACCCCTAGCAACTAATATCCACCCTCAGCAACAAAGCCAATGCAACAGAGCATCTCCCAAATGTTCAGCAGACCAGGGAACTCCAGACACACCAGAGCTGCTGCCAAAAGCATCTGCAGCCATCTCTGAGCTGAAACAGCAGAGGGGCTGCAAAATCCCTCTGAACTGGGATGYTGGGGTGAGCCACTGCCCCCAGGTGTCCCCAGAACATCCCACATGGCCCTGGCTGTCACTGGGAAGGAATGCCCCTCTCTCAGCCTGGCTGCAGAGCCGTGCCCAGGAGGGCTCAGAGGCCACGGCAGGCTCTGGGCACCCACAGCACACTGCTCTGATTTAGTTTTAAACGTGGATGGAAAGTCTTTACCTCATTTGCTAAAAGCATTTTAATGTCTTTGCACACACCAAAAAAAGGATACTAAAATGTATTAGTAATTTGGATTATTTGATTCAGTCAGCAGGACTGAGAGCACTTGTGTCACTTTGAGTCCAGGTTGAAAGCACTAATCACTAAGTTCTGCATCATTTCCTTCACATTTCATTTCTGTGTCATTTTTTCATTCATTATCTTTGAGTGTGACAGGTGCCAGGGTGCCCTTAGGTGCCCCTTGGAGCACACAGAGTTGAGTGGCTCCTGGATCCACCCATCCTGAACTGCTGGACCAATCCGAGTGAAAGCCAAGTCACCCTCAGACCATCCCTTGGCAGCATCTGAACCTCCCTGCCCACCCCGCCTATGCATTTCAGCGGCTTTGCATTGGAAATTCCCTGCCCTCATCCCTCTGAAGCTGGGGATGGCATGGGGGGAGCCTGGTCACTGCTCAGGGTGGGCCAGGTCCGTGCAGCAGCGTCCCCGCAGTGCCAAGGGCCAGCTCCCACCTCCGGGCAATCCCCGCAGTGCCAGCTCAGTGCCCAGGGCCAGCTCCCAGCTCCGGGCGATGCCCACAGTGCCAGCTCACTGCCCAGGGCCAGGCTCCCACCTCCGGGCAATCCCCGCAGTGCCAGCTCACTGCCAGGGCCAGGCTCCCAGCTCCGGGCGATCCCAGCAGTGCCAAGGGCCAGCTCCCACCTCCGGGCGATGCCCGCAGTGCCAGCTCACTGCCCAGGGCCAGCTCCCAGCTCCGGGCGATGCCCGCAGTGCCAGCTCACTGCCCAGGGCCAGCTCCCACCTCCGGGCGATGCCCGCAGTGCCAGCTCACTGCCCAGGGCCAGCTCCCAGCTCCGGGCGATGCCCGCACCTTGGCAGGTGAGGAAGTGCTCACACACTCACCGGCTCAAAGGCATTTGTAACTTCAGAAGGAATCAACGCACGTGTCAGAGCGCAGCGGCGTGGAAAGGTAATTTAAATGCAAATGCTGCATTCGRCCCATAGAAATGAATAAATACATTCGATTTATTGTTCACGCWTAGAGTTAATGATTATTGCACCTCRCCCGGTGTAACTGGACCCTCTGGAGAGAAATACTTCAGGTATTGATTTCAGTTCAATCAGTCAGTGGCAGGCCCTGCAGCACCTTCTCCCAGAGGGAAGGGAAAAGGTAAAAGCAAAAGGGAAAAAGGAAAAAAGGGAAAAGGGAAAGGGGAAAAAGAAAAAAAGGGAAAAGGGAAAATCCGGGGCCCCCTCCGTGCGTGGAGCGCTGCTGCCCTCTGCTGGCGGCGGGCGGGACCGCAGGCACCGGCACCGAGCGCACACCTGGGACACACCGAGCGCACACCGAGCGCACACCTGGCACACACCTGGCACACACCGAGCGCACACCGAGCGCACACCGAGCGCACCTGGGACACACCGAGCGCACACCGAGCACGCCTGGCACACACCTTGCACACCTATCACACACCCCGCAGAAGCTTCCCAAGTGTGGCACAGAGCTGGCACCCTCCAGAGCCCCATTTCTCCACACACCTTTGCTGGCCAGGACCTGCTGGAGCCACCCCCGGGCTCTCCCCCAGGGCGGTGCCCAGGTGCCTCCCGGCCCGGGGACGCTCCCGCGGCGGTACAGAACCGGGTACAGAACCGGACCCTGCCGCTGCCAGCTGCTCTCGGTGCTGGRCAGCACAGCCCGGAGCCCACCCTGCACTCACCTGCCCTGAGGCTGAGCCCATTAACCGTAGTTAAGCAGGGTAATTAAGGAGGGATAATTAAGGATGGGTGATGCAGCTTACCCAGCCCTCGCCCTGCTCACGGCCCACACAGACCCCACCTCGAGGATGGATGGAATCCGGGAGGTCTCTGCCTCTCCTCGCTTCCAGGGTGGGAGGAAAGTGAAGCCACGAACCAGAAGCAAAAAGAAAACAATGGGAAGAGCCATAACCCAGCTGCAGAGTCCAGCACAGTTCCTCACAGCCTGGGTACGAAGGGCTCTGGGGCTGCTTGTTTAGAATCTGAGTTTTGATGCCCTCAGCAGCCACGAACAGCAGCCAGAGCCCGGCTGCAGGGGCGGGGGACAGTGTCTGTACTGCCCAGGGCAGGGCAGGATGCTGCGGGGTGCAGCAGGGTGTGGGGAAGAAGCACAGGCAAGAGGCAGCAAACCTTCTGAAACCACAGACAACGCTTTTGAGAAAAGTTAAGCAGTTTATTCAACAGGATGAGTCCACACCCAACCAGTGGCTTCATCTACATGGCATCACCAGCACACACGAGGACCCACTCAGACACTCTAGCTGACGGCATCTCACCATACGTTACAGAGACAACACCAGAGAGGAGGAGGAGGAGSAAGGCCGGTGCAGTGGGCAGCAGAGGCAGGTTCCCACGGCCTCCCGGCATCACCAACCCCGTCCCCACCGCCCTCACAGCCCAGCCACACAAAGCAAATCACTGGGGACATCTACTGCTGCCCCTGAGAGCCACAACACTGCAGGGTCAATAACATCCCTGGGGACAAAGCGCCTGCCAGGGCCCTCAGCCTCGGGAACAAAGGGCAGCCACCACTGCCTGCGACTGTGCTCGGGCACCGAGGGGCTGTGCAGGGCAGGGACACGGTGCCACCCCTCAGGGCCACGGCAGGGACACGGTGCCACCCCTCAGTGCCACGGCAGGGACACGCTGGGATGGACGGGCTGGGGCAGGGCCATGGTGGGATGGATGGGCTGGGGCAGAGTGCCACCGTGTCCCCCCCGAGTGCCACTGCAGGGCCATGCTGGGATGGACAGGCTGCACAGGGCCATGCTGGGAGCCCAGAGCCACACCTGCCCTGCACAGCAGCCGCCCTCTGCGGGCCCGAGGCTCAGCCCAGGGCTGTCACAGTGAAGCTCTGTGAACTCTGCAGCCCACACACAGTCTGTGCCCTCAGGGAGGTATCGAGGATAGGAGTCAGTCACTCACAAACCATGAGCAGTTCTGGTTATGATGCTCCTACAACGTATGTGGCTCGATTTTGTGCCAAGTTCGCTTACAGAAAAATAACATTTCTTCCCTTAAATTTACAGTAGTTAAAACTACACTTGGAATACCATATTACAAAGGGGGAGTTTATTCTCCAACAAAAAGTCTTGGTTCCCTTTTCATTCAACAGAGAGATGGAAGGACTTTAAAAGCAATCACCCCCAGCACAACACGACTGCCCAGACGAACCCATGTGTGCACAGCCCCCTGGCCTGAACTCCAACCGTTCGTTTTGGTGCTCAAAAAGGCACTTAAAGATAAGAAAACAATTGTATTAAAAACCCACAACAAAACAAAACAAAGGAAAATGAAAGGCAATAATTTAATAGAAAGACACTGGAATTTGTACCTTATGGTCAAAAGTAAGATGGGAGGAAATAAAACCCCTAATGAAGATGGGTTTGCTCTCAAGTAATCTCAGAAAGCATATAAAAAACAGAAAACTGGCAAAGTGAACGTTCTCCAGGAACTAAATGGAAACAAAAGTAATCATTACTGGCAATAGATACACAGCACTCGTGCCAAATGGGTCCTTCCCTCCCTAGCACAGGTCCCTGACCAGCCCAGCCTGCGAACATCTGCTGCGCCGGGCAGTGCCAGGGGAGGGGAATGATGGAGAAATAAACACCAACATGAACCAGTTGTGGTCCTTACAAACGCCAAGGACGTTCACAGACAAGCACACACACCGTCTGCCCTGCCAGGGTGACAGGGAGGGACATGGGCAGAGCTGCTCCCCACGGGCGCCRGCGGCTTCGCTTCCCTTCGGGAGTTCTATTATTATTACTGGGTTTATTTTTACATTGAGCTACCTACTAAGTGCAAAGGTTCGTAGAGTGGCATCGGCTTTATCTAATTGTAGCCTATTTTTGTACAGTTTACAGGTTAACAGTTACTTCCGAGCAGTTAAGCAAGTACAGCAATATTTACAGGGCTGGCAGAGCGGGGCGTGAGGGGACACGGGCACGGGACAGGCAGCAGCCAGTCCCAAGGGCCTGGGATGGCAGCCTGGTGCACAGGGCTGCAGTGTGGAGGTGCAGATTCGGGGGTGCAGCTGTGCAAGCACAAGCAYGGAGGTACAGAGGTRCAGGTGTGAATGCACAGGCAGTCCCTGACGCGTGTGAGCTCCCCAGCCAAGGAGACACGAGCCACTGCAGGACTGACGGGTTCTGCCACCCTGCTCAGTGCCCCCACTGCYTTCTGCAAGTCAGGCTGCTCCTCCTGCAGAGCTCGGGCCTGCAGCAGYGCTGGAGAGATGAGGAGGATGAAGGGGGGACAAAGCAAAGGCCCAGGCAGGGTAGGTGGGTRGCTGCTGGGTGAGTCAGGAAGGCTTGCAGGTGTCTTTGCCCAGGCACAGAGCAGCAGGATCAGAGATAGCAGGGAGGAAGGATGAACATCAGGAGACATTAGCACGTGACCATGGGGAAGTGCCAAATCAAACCATGGGGCAYTGCATGGAGATCTGTACAGGGGAAAGCTGCAGGAGAAGCACGGAGCATCTTGGATTCAGTGCTTACAGAGGAGTCTGGATTATCAGACACGACCATGCAACCCCCACCAGCCTTCTGCATATTTTTTCTGGGTAGAACAAAATGTAGATTCCTTTGCATAAACTCAAACAGTTGTATTACATGGTACAGTACAGAAAGTGCAAAGTGTCACCCATCAGATGAGTTTTGCACCTGATGCGGTCAAACACGGCTCATGCTTCTCATGCAGGACAACCACTCTGACCCGAGACCCTCCTCACTGCTCAGGCCTCACTCTCGAGACACCACTGCATTGGGTTTTCATTAAAAAAAAAAAAATAGGAAAAGAAAGGGGAAAGGGAGATGAAGAATCTCCAAACTCTGTAAGTTACTCCATGCTTTCCCACAGGCTTGGTCACTAGTCCTTGTTCACTGAGAACTTGCAGAGCAGCAGCGTTCCACGGTCCCGGTGCAGCACAGCCTCCTCCTGCACAAGGTGATGGCACACACCTCACTCTGTCCCACTCAYGGCACTCACTTCACTGCATTCCCATTCATGGCACACACCTTGCTTGGTCCCTGCTGCCAGGGCAGCACRGGCACATGAAGACATCTCAGGATTTAGGACTGGAAAGACTCCAGCTGGCTGGACACACATGGTCATGTATGGATTTTCAGCTCTTCTCCACAGCCCAGCAGTGAACAGACCCCATTGTATTCCCATCCCTTTTTTTTTTTTCTTTTTCCAATGCCAAGAGGTACAGAAAATAAATTCCAGGATGGCCTTGTATTGCTTGACGCACAGCTGCTGCAGTGTGGGCTCCCAGGTGCACAGACAGCCTCGGAAACCCAGAGCAACCCACKGTCTCAAGAGAGGACATTTCAGAGCCAGTTTCTGAGGTAAATCTACTGTTTTAAAAAGTCACTGAATTCTGTACACTTAGTTTCTAATATATACTCCTACACCGAGAGTGTTCTCCAGTGCCACCACGTGGAGCTGCCGTCTCCTCCTGCCGCAGGACTGCAAGCCGGGGAAGTGTTTCAGCATGGATGGGGTGTGTGCACACCTACGTACAACACACACACACACGAACGTACAGCACCAGGCCCAGCCCCACGCCCGTCCCCCTCGCACAGAGGCTCCTGCCCGCCCGGCCAAGGCCCCCAGGCCTACATGGTGCCCGATTTGTCCGCCGAGCCGCCGGGGAAGAGCTTCTCGGTGGGGGTGAGGGCCGGGCTGCCGAGCCCCGAGCTGCTGCTGCTGCTGGAGCGGTGCTGCACCGCGGGCCGCACGGGCCGCACGGGCGGCGGCCGCAGCTGGGCCCCGGCCAGCCGGGCCGACAGCGCCGGCTTGAACGTGGTCATCATCTCGGCCGTGGAGCTGCTGCTGCGGCGCAGGGCCGCCTCGGGGTCCCGGATCAGGATGGTGTGCAGCGGGCTGGCCGGCTCCGAGTTGGCGGCGCCCACGGCCGGGTTCTTCATGGGCTCCAGCGTGTCCAGCACCACGTCGGGCGCCTGCTTGGCCGTGTTCTGCCGCTCCAGCTCCCGCAGCTCGTTCAGCGCCGTGCTCATCGTCTTCTCGATGTCCTGCGGGGCAAAGGCACGTCAGCACCGGGCACAGCACCTCCTGCTCCCCACCCCAGCACCCCGGCACGCCGCTCTGCACAGGGGGGCTGCAGAGATGTATCTGCACGAGTTGGGCCATTCTGTGTACAAACTCCTTGTCATCTCATCAGAACACCTGGAGTTTTGTTATTCAAACCCTCAGGAACTCACCGAGGCCAGTGAGGCAAAAGCAGGACTGAAATAAGAAGGAAGAGCCTGAGAAGCTGAGCATCAAGAGTGCAAACCTCAGATCAAGGTGAGCTCCATGTGATGATGGACTCTGACCAATTTAGTGTCCTAAGGGGTGCGTGCTGGCCTCGTGGACAAGGCTGAGGATCCAATTAAATAATGCATGAATATGCATCCTAGAATCTATAACTGTTGCTTACTGTAAAGAATAAAGTGACTTCCACATAACCACATTAGTTTGCTGTACAGAAGTCCTTTTCTCCTACAGGGGTCTCTGGTCTAAGGGCTCTGTTATAAACACACCTTATAAAATTGGCTTTTCGCAAACATTCAGATGAATGTTATATGTTATATGTATAATGTTAAAATAACTCTGCTGTAAGGATATAATTTTTGTGGGTTTTTGTCATGGTAAAGGGATTGCTGATATATAGTTAGACTTGTAATGGAACTGCCTGTTTGGCTGGGATAACATCCAGTGAATGAACATACAATGAGGACCCTGCTGTTGATATGCCGAATTATCAGCTCCTGCTGTCTGAAGAAAGTATGGAGCACAGCCCTCACTGGAGGTGATATGATAAAGCAGCAGAAYTAAAACCACAGCCAGGAAACACCCAAAGAGTAGCCATGCAGAAGAACACACAGAACTAGTTTTTAGAAGTATGACTATGCAATAAAAAGGTATTTAAAGCACACCTTGGAAGATGACAGGTGTGCTCTTGGCTGAATGCCAAGCACCCTGGCTGGCCATGTGACCCCTTTTTTATTTCTGTCCCCCATTATCTGTTTTTTGAACTTTTATAAAATTGACAGGAAAGTGAACCTTGTTTTWCACAGCTCCCAGGGAGAACAGGAGCTTTGGGAGAAGGTGTGAAGCCCACACTGGCTGCTGAGGAGAGATTGGCTGCAGCCCCTCAGTGCCACCTCCAGGCTCCACAGGGATCCCCAGAGGGTGAACCCAGTTCAAGCAGAAGTGCCCATGCACAGGGAACGAGCTGCTGCCTACAGCTACAGTGCTGGGGTCTCCTGCACAAATGGCTTTGCTTAAATCCACCTTTAACTTAATTAAGGCCACTAACTCAGCACGAGCATTGGAGAAGCAATTCAAGGCACCAGAGTCAATTGTTTGAAAAGTAACTCYAGATAATGCTGTCCTGGTGTAGACAAGTCCTTAATTTTATAACACCTACAAAATGCTCAGTGAGCCTCAGGTAATKTTCAAAGGATCAGCTGAAGGGAAATAACTATCCAGTTAGCTCCAATTCATTCTATTAAGCTCCTAAGATGATGAGTGAAAATACTCTCCCAGAGAAGCCTCAGGACTCCCAAGCCCAGCAGCCCCACAGGCTTCAAGGTGAAAATTTACATCAGCTGGGTGAGCACCTTCTGCAAGAACAACCCAACACAGCTGGGTGTGCCAGCAGCACTGTGACAGTGTCTGAGGGGAAGGAGCTCCAGGCACTCCCCAGTGAGTTCTCCTCCAGCCCTCTCACCTCAGCAAGAGCTTCTGCTTCCAGGGATTTCTGATCTCCCAGGCTGCTGTGCCGGGTGGAGCCGCAGGCRGGTCTCAGGGGGTGGCTGTCAGCCAGGGCTTTCCTGTCTGGGAAGTTGATGCTGCCCACGCTGCCAAAGGTCGCCATCCTGCGCTTCTCGGGGCTCTCGATCCTGCCCCTGTTGAGGGGGATCTTGTGGGGGCTGCTGGGGCAGGCWGCAGCCCGGGGAGGGGTGTCAATGCCAGGCCCCATGCCCCGGGGAGGGCTGTGGGTGTCACCCCCGCTGCGGCGCCGGGGGATGGCTGCACCATCGGACCTCAGCCTCACCCTGCAGGGAACACACAGTGCCAGCAGGTCAGTGCCTGCCAGCCACACCAGGGCTGGTGCAGGCTGCAAGGCATGCTCAGCCCTCAGCTCACACCCAGTGCCAGCTTCAGAGGGCTCAWGCAACAGGCAAGGCAAATACTTGAGCCAGTACCAAGAGACAACATCAAATCATAGGAGTAGTTTGGGTTGGAAGGGACCTCAGAGTCATCTTGTTCCAACCCCCTGCCATGGGCAGGGACACCTTCAACTACCCCAGGTTGCTCAGGGCCCCRCTGTATCCTCTGTAAATGTTAAACCCCATTAGCAGTGCACATGAAATCCCCTCCAAGCTGATGTTACCTTGCAGTGCTCACCAGAGCTTTCCCTCCCATCCTGCCCCACCCCCCACCCCGACTGTCCACACCTGCGACAGCCACCACCTCGCTGGCCACAGAACAGGAGTTACCTGCCCATCACTCCCCCAAAGCCATAGTCCATGATATGATCTGTGGGTGACTGGATGTCGTTCTTGGAGGAGGCTTTGTCATCCAGCAGGGGCCCGCTGCTGGCCTCGCTGTCTGCCTTCTGGCTCAGGCTGTCAGAGAAGGCATCATCCCTGGGGAAAGGAGAGCACAGCRGTGACAGGGCTGTGCCCCGCGGAGCCAGGCCCGGCTGCCACACCCATCCGAACATCACCACTCCGTTAACAAGGAGCTGGACCAGGGCCACCACTTCCCTGGGAGCTTGGGAATAGTGCCCAGCTGCCCCCCATCCCCTGTGATGGGGCTGCCCCCCATCCCCTGTGATGACTCCAGACACAGCACCTGCAGGAGGAGCAGCACCTGCAAAGGGCCCTGGGATCTCCCCACGGGCCAGGTGAGCACACAACAATCCAGGTACACATTCACAGGGACAAGAGCAGTGCTAAGCCTGGGTCACACCCACTGGAGAGTCAATGAGAGCTGGGGTCCAGGTACACTGAGCACAGTGTTTAGCACTGGTCTTTATCAGCCCAGATGAGACACAAATGGAACCAATACATGGAGAGGGAGAAGYGAACAGGCCCAGATTTCTCACCATTAAACCTCAGCAAAACTGACTGATTATTTTAGGTGACTGAAGTGGACCTTGTGCAAGCACATGATTTTAACAGCCCCCACTTTACTCACATGTCCTGCACCACGATGTACTGGTGGGGAATGAGCCCATCCACCCCGTTGTGCCTCCCTTCCCACCAGTCCTCCGAGGCCCGATGGTACAGCAGCAGGGAGGCCCCTTTCTTGAAGGACAGCTCCCGTGGAGATCTTCCAATGTAGTCAAACTTGGCTATGGCCTCGATCTGCTCCACCTCTGCACRGGAGAGAGGCACAGCAAGAGCAGCTCAGCTCAGCTGTACAGGGGAGGCCAGAGAGCCATCCCAGCAGAGCATCACACTGAGCACAGCCTTCTTGTTTTCACAYTGATCAATTCTCATTGTTGTTCCAGGCTTTCTGGGACCTCTCTCAGACTCACACACTACCAGCAGTTCCAAACAGCTCCAAACCAGATGGGGAGCAGCAGGGATCTCCCTCTGTGCACATGGCATCCTCACCCACACTCCCATTTTCTGCCTTTGCTTACAGAACCCCATTATCCTGCAGCCTGAGATTTTGTCAAGCTGTGTCAGATGCTGTGATCAAGCCCCATTTACCTTCTCTTCCCTTCCTTATCCCAGAGACAGTTTGTTCTGAATTATTGATGAGCAGCTAATGCCCCTCTGGGGATCCCCATGGAAATAATGATACCAGCTCCASCCAGGCAGCTGCTCTGCACCCTGCCATCTGCAGCACTCTGCCTCACTGTTTCCCCACTCCTCCTAATGTGAGCCCTACCAAACACCTGTGACTCACASACTGGGAGCTCAGGGCCTGAAACACAGGAGGGCTGAGGCAGAACTCCACTTTGGAAGGTTGTGAGCACACCAGGGTGCTCTAAGCCTCTGCCCAGGAGTGTCACACAGGAGCTGCTGGGACACCCAGGGGCACTGAGGAGTCTGTGAAAGAGCCTGGCTCCTGTRCTGGGGGACACTGAATCCTAAAGAAACCATTACTCAGGGACTAAACCCAGTTAACCACTCTGAAACCCTAATGGGAACCTTTAACATGGCCACCCAAGTGTGAAACTGGCTGCACAGCAGCTCCCTTGCCTCCCTTTGCCAGGCCTGCCAGCTCCTGCCTGGAGCTGAGAGCAGGCCTGGAGCTGCCCAGCCCTGTGTGCCCTTCCCTGTGCCCAGAGCCACCTGGCCTCGTGTGCCTTTCCCTGGGCCCTTCCCTGGAGCTGCCTGGCCCCAGGTGCCCTTCCTCCTCCTGTGGTCCCTTGCCAGGTGAGCCCTCCCTCCTCCCCACAGCCTGGCAGGGCAGATGTGCTCTGCCAAGGCAGGACACAGCCAGGGCAGCRGCAGCTGCTGGAAGCAGAAGGYGCCCAGCTCCCCAGGGCCCTGCCARTGCAGCAAGCCCTGCCAYGGTTCCCTGTCCCAYGGCARTGCCAGCAGCATTTCCCAACTCCCCCCTCAGAGCTGGTGCTGCTGGCACACGGGAAGCACAGCCCTGCCTCCTGCTGCAGCCCAGCCCTGCCAGCAGCCAACCCCTGCAGCCTCCACCCTGCACTGCTCACTGCTCTGCCCCTGCAGCCTCCACCCTGCAGTGCCTGCTGCTCTGCCCCTGCAGCCTCCACCCTGCAGTGCCTGCTGCTCTGCCCCTGCCCCAGCCCTGCCCTGCTCACCATCATCACTGGTGTGAGGCTCTGTCCCATTGTCATGGTCCACTTCATCGATGGTGCCCGGCTCGCTGTGGGGGCTGTCACTGCAGAGGAACACAGCAGCTGTCACACAGCAAGTGACACTGCTCCCAACACACCCAGCACTGCCCMGGGAGCTGCTGGACACCCCAGCTCTGGAGGGGTACAGAAAACAACTGGAGGTGTCCAGGCAACAAGGTGGTGCTTGGCCRAAGGTTGGACTCAGTCCTGGAGGTCTTTCTCAATCTAACTAATTTTGTGATTTGTGATTCTCTGATTTCCAATCACAGCAGAGCTCCAAACTTGCTCTGAGAACAGCAGACACTCACTCTGTGATCACCAGCCTCAGAATGTCACGTTCTGTTGGCTCTTGTGTCTTTAGCAGAGTTTGGCAAAACTGACACAAAGTGACACCAAGTTAAATGGCCCATTCCCTAATTCACAGTGAGCCTCAGCTCCCCTGCTGCCCCAGGAAGGACAGTGGCAGGTGAACAGTATCACACACAGTGAGGTGTCAGAAATGTATGAAACTCACAGAAAATCAGTTCAAGTTTGGYTTGTTAAACCCAGACCTGAATGTTRGGTTAGAATTCCAGCAAAAAAGGGAACTGGAAGGTTTGGGTTAACTTCAGGCCAAGGGATTTCATCCAAACAGCAAATTATGACGGAACTACAGGTCTTTACTCAAAATCTCCAGCCTAGGAGGAATTTGGACAGAATTTACCCAGAATTCTGTTTTGCTGAGTACGCTTCTGTGGATCTGCAGCTCAGAAAATCTTCATCAATAGTAGTATTTGCACTGGATAAAGTCTCTTCTGATGTTTTTTTACTGAGGTTTGTAATACTGAGTCATCACAAGAAAATTAAATACCTGAAGGTGGAACTGCCTATTTTGACTGGAAAGATTAAATGAGATGGTTCAGTGTTTGTGCCCAGGAACCCTGCAGAGAGCTCACCAGTACTCCTCCCCTCCAGTCATGCACTTCTCATAGACAGGCCCCTCCAGCTCCCGGGGGCTGGGGAAGATGCCCTCGTGGTGGATGATGATGGTTTTGATGACCTCGTTGACGTGGGCCTGGCAGGACACGGGGTCCTGCCCGTCAGGGATGTGCATCAGCGTGGGCCCGAAGCAGATGGCCAGGTTGTAGGGGTCCATCATGTTCTCATCACTGTACTGGGACAGGCTGCAAGCACATGTGTGAGGAGCTGTCCCCTCCCCACAGCCCTGCAGTGTCACCCAGCTGTCCCCTCCCCACAGCCCCACAGCCCTGCAGTGTCACCCAGCTGTCCCCTCCCCACAGCCCTGGGCTGCACTGTCACCCAGCTGTCCCCTCCCCACAGCCCTGCAGTGTCACCCAGCTGTCCCCACAACCCTGGGCTGCACTGTCACCCAGCTGTCCCCTCCCCACAGCCCCGGGCTGCACTGTCACCCAGCTGTCCCCTCCCCAGGCACACAGCACAGCTCCCCGTGGCTGCAGCACAAGGACAGCCAAAGGCACAGCAAGGGGGGAGCTGCAGAAGCAGGGAAACACTCACTGGTTAAGGAAAGCAAAGAGGTATCTCATGACCACGATGACAGCCCGAGGCAGAGTGACAATGATCTGCTGGATCTGGTGCACTCTCTCTGCRGGGTTCTCAATTTCTGGAACACATGGATAGAAAGCACAGCCTTGAAAACCTTTCCAGGACCAGACAGCTCAGCACCACAGGGACCTGTTCCAGATCTAGTGGCCCAGTAAGTGAGGAAAACAAAAGCCTGTCTCCAGAGGTCATCCATGAGTTGGGTACTAAGAAGCAGGAAGAGAATGGGGGACACTGCTCCTCCAGCAGGGAATCCCAATGTTCAGATGCAGTATGAACAGCAAATAAAGACATTTCTGTGGGTTTATCTTTAAAATAAATGTTTATGCATTATTCATTTAATTCCTCAACAACTCCTTGTTCCTCAAAAGCCTGAGTCAATGTGGCACTGAAAACAGAGCACTGCTKGGTTTTCTAGGGCAGATTTTTAAATGAGGTTTTATTCAGGTTACCCTTCTGGGTTATGCTTTGGATCCTTCTGAGCCCTCCCACTGCTGTCTCCTACTGCTCTGAATAGGAATTAGAAATCCCTGGGAAATAGGTTATCTGCACCAGAGCTGAGTCAGTGCTTTCAGACTCCCTGCTCTCCACAGGGGTGCAGAGCCCAGGGCTGCTGGTCCCCCCCAGTTCTCCACAAAGAGCTGCCACATGCACTTACTTATAGTAGATATCAAATCTTGAAACCTTTCCTTAGGAAAGAGGGGGTTTTCCAGTCCTCGGAAGTACAGCTTCAAGACTCCAGCCACTGAGTTGATGTCCCGTTCATTCTGGTCATCAGCAAGGGGGTCCTCACCTGCCACAGAAAAGGGTTTACATCCAGCACCACCATCAGGCTGGACCAACACTGGTGGTTTTCCTCATTTACTGGAACACCCAAATTCCCCAGGGTTCAGAARCCCTCCTCACGTGCAATGGCAATGCTGATTCTTCCTGAAAACAAGTGTTAATAGGGGATTTCAAACCTTTCCTGAGGACAGGATGATATTGGTGGTTACTCCTTCACCATTTCCAGTTCAGCACATTTTGCATTTACAGCACCAGCCCAGAAAGCTGAGGAGGTCTGAAGGACAGTGAGTGAGAGCCTGAGGACAGGCTTGGCTGGAGATCCAATTACACCTCTGGAATGGACCCAATGGCTCTGGAGAGCTTTGTACTGACTTAAATCTGTGAGAGGCTTTCAGTGCCCCTGAGATCTGSACACTAATTGATCTCAAATTGAATGCACAAATCCTCCAGCCTTTGACAATCCTAACACTGCCTTATCCACTGGCCCATCCACCTTCATCCTGAGCCTTCCAATGCTGCTCAAGGATGAAGGGTCACCATTCCCAGCAGGACTGYCCCTGTCACAGCTCCCCTTCACTCAGGACAGCAGGACTGCAGTCCCTTTCTCACTGGCCTGGCACCCTGAGGGTGATTTTCTCCACAGGCAGCACTGGCACCAGGCCCAGGGAGGGATGCTGCACCTCCCYTGGCACACTGCTGCAGGAAGGATGAGCAAGGATCCCCAGCAAACTCCTCTATGGCTCTTGTGTTTTCAATGGCTGTGGAAAAGACCTCTGCACATACCCCTACCTCTCATTTCCTTCCCTGGGTGATTCTTCACTACTGCCAGAGACACAACACTGAGAAACCCAGAAGGGATAAAAGCTGCTCGTGTCCCATGGCAGGAAGGGCTTTACCAAGGCTGCACACCATGGCTCCTGCAGCCAGCACGCACATCTCCACCATGGCTCCTGCAGCCAGCACACACACCTCCCTGCTCAGGCAGGGATTCTGCTGTGCCTGCACACCCCAGCCACACACCTCTCTCAAACGAGTTCTTGATGTCGTTCACTTCCACCTGGGAGCCAGGGACTCTGAAGATGCCCTGCTGCTGGAGGCCTGGAAGAGAAGAATGCTTTAGGAGAGATTTCTGGAACTGCTGGGCARTACCTGCAGGTGGGAACAGCAGAACCCAGAAGAGGATGCACCAGACAGGCTTGGAGCAAGCAGGGACACCCTGCTGCACCTCCTGCTCATGTCCTCCAGCCAAGGCCCCCAGAGCAAGGTGCTGAAAGGGCTCATGGCCTGAACAATTTAACCTGGGCACATGCTCATAAATCCTCACTATGTGCCAGTCATCCAATGCTGCATCACAGCCAATGCCAGGGGAATTCTAACCCCAGCCCACGGAGCATGGACTGCAGGCACCCCTGGGATCCTCAGCTGGGTCTCACTGCTCACTCAAGCACTGCATTCCCTGGCAGGCTGCTGGGGCTGCCCTGAGYTCACTTACCATAGAGATTGATGTAGCGGATGCAGCTCTCCACAACAAGGGGGATGGCCTGTCCTGAATCCTTCAGGAAACGAAAAAGAGAAAAAATTACTGGCACACTGCTAGCAAAGCATGGGAAATGCATTAAAGATTGCAAAACCAGAGATTTGAAAATTAGTGCTGTGGAGTTTAGTAAGAGGACAGGCAGGGAAAGGAGGTGTTACAAACATGGAGCCACCGAAGAGCACTGAGGATACTGTGTGCAGCCAAAAATGCACAAGAAAGCTGTCACCAAGGTGTGTGAAACATTGCTGCTCCCTGCCTGGCTCAGACAGGAGACTGCCACGAGGGATCACAGCTATTCCACCACAAAGGTGGAATCCTGAGCTGAAATAAAACTTGGGCTGTATCTGGCTGATGGAATAAGCTTCCTGCAGCACAGCTTACAACAATATTTCCACCAAAGGAAAGAGCCTTTGTCAGCATGGAATGACGTGTCTGAGTCTGAACCAGTGGTGAGTCCTGGCCTCTCCCCAGGCCCCTTAGGGCAGGAGCTCAAGGGGACCACGGGCCATGTCTGACAGCCCAAGTGGACACGTTTCTCTTTGGGATCCTGGCTGTTTTTGCAGCAGAGCACAGAGGCAGCTCTGGGCCATTCCCTCCAGCTGGGCCTGCAGTGAGTACCTGATTCCTCGTCCGCGCATTCCTCCTTCCTCTGAGCACACAGAAGAGCAGCAGAGTGGGAAAAAGAGAACAGATTAAGCAGGGATAAGTTCAGTTAGAGGTCAGCATCTCCTTCGGAGGCCATGAACGCTCAAATGCAATGGCAGCTCAGCAAGGGCCAACAGAGGCTGTGGGGATCCCCACCCTCCCTCCCCAGCCCTCGGGGCACGCTGCAGCCCAGCCTCAGGGACCTCAGGGACAGCCTCCTGGAGCTCCTCCCTGTGGCATTCCAGGAGCCAGAGGACACACAGACCTCACCTGGGGCACAGGTAAGGCTCTGAGGGGGCACTGGGTGACCAGGGCACAGCTGGGCTGTGAGGCTGTACACCCCAAGGGCAGGCAGCCAGCCCAGAGGGGTCTCTGCCAGCATGGGACACTCCTGCTCAGATGGATTTCTGGAGCAGGTAATTCCTCCTCCTCAGTGCTGAACAGGCTGGGATTTAATGAGCATTACTTTTTTAAAACCCAGTTTAARTCAGGAGTAATCACAAATGCTAAGGGGATTACAGCTCTGCCAGCAGGGCCAGCACCCTCTGTGCTGGGGCTGTGTACAGACACTGCCCTGGGGCTCAGGGCTGAGCCTGAGGGAATAAACCCAGCCAGATGATGCCTATTAGTCACCAAATCCAACAGTTTGTCTTTACTGCTTCCTAAAGTGTTTTCACTGCAGCTTTCTCCGGAGCAGATTAGAGGGCACAGCCTGTCAGGGTGTCACTGATGTGTTTGTGTGCAAGGCTGAGGATCACCTGCCTGCCCTCCAACACTGCCTCCCATACAGCAGGGCTTCTACCCCAGGCTGACAGTCCTTGAAAGTGGCAGACACTTTCTGGGGTCATTTTATCTTCCTCCTCAGCCACAAGGATGGGTGACCACCAAAACCATGTGGAGGAGAGGAAGGGGGGGTGTTTCTGTTGCTCCTTTGAGGGCTGGGCTGAGCTTGTGCAATCTCTCTTCTCAGGATGGGCAGAAGCAGCAGGACAGTGAGGACACTGAGCCAGGACTGCCCCATGCTGCACAGCCACCAGCCCTGGGAGGGGACACACAGCTGATGGGACAGAACACCAGCAGTGCTCCAGGGAGAGAAACCAGCCCTGAGGCACAGCCCTGCTGCCACAGGGACCCCTGAGGAGGGCAAGCAGCCAGGACAGGACAGCCACCATTGCATTGTCAGCGTCCACAGACACTCCCAGTGCCAGGCACAAAGTACCTTAATGAAGGTTTCCATATTGCCGTTAAAGAGCTTATGATTATAGACTGAGAGAGGCCTAGGTCTCCTCATTTTCTGTGGCTTAGGGGGAAGACATGGGGGCCTGGGAGAAAATGGAACAAAATAAATCAACAAAACACCAACATAAAYGCAGTGACAGGGTGAGATCTCACAGGTTACAGCTGAGAATGAGAAACCAAACAGGGAAGCCCCTCTGTGAGGATTCCACGTGCAGCTCCAGGCACACTGGGCTGTCCCACACCACTCCAGCAGGAAACCAGCAGCACTGGTGGCCAGCTGGATTTAACACCTGCCTCCCACAGCACCAGCCTGAAGAGGCACCAAGAGCAGCTGAGGAGGTATTTCCAAAATAAACCACAGCTACCCCAGAAAACACTGGGGTATTCCTGTTGTTCCTAAACAGATTTCATTCTGCTCACAGAAAGGCCAGAATGAGGAGAATGGGAACACCTCCCCCTTCCTGTATCTAAGTTCTGTCTGGAATGCCAGGGATGGGGATGACCCTCCCACTGCTGTGACCAAGGAGCCAGGGAAGCCTGGGACAGGTTTCAGTGCAGTACTGAGGACATTGCAGGGCTGCTTTCATTAATGCTGTTCCCAGTCCAATTCCTCTGGATAATGAAGGACATTCAGTGTCTGGATGTAGAAAAAGGAGCAAAACACCACAAAATCCCAAACAGATTTGTGCCCTGCCCTCTGCCCCAGGCTGTGCTGTGTCTGCAGGGGGGAGAACACCACTGCAAACACACAGATCTGGGTGCTGRGAGCCTCCATGCAGGAGTTCCCATGGAACAGACATGGACACTTCACACAGAGCAGGGGTCTGCTGGCTCCTTAATCAGATGCCTCCAATCMAGCAACTCCACACTCCTACAGCTTCCAGGCACTGCTCTGAGTGGTAAGTGAGGAGCAGAGGTGACAGCTGCCCCTGGGGCACCCAGCCCTGYCCCACAGCCTGCAGGGACTGTGCTGCAGCCCCAGCCAGGGCCCTGCACTCACACCTGGCTGTCCAGAGGCACCAGTGCCAGCCCTGGCAGCTGATCCAGCAGGGAGCAGGRCATGGACAGCTCTCAGAGCCCACAGCCTGCACAGCCCCTGCTCTCTGAAGGTGCCTCTCGTGCTGCCAGCACCTCAGTGCCCCTTTGCCAGCCCTGATGCCACTCAGCCTGGTGCCAGCAGCACAGGGAGCTTCCTTCCTGCCTGGCAAGGCAGCCCAGGCTGCACCATCTGCTGCACCACTCCCAGCAAGGAATGGAGCTGTTCTTGCTGCTATTACARATTTTATTAAACACAAACAGGGTTGGGACAAGCTCACACACAGACTGTGCATATTCTAGGGAGTTGTTTTGAGGCTCTGTGGCCTGTGTCTCACTGTCAGAACCCCAGCACACCCCTGGCAGGCCACTGCAGCCCTGTGGAGATGCTCCATGCACTGGACATGGATCAAAGCCTCCTCTCCATCACATTTAGCCCAGCCCTCTCTCCTGCAGAGGGATGAGCTCTGTGCCACAGACATGCTCTGCACTCACAGCTAAAGCAGCCAGAGCTGGGAGGTGATTYCAGGGATATGTGAAATTCCTCAAAGGAAGAGGGATGGCAGGGAGGGAGTGGGCACCTTTGTGCCACCCAGTCTGAGCACAACCCCAGCCCTGCAGCGAGCTGGCAAAGCACATCCAGGCACAGCAGAGCCAGCCAGAAACCACACTGCAGCAGGACCAAGGGCTGCCTGCCACCCCCTGAYCCCAGCAGCCCAGGCCATGCAGGGATGTGGGCACAGGGACTGCCAGCCTGCAGGTGGGAACTGAACCCACCACACTGCACCAGGAGCAAAGCAAACCCCCCTTCCACAGCCCCCTCCTGCCAGCACCAGCCCTCCCCAGGAGCAAGGCAGGGGACGAAAGTGCTCACCTGGTTGTTCCACACTCAGCTCTCTCACCTGTAAGAAACACAAGTTGCCATCATCCCTCCAYGTCAGCCAGCACCAAAGGACTGCAGAGCACACTGTGCTGCTGCTCACACCCCCACTGCTGGCCCCCACACCCCAAGGAATGGCTTCTGGCAGAGAGAAGCTGCATTTGGGGAGGAGAGATGCCCACCTGGTGCCCCCACCATTAGAAGACAAATTAGAAATGTGAAAGGAGATCAGAATGTTCTGGGGGAGAAGAGGGAGAGGAAGGAAAGAGGTGCAGGGTGGGAGTGAGAGGCAATCTCTGCTGCTGCAGAAGTAACCCAGCACTTCAGCACACACATTCAAAGAGATTTCTCTSTGTGCACTCCCAAAGAAAAGTGGGAGGAGTAATCCAAGGAAATCTTCTCCTGAGCAGCAGCAGCCAGGCACAGAACCATCAGTCCCTCAGGAGAACACACAGGAAGAGGCTGACAGATGACACATGGCTTAAACCCTCCCAGGTGACTGCAGGATCCTCCCTGCACCTGACCCCAGCTCACCTTCTCCCAGAGTTTGCTTCAGCAGGTCGTGCTTAGCCTGGAGCTTCGTGATGAGGTTACTGCCATTCAGATACTCCTTAAATTTCTGGAATGAAAGGACAAACAGGGTGGGTCAAGCACCACAGCCCCTAATGGATGTTCCCTGGGGCTCAGGAGGCTGCACCAGCTGCACCACAGGGCTCAGAGCAGGGTCTGATCACTGCTCCCTGCCCCAGCCCTGATGTCTCATTAGCCTGGTCTCCTTGGAGCTGCCCCTCCTGCCCAGGAACGCAGGSAGGCACAAAGAGTTCAAAGCTGGCTTTCTTCTGTCAGGCTCCTGGGAACAGCCTGGGAAATGAAAGCAGCTCTCCCTGCACTGCCAAGGCTTTGCCTCTGTGCAAACCAACAGTGCCAAGCAGGAACTGCAGGGCCTGAGCCCCCCCAGGCAGGCACTGCCAGGTGCTCCCTGCAGCAGGTGACACTGTGCACAACAACTGCCATCCCACTGAGGCTGCTGGACACCCAGGAACACTCCAGGGCAAGGCATTACACAGGGAACAGGAGAGAGGGAGACAAAAGATGGAAAACAGAGAGAGAATGGGAAAGATCTGATCTCTGCAAAAACCATTAAAGTAATCCCAAGCACAATTCCTAGTGGAAATTGTMATTTCCCCCCCAATCTACAATAATATTATTGAGAGAAAGCAGAAGCTCTTTGTGCATGTGTAATACATCACAAGATGCTGTTAACTCTAGGCTGTGACCCACTCTGCAATGAGGGGGACTTGTGGTGAACTCATGGCTGCTGCCTGGTACTGGGTACCTGGTATTTCAGGTACCAGAACAGAGGCCTGAGCTCTGCCTGSAGTGCAAGGTGAGAGCTGCAGGGCAGGCACACACACCACAGCCCCTGTGCCTGCCTTGGCACGTGAGAGGCTTCATCTGTGGGCCAAGGGCAAATTTAAGCTGTATGGGCTAGAGAGGAAGACTTGGCTCATAGTTCACAGTGCTGAAGGCCTYCCTGAAGAGAGCCTGGATGGTGGCTCATGGTGAGGCCATCTGGAGTCTGCACCCTGCTCTSAGCCTCTCCTACTCCACTCTGTAAGCTTTCAGTCTCATCTGGCTGCTCCAGTTGTTCCTTCAAAGAGAAAAACAAGGCAGGCCCTGGATTGTCAGTCCCTTTGTAGTGCCCTGCATCTGAAATGCATTCCAGACCCAAATCTGACAGAAGACAAGTACTTAAAGAGACTGAATTGGTTTCTTGCCCTTCACTAATGAGCTCTTAGCTGGGCCTCAGCCCTGGCAATTAATGCTTSGTGTCCTGTATGGCCAGAGCTGAGACTCACAGTGAAATAGAACATTTCAGTCTCCTGCTGGTTGGCTCTCCTCTTGGCAATGTTGATTTTGCTCATGTAGGTCTCTGATGCAGCTGATTTGACCGACTCCGTGGAGCGGCTGTGCTGGAAGGCATCAGACACATCAAAATCCTCCACTGTCAGCATGTCCTGCAGGGTCTGCATGGTGGCATCCAGCGTCTTCCGTACCTGCCAGGGACAGCACAGCTGGGTYTGGGCACACAGGGAAAGGGCACAGCCTGAGCCACAACAACCACTGCACAGGCAGCTCCTGAGCCCTGGGCTGCACTGGCTGCGGTCTGTGGGCACTCCCAGCTCTGCCACAGGAGGGGCTGCACAGCTGAGCACAGCAGGACCCCTCCAGAGGCAGGGAGGCTCAGCAGCACTGCCCACAGACCCCACAGACCCCAGCTCTTACCTCTTCATTCTCTATCTTGAGGGTGGCCAGGCGRGACTGCAGCTGGTGGTACCGCATCAGCAGCTCGGTCTGCACGGGCTGCTGGGCGCTCACCTGGCACACCTGGSACAGGAGACAGGGTCATGCAYGCACCAGACACACCTCTCCACACCCACACAGCTCCCTGCAGCCCCCACAGGCTCCTGGCAGCCTCCAGAGGGGTTTGTGTTGCCATGTGTCCCATCAGCAGTGCCCTGGACATGGGCCAGCACCGAGTGCTTTGCGCTCAGCCATTCCCAATTACAGCAGGTTAATCACAGCTCCCCTGTGCAGATCTGTGGGGCACAGAGAGCCAAACCACGGGCTCCCTAATTGGGAGAGACACAGAGCAAGAGGCAGCCTGCRAGGAGGAGCCCTAACGAGCCGAGAGCCTCATTAGCAGAGGGAACAGCAGCGTGTGGAGGCAGCAGAGAGGGGTAAGGAGCAGTTTCACAGCCACGCTTTAGAGAGGGGCCGGCCAGGCCAGGCCCCCCTGCAGCCCCCCACGTTACCTCGTCCCCCATGTGGGGCTGGAACTCGAACTTGAGGGGCGGGCAGAAGGCCTGGTTGCACATGTCCATGAGGCTGTGCTTGTCGCTGCGCGCGTCCAGCCCGTCCACCGCGTTCTCCAGCACGTCCAGCCCCTCGTGGCGCGACGTCTCCAGGTTGTACTCGGCGGACAGGTACGTCCTGAACGTGCGGGCCAGGCTGGCGTGGAAGCCCAGGTCACAGCACTGAGGGGCACAGAGGGACTGCTCACACAAACTCCCCAAACACAGAGGGATGCTGATGCAGGAGTGGCACTGCCACCACAGCCTGCAGTGTGTGCACACCCTGCCCTGTCCCTGTCCCACTCCCTGCCTCCCACCAGGGAGCAGCTCCTCCTGCTGCTGATCACTCTCATGTCTGTCTCAGGGAAAATGATAAAACTCGGGAGTTCATTGCTGCCAAAATACTGTACTTTAGACAAAAAACTGGTTTTAAACAGTGTCCTCACTGTAACTGATTTTGGCATGTCAAGTGTCAGATCAGCACAGGGATGTGCTGCCCTGAAAGCTCCTTCAGAGCTGAGCAAGCCCAACCTGTGCCCAATGCCCACCYTGTCACCCAGCCCAGAGCACTGAATGCCACATCCAGCTATTCCTTSAACACCTCCAGGGRTGCAAACTCCACCACCTCCCTGGGCAGCCCTTTCCAGTGTCTGACAACCCTTTCTGTGAAGAAATACTTCCTGAAATTCATATTGATAAGCTCGAAGTGAAATCCAAAAACCCAGTTGGTTTTGCTTGGGGCAAGACCTCATTCTGCACTGCAAGTCTCTGCCATGGGAGGGTTTCACTATGAACACCCCACAACCCCTCCACGTTGTGCAGAAAGCCCAGAGGTGCAACAGTGCAGCCAAGGGGCTGCCACACACACAGGGCAGGGACCCCTGTGCCAGCCCTGGGGGAGGACAGCACTGCTGCCATGGCCAGCTGAACACAGCCCTGAGCCTGGGAAGGGACTGGGCACTCCCCAGCACCTCCCAGCCCTGGAACCACAGCCACTCTGCTATAAAACACAGCAGCAGGAGGAAATGTCTGCCACCCTTCAAGGGTGGGAACTCCCAAAGCACACAAAACAGAGCCACTACAAGGCAAAGCACTGAATGYCACAGAACCCAAGGAGAGGGGCTCAGGGCAATGCCAGCTGCTTTTAGGACAAAATTCCATGTGAAATGTTTCCTGGTTTTTGCTGCTGGACTCGCACTGAAGCCGGCAGTGATTGGCAGTGGCCAGGAATCAGCTGCTCCTGAAAAGCAGGGCAGGCAGCTCCTGCACACACTGCAGCCCCTGGAGATCAGCTGCTTCACACACSAATGCCCAAAGAAAAGACAGAGCAGGGACTTCCATGCAATTCCCAGGGGAACACACAATGGGGAGGGGAAAAGAAAAAGGAAGGAAAAAAAAGACTTCAAACCAATGCTCCCAGCCCCAGAACAAATGGCATTTTCTCACCCCTCTCATCCCTTTGATGGCAAATGAATTAGAACCACAAATAATAATCCCCAGCCCTTCTGCAGGGCCTTTCATCTGCCAAGCTCAGAGCTCCCCAAGCATTAATTCATCACGGCTGGTAACGCCCTGCAAGGGGTGGAAACATCCCAGTGCTCAGCTCCAGAGATGAGCCAGCTCCTGGAGCTCAAGCAGGCACGTTTGGCCAGAACCCCAGGGAGCATAAACACCTGAGTGCCTCCCTCCACCCAGCCCGGAGCTGCAGCAGGGCCAGTCCCAGGCTCCAGGGAGAGGGAAATGCACACACTGCTCTGGGCTCCAGCAACTTCCAGCCCCTCTGTTCYCTGGGAGGCTGAACCTGCACAGGACAGAGCTCAGCCTCACCTGGGCAAGGGGAACCCTGCTGTAACACCTGAGCACCTGGGTGCCCTGAGAGCCACCCCTTCACTGCCCAGCAGAGCAGTAACAGCCCTGCCTCYACAGAACCAGAGCTGCCTGCAAACTAACAGCCCAACTCATTTGCTCTGCTCTGTTCCCTCTTTTCTGCATTTTTCCCCTTAAAAATATTCTGCATTATTTTTAATTATATGCATAATATATAATA
Source organism: Alauda arvensis (assembly GCA_902810485.1). NCBI lineage: Eukaryota > Metazoa > Chordata > Aves > Passeriformes > Alaudidae > Alauda > Alauda arvensis. The sequence continues at coordinate 170,876 of CADDXX010000478.1, forward strand.
ATTATATGCCTGTTTTAATTTCTGGCCTCTCTTTCTTGGTGCTGCCGCAAAATCCCAAGCTGTACTGTGCAGAAAGGTGAGTCCCAGAGTCCCAGAAGGGTTTGTGTCAGGAGAGACCTWAAAGATTTCCAATTTCACCTACCCTGCCATCAACAGGGACACCTTCCACTAGCCCAGGCTGCTCCAAGCTCAACCAGGCCAGYAGAGCCAACTGAGGATTTCTGGCATAACTATTTCAACTGCTGTCTCTGTTCCCTCACTTGACTCAGCTGATTTTTCCAGGGAACTGTCAAATTGCTTGGTSCATATAACATTGAATTTCCTCAGTTTGTCTGTGCTTGTTTGTCTCAGATGCAGCAAACACAAATCCACAGGGATGCCAGGAGCTGTTCCAGCAGGGCTCACAGGAGGCTGCACACATTTCTGCAGCTCAGTTCACATGGACACCGACTGTTCCATTCTCTCTGCTGAATCTAGTGATATCTTTCATGTGACCACTTCAAACCCTCCTGCAGCCATTTCCCACAACTCCAGAGGGATGGATAAGGAGCTTTATCTCCTCCTCACACACGTGGCCAAGGAGATTAACTTGGTCCCAGAGTTAATGACAGCAACGAGACAAGCGCAGGCATTCAGACACACACACGGGGAGGAGGCACTGCCAGTCCAGGGCTAATTTCATCTGTCTCTGTATTCTCCCCCTGGGCTCAGAGCTGTTCCCCCCTGAGCAAAGCCAGGAGAGCCCTGCCACTAGTGCTGAACCCTTCCCCAGCCAGGAGAGCCCTGCCACCAGTGCTGAACCCTTCCCCAGCCAGGAGAGCCCTGCCACCAGAGCTGAACCCTTCCCCAGCCAGGAGAGCCCTGCCACCAGCGCTGAACCCTTCCCCAGCCAGGAGAGCAGTGCCACAAGTGTTGAATTGCCACCAAAGCCACCAACTAGAAGACAGAAATACCCCCTTGGTGTTTCAGCACCAAAAGCAAGGCTGTGTCTGACCTTGGGACATCTCTCTGTCTCAAACACAGATTAACCAACGGGCCAAGAAGAAAGCTCAGTCTCAGCTGGCTCACACCAAGGCAAATCCAACTCACAGGACATCTTCAGCCCAGTTAAGAACATCCCCAGCCCCCCCAGACACCCTTCCCCAGCCCAGGGGAGTGCAGCAGGAGCAGAGCAGGCTCAGGCAGGGAGGACTCACGTCGATGAGGTCGGACACATCGTGGATGTAGTACTTGCTGACAGCTGCATTGGTGGCTGCCAGGTTCAGCAGGTAGTCATTCCTGGCTTTGGTGCACTTCAGCTTGTTCTCAGAGTACTTGGCTTGTCTCTGAAAAAGCACAATGGAGTGTCAGAGCACASACAGGAGGGGACTGGCACAGTCTCTCCTGCCACAGAGCCCCACACTACCCTGGCTGTGACCAGGTAATTACTAAAACTTGTTAACTGGTATGAAAACAGGGACCCTGCCAGGGTGGAGGAGATCCCATCTGAACACCCCTCACTGTCAGCCAGCCATGATGAGTGCATCCTGCTCAGAGGTACTTGGAGCCCTTGAGCACAGCTGCTGCTGGGGATTTTGGCATCAGTCAAAACCAGAGGGCCAAATTTCTCCCCCAGAAATGCTGACATATGTTTGGACTCGCTCCAGATGTGTGCAGCTGTATCAAAATGGAATCTGGCCCAGAGGCCCAAGCTCCACAATTCAGAACAGGGCCCAGAATTCCAAACTGTAGGAAAGCAGATGTGCTCCAGACCTGGGACATCTGCTCAGGCAGATCCCCGCTCTGAAGGCTGAATCAAAAGATTAACCCTTCATAGAAGTTCACTGYTAGAAATGCCCCCAGGGCTGGCTGAAGCCAACCCTGGCTGCCTGCAGGGAGCCCCAGCCCCGGCCCAGCTGCCTCCTCTTTCCCCCTCACCCACCTTCTCTTTCATCTTCTCGATCTTCTTGACGGAGCTGCGCCGCTGGGGCCGCTCCTCGTGCCGCAGCAGGTTCACACTCATGTCCCCTGACTTGTTGAACTGCTTCTCCTCCTGCTTCTCTGCCTCCTTCAGCTTGCTCTCAGCACTGATGCTCTCTGCATGGTACATGTGGTAGGTCTTCATCACCTGCAGGCACAGGAGGTCGTGAGCCACCTTCCCACAGCCACACGGAGCAGGACAAGCAGCCCTGGGCCATTGTGGGGCCACTGTGGCACTAGGGGACAGAGTGGGGAGGAAAGCTTGAGAGATTAACCCCAGCCCTATTTCTGGAGGCTCCAGGCTGGTCTCAGAGCTGTGCTGACACTCAGTGCCACTGTGGACACGATCCAGCACACACCTGGCAGCAGGGMATGAGGAATAACCTCAGAGCCCTGCAGATGGGATAAGGGGCTCCATGGCAAGAGACTGGGAGGGAGACCACAGTCACCCTGAACTCCCTTTTGGGCTGACTCCTCTGTTCCTACACTTAGACTTGCTAAGCCATCAGACAGCCCTTGCTCTGCCACCCAGACAGCAGAAGTGGAGGAGCTGCAATTCCCAGGCAGAAATGGGATTTGTCTGCTGTCACCACCTCATCCTCCCCCTGCTGCTGCCAGCAGGCACAGGCAGTGCCAGGGAGGTGCAGCAGCACCTTGTCCTTCACACTGCAGATCCAGCAGGGATGGCTCTGATCCTGGAACACTCTACAGGCAAAATTCCACAACCTTCCCTTCCAGAAACAAGAGCCCAAAGGGCACACTGCATCATTGTAACAGAGCTGGCAAGAGRGACACATCTGCTCCTCTCTCTTTATGCCTTTAGTCACACTGTCCCCTTCTATCATCTCCCTTGGGGATGTGGATGGTTTATCTCACATTGCCTTGACATGGCCCACAGTGCCTGACTGCTCACTGCAGCAGCAGGGCTGGCACTGCAGGCTGGGATGGGCTGGGGACATGCTGGGATGGACTGGGGACATGCTGGGATGGACTGGGGACATGCTGGGACACGCTGGGATGGACTGGGGACATGCTGGGACACGCTGGGACGGACTGGGGACATGCTGGGACACGCTGGGACGGACTGGGGACATGCTGGGACACGCTGGGGACATGTTGAGACATGCTGGGGACATGCTGGGATGGGCTGCCTGAGGCCAAAGGGTTAAAACAGAGCAGGAACTCGCAGATGCAGGGGATTTTTACACAGGGCTTAATGAAGAAAACACAGAGCTTTCCTCAGCTGTGGCTGCCAGCAGCACCCAGCAGTGTTTGCCTTGGCCCAGGTGAGGCTGAGCTGCAGGATCCCTGCTCCTGCCAAGCACAGCCCTCAGCTCCCAGTGCCCCACAAACCTGCCCTGCAGGGAGATCCCACTGCAGGCACAGCCARGGGGCACTGGGCAAAGGCTGCTGCACTCCCAAACCCTGCAAATTCCTAATGCAGATTCCAGATTTCAAACTGCCCTTTCTGCAGAGAATGTCACAGGACACACAAACCAGATGATTCCTGGGATTTTCTTAAAGAGAAAGAACAGAGGGTTTCAGTGAGCCCTCCTCATCCTCACCATCTGCAYCTTTTTGTGAAACACTCAGAGGGAAGTGAAAAAGCTGAGTGCTGCCTATCAGGGCTTCAGGAGTAAGAGGAAAGGTTTCTGCAGCACTCAGAGAGGCCCTGACACAACGTGACAGAGAAGTCCAACGAGTAACAGGGGTCCAAACTGCAGGATTTTTGTGAAATCTAAAGGTTATGGGACAGTTACCCAACCAAAACAGACACCTTAAACAGCTCACTGTGCTCCTCACCAGCTGCCCTGCCACACAGCTCACTCCTGGAATCTCAGGGGACAYTTCTGTTTAATATCTGCCTTAATTTTGGCTGGGGCCAAGCTGCACTGCAGCAATCAGCCYCTGATCTGCAATTCCCCCGTGCCATCCCTGCCATCAGCTCAGGCTGTCCCTGGCCTGCATTGCTGTGACACAAAGACAAACTGCCACAGCTGTGTCCCGGGGATCTTCCCTGCAAATCACTTCATTAGCTGCAGCGAAGGAGGAGAAATCTGTTCCAATGTTCATTAGTTATTTAACAACACAAGCTGTATTTTCCATATTAATTACACGTTCTGGATAAAGGCTGTTGCCAAAACACTGGCCCTACATGGCACCACTGGCAGCTACAAGGGCTTTGTTCTCCCCAGCAGCTCATGCCCAAGGCTCTGACCAGCAYAGGAGGCAGAGCASRGAKGGGGTGACCCTGGCAGGTACAGGCTCAGCCCCCTCTGCCTTCACCAGCTCCAACCAGTCCCTCTCTGCTGRGACCCATGAGGAGCAACCAAAGAACAAAGCTGGTTTTAATTCACAGCTGAACTATTTCTGCACAAATCCATTCACAAGCATCTCCACTTCAGAATGAAAGTCACCCACTTCCATTCTGATTACAATCAGTGTGCCTTTGCTTCTCTCCACACAGAGTCCACAGGGGGACTTGCATCAGCACAGCAACAAGGCTGAGTTAAAATCAGTGTGGTTGTTCTGGCTCAAGTGTGAGACAGTGAATGCCTGAGAAGCCTGTAAAAAACTGTAGTTTCCACCCAGTGCACAGAACTCCCCTTGGAGAGCCTGAAAAAGCAGCCTTGCCAGGGCACAGATGAGCTGTGGGTAAAGGCCTGGCCAGAGGCAAGAAAATCAACTTCCCTGTGCTGCCAAGTGCCATTTCTCAAGCAGCAGCAGTGTCCTGGGAGCCAGGCCCTTGTCCTGTGTCAGCAGGCACAGCTCCTGCATTGGTGGGCWCCAATGGCTGCAAAGAACACACCAGCACAGCCCAGTGCCAGAGGTGTCCCCAGCAGCCTGGGCAGGGACAGCTGCGCCTGTCCCACCTGGTGGCTCCAGCACAGAGCTCTCTGACACCAGCAGCTGCTGGCACCAGCAGAAGGGAGCTGACCCTGACTGCCCCACAGGCTCTTTCCTCAGGCTTCTGAAGGCAGTTTGTCCCATTCCTGCTCCCTCCCTGGCTTTCCTCAGGCTTCTGAAGGCAGTTTGTCCCATTCCTGCTCCCTCCCTGGGTGACACAGCCAGGCTGTTATCTCAGCACAGGGCTGAAGGCAGACACAGAGCTCCTCCAGCTGCTCCAGTTCCACCATCCAAACCCCAGTGCTGCACCATTCAACCCACTCTGCTCAGCACAGGGAGCAGAGCAGTGAAGGGGAGAAACCTCAGCTCCTGTGAGGACGAGCAGAGCTGCCCTCTGTGCTGCTCCCTGGCCACTGCTGGCACCTGGGACCTGAGCCCAGTGTCCCTCAGGTGGCCCTGTCCCACACTGCTCTCACCTCTTCAGCTCAGCCCAGCCCTCCTCAGCCTCTCCTTGTTTGTCTGTCATGCTGCTGTAATTAATCTTAATTAGTCACCACCCCTAACACAGCTTGTGACATTCAACCACCAACAAGGCACTCCCAAATCTCACAGAGGCTGTTTAATCTGAGCTGCTGTCCACCCACACTGCAGGTCCCACAGCAGGCACATCCTTCAACAGCCAATGCAGGAACAAACCTGTTAAGAGGAGATTTACTGCAGAAATTTCAAATACAATCATTCATGCTCTGTTGTTTAGGCCTGTTTTTCAAAAAGATGGAATAGAATGATTGTTYAGGAAAAAGCCTACTGCAGCATTATTTATGTACCAGTTACAGATACAACCAAAGACAGCAAATACATTATCTCAATTTCCCAACAAAAGGCAGACTTTATATGGTTTTGTTGCTCCTAAACCACAAATAAAGTGAATTTTAAAAAAACCCAATTGCTACAGGGCAAGAGGCAGCAGCAACACAAAGACTTTTACAASCCTGCTATGAAAACCTGCTTGGAGAGCCCTGTCCTGCCTAAGAGCACATGATGGCATTGGGAGGCACAGACACTGCAGCCACAGTGCTGCTCCTCGGGGCACAGGGCAGAACTGAGCCCCCAGGAGCCACAGCTTTCTGCATTCCCCTGCAGAGGGTTCAGCCACCCCCAGGCCAGGGGCTCACARGAGCAGGGAGGGGTCCATGGACAAACCAAGCCCAGAGCCACTGCTGGTGCCTGGAATCACCAAGCCAGCTGTGAGCAGGCCAGGAGGGGCTGGAGCCCTGGCAGTGAGAGGTTACAGACACACGGGTCCCCCTGGATCTCCCCAAACAGCCCCAGCCAGGCTCAGGGCAGCAGCTGGGAGCCAGCCCCTGGCCTCAGGTGCTGGGACACCCTGCAGCACTGCCCCAGCCCAGCCACAGCTCCAGGGGTGCCAGGGGAAGGAGGGACAGGCAGGGCACGGGTCGCTCAGGCTGGCTCTGACAGCCTGTGCTCCCAGCCTGCAGGGAGGGGGGCACTGCTCACTGCTCACCGTGTACAGCTCATTGGTGACCTTCAGCAGCTCCTCGTGCATCTGCAGGCCAATCTCCTTGCTCTGCAAGACAAAAACAGGCACAGGGGAGTCTGTTGTGCTCAAAACATGCAGCTCTAAAATGAAAATACATTTCAGAGGAATCATAAACATGAATACACAGTGCAGCAAAGTCTCAGGCAGTTCCAGAACTGCTGGGTATTTATCTGAGGATAATGTTTGCCCATGCATCACCCAACCTGGGTTTCAGAGACCATGAGGAGGAATTTCACATAATTATTTATTATTATTATTCATATTATTATTTATAATAATAACAACTTATTTATCCTAAAAACAGATGAATCTAAAATTACAGGCAATACTGCTTTGCCCTTCCACTGATAGAACTCATTCCCAGCTCACAGCCAACTCCCCATTTGGGTGTAACACCCAGCATCTCCCCCAGTTTGGGGACTGGCAGGGTGTACATCATCCCACAGCCATCTGTGGGTTTGCAGTTCCCTAGACTGGCATTGTCCAGCCCCACAGCATTTCCTGTCAGTCTCTCTTGATCTGAAACCCTCTGCTGCTCTGTGACTGAACACCTCTGCTGTGGAGCTGCAATTTCCAGCCAGCACTGGTGTTTCAGAGCTGCTCAGGGCTCCCCAGCACCTCATCCCAGGTTTATATGTTTCCCTTGGCTATGACCCACCACCGCAGCTCCCTCTCACTATTCTGACCCAGGTCATCTCTGGAAAAGGACATTACAAAATAGCTACACCACAGTTATATAATAAAGTTTCCAGTTTCACAACAGCAGCAGCCAAAGTTCAGCCAGCTGAGGAGACACTCACTGGCAGTGAGGAACTGCTGGCATTCTCCTGCCTGCTGCAATGCCATTATCAGCCCATGTTTTCCCTTCCCCTGCCAGGCAGGATGAGGCAGAGGCAGCTGCCAGCCTCCCACAGCATGGACACAGCCCTTCATGGAGAGGCCACAGCACTGGAGCTTGGCTGCACATCAAACCCACTCCYACTGCAGCCCAGCAGCTGGAGGTGCTGGGATGTGCTCACTGCYTTCCTGCCTGCCTGCAATTACACCACAAATCTCTCCCTGGAATCTTCTTGGCTAGGAAATGCTTATTATAGCTTGAAGATGTGTTTAAACTAAGTATAGACACCCCTCTCCTCCCTCCCCTAAACCAAACCAAACCTGAGCAATTTCTTCCAGATTTCCCCAAATAACTCCAGGAAGTTTTGTGCAYGTGGGCAGGGAAAACAAACATTCCATCAGGCTGGGTAATGAGAGAAGCCCTCAACACAGACAGGTCCTCCAACTCCAGTCAGTGGGACAAGCTGCACACTTTGAAAGCTTAATCTAGATTATTAGAAGTTAGACTTACAGCAAAGCCTGAAGCAAGGAGTGTAAATCCCACCCAGTACCCACAGTGTGTGTGAGTTACTGTCAGGTACCTGGGACAGKGCCATGCTCACAGCCTGGCTGATGTGCATCCCCCCAGACACAGCCCAAGGRTGTCTGGGGACCTTCTCACTCTCTCCAGCTCCCTGACAGGAGGGTGCAGCAGCAGGGGTCAGGCTCTGCTCCCAGGGAACAAGGGACAGGACAAGAGGAAACAGCCTCAGGTTGTGCCAGGGAGGTTTAGGGTGAACATCAGGAAAATTCCTCTGTCATTCCTGGAGGGATTTAAAAGCTGTGTGCATGTGGCACTTGGGGACATGGGTCAGTGGTGGCCTTGGCAGTGCTGGGGGAAGGGTTGGACTCCATGGGCTCAGAGAGCTTCTCCAACCTAAACCATCCTGTGATTCTGAGTTATTACAGCCAAGTCTACAAACTACAAGTCTACAAGGGGCTAGGAGCCCACAGCCTGGCAGGAGCCCACAGCCTGCAGGAGCCCAGCCACATCCACCCCTCCAGCCACCCCTGCTGCCACCAGCCACTTCCCAAACCAAGGCTCCCCAAAGCCTGGGGAGAAGGACAGGACAGGCTGGTGGCAGCAGCCACGGGCCAGGCTGAGCTGCAGCTCCCACCTCTGCCCTGGATTTCCTGCAAAACCCAAATTAGAATTCAGCTGCTTTCTTTAATGCCTCACATTCCTCCCAAAACCCACAGYTTGAGACAGCAATGGCTTCAAGTTAGCAATTTGTTAAAATTYCTGCCACTGCTGACAAAGTGTGGGGAAGCAGCAGCATGGGTGACTGGCAAYAGAGAACATTTATTCTAAAGACAAAGGCAAGAGCTCCCATCCAGACACTTCTTCCTCATCCAACCTCCATCCAGGACAGCGCAGCACGGGGTGTAATTAAATTCACTGTCACAGCACATAATTAAATCCCACACTGGGGAATAACCCAGCACCCTTATTTGGGACACAGCAATGCTCTACCTCAAATTGTAACTCCCTGTATCCCACACCTGGGTAAGCATCAAACTTCCTTCCTTCTGCCTCGGGACAAGGTTTTAGAGTGGAGCAAACTCGTGCCAGGCAATGGGTCCCTCACGCTGGGTGTGAGCCTGCCAGGACACACTGTGAGGTTCATGGTGACAGCAGAGAGAGCCACACCTCAGCAGGGACACAGCATCTCCATTCACTGCTGCCCATTAGCAGTTCAACACTGCCTCGAGCATCCCCTGCCTGTGAACGTGACTCACACTGGCAGCTCCAGGGAAATGTGCCCAGCTGAGTTTTCTTCCCCTGCTTTCCTCACAGAATGCCAGAGTGCTTGGGTTGGAAGGGTTCCCAGCCCTCGAGGCGTGCTGCAGCAGCTGCTGCTGGCAGGAGGGCAGCACCCTTGGGTGGAGAGGGACACAGCACCCAGGGATGGGGCACCCACTGCTGCCAGGCTCAGCCTGGGGACCCAGGCAGTGACAGCTCAGCACCCAGCTCAGGGATGGGGCATGCACTGCTGCCAGGCTCAGCCTGGGGACCCAGGCAGTGACAGCCCAGCACCCACAGCTCTCCCAGATTGCTGAGCCATTGCTCCTCAGTTGTGCCCATCCTGCAGCCCGGGAGCCCTCCCTGCCGGGGCTGTTTAYATTTACATAATGAGCACAGGAAACACAAAACCTCCTGGTTCCTTATGCCCCCACAGCATGTCACAGGCCATTAATAAACTCTAGATGGGAAGAATTAAAAGTGACATTTCTGGAAAAAAAACGTTCCCCTAATTTACCATCAAAGAGGCACCTCCAGCACAGCCCAGCTGAACCACTCTGCAGTGCTTTCTTTAACCCTTCTGGAGCCAGCTTTGTGCCAGCAGCCTCACACAGCCTCCCCTGCAGCAGGGCTTGGAGCAGCCACCACACTCAAAGCCAGGCTGGACACCAGAGGGAAGGATCCCTCCTCTGAGCAGCCTCATGCACTGCAAGGCTGCATCTCCAAAACCCATTTCCCAGCACACTCCCATTTCCTCACAGGTGCTGCATCTCCAAAATCCATTTCCCAGCACACTCCCATTTCCCCACAGGTGCTGCATCTCCAAAATCCATTTCCCAGCACACTCCCATTTCCTCACAAGTGCTGCATCTCCAAAATCCATTTCCCAGCACACTCCCATTTCCCCACAGGTGCCCAAGGCTCCCACTGAGCCCTGCTGTGGAGTGGGAAGTGCAGCCTCACATCCCTTCAGACAAGGTGTGCCATAGGTTAGGAAAAATAAACAACCTGAATATGGCCAGAAGTGGCAGTGTCCCTGTCCACATSAAAGGCAAACGTTGACACAAAGTCATTTTCCTGATTTTTAGCTGAACAGCACTTCCAGGGACAGGTAAGTCCAAGGAACAAAGAGTGCAACCACAAATTACAAGGAAAGGTTCCCCTGGATGCAAAGCAGGTGCTGGCTCTGGCAGGCTGCAGTCACAGCAGCTCTCCTGGCAGGAGATGCAGGAGGGAGAAACAAGGAGCAACCATTACTATGGAATTTAAGTGTTCAGCCTTAGAAGTTGAAATTGAAGTTCAAAAATGATGGGAGATGGAAGAAAACCAAACACAAAGAAACAATTTTGCTGAATGGATGAAATACATCACCATCCTRCCCTGGCTGAGGACTGACATACAACAAGAGAACACTCAAAACACTGAMTATATCTCCTTGTTTGCAAGCTGGCTGAATCTGTCCTGTCTTTCCAAATGAGACACACCATGCACAGACATGGGCAGGGAAAGCAGAAGGGTAGTTTAAATATAAGCCTCAAAAAAACCAGTTCAGAGCAAAATGCAAATGGGAGGAACATTTTGAGACAGAACTGTACTAACCAACATATACCAAATATCTCCATTTCTGGAGGGCAGGAGAACAGGGAAAGGGGTGGTATCCCACATCAAAGCAGCCAACACAAACCCGACCTTGCAGTTTAATTTCTAGGTCAGATCYATAAACTAGAGGAAACTGGCCATAAAAGTATCACATTAAATTTATTCTCCAGTCAGGCTGGAATTTCAAGATAAGCCCTGATTATTGAGCCTTCTACAGTTGGAGGTGCCCTGTGGCTCACCCTGCTCCCTCACTGCAGTCCCAGCTGCCCCTGAGGAGAGCACAGGCACAGAGCCCACCCTCTGCTGGGACTCCCTGTGCTCCTACCACACTGCTCACCTTCAGKGAACAGTCCTGGTCCACCTGACTGCATGATTCCCAGAAATCTCTGATGCTCCTTTTTAATTTGGTTAKCATTAATAATTCYGTATCATCAGCAGATTTTGTCATCTTACTATTTAGGCTTTTTCCAAAWAATTTATTAGGAACTGCATTGGAAGTCCCCTTTYTTTCCTGTCTTTTAAGTAACCATTAATCCAGAAAACCTCTCTCTACTCTTCAACAGCTCTTCAAGAACTTCAGCTACAGCCCTGCACCAGCATGGAGACACGATCTCCACCAGATTTCTGAGGCATGACTCTTCCCTTCAGGGGCCACACTGACTCCTTTCCTGTACCTGCCTCAGAGCTGCCACCCTGCTCCTGAGCAAGGCTCCACCCAACGAGCCTGTGCTGGCCTGTTCTCTGAAGCCCTCCAAAGAGCCTTCAGAAAAAGGCATCACATTTCCACCTCTCCTTTCTCTGGCACTGACACTGAGCACCAGGTCACACCTCACACCCCACACTAGGCAGGTCTAGATCTCAGTTTCTGTAAAACTCCAGGATAAACACTACCTGAAAGGCTTTCAGTGATAGCCCCTTGCAAGATTAGCTCTGCAACATTTGTAACAATTCTGTTTTGGACTGGAATGCCAGGATGGCTGTTCATGAAGCAAGGCTGCCCAGGTTACCTTTTTGAAGAGCCTGATGACATCCTCACTGATCTGGGACAGCCTGACAATGACATTGTTCATGAAGATGTCATTGAGGGTGGCGTGGTCCCGGCTCTCCCGGCGGGTCTGGGTCAGAACCAGGTACCAGCAGTTCACTGGGGACAGCAGGTGCTGGTCTTTCCTACAGAGTTGTGGGGGGAAAAAAATCAAAGCGGTCAGGAGGACATGGTAAAAAGGCACACACCTTCAAATGAACACTGTCACACACTGCCTCCCTCCCCTGCACAGGCACTGGGATTTGGGTGKGAGCTCTCCCGACACAGGGATGCCACTGGCACCAAACCACACCACAGCACCACCACAGCCAGCCCCTTCCCTTCCCAAACTGGGTGCTCTGGAAGATGGCACAGGACAAGGGACATCCCTAGAAAGGGAGAGAGCTTTGCTCATTCTTCCCATGGCACTATGAACATGGCTGTCACTGCACTGCAGAGGGGCCTTTGCTCCCAATACACTGGGCTGGTTTTACTCCGCTGGGAAGTGCTCAGGAAAGGGTTCTGCATCCAACAGAGGACACAGCCCAATGCACATGGCTGCACAGGGACAAGGGAGCACTGAAGGGACTGTAAATCTGGAGTGTCACAGCCTCATCAGAATAATGACACACATGAGCAGCTGGGCAAGTGCTGCAGATGAGCCTGGTAAGGGCAGGTACAGAGCAGTCTGGGAAAAAAAATGTATGAAGGGGGCATGGAATGGACAGGGAGGAGTCAGCAGCAGTGAGCACTGAATTCAAGCTGGCCCCACTGACACCAGCAACACCAGCACTTGTGCCCAGGTGTTTTAGAACACKGGAGACCCTCTGTCACCTGTGGGCACTGCACAGCAGCAGCTCCCAGAACTGTGAGCAGTGGAAAGCCCCAACACTGCTCTGAGCTAATGGTGAAGTCAGACAGCCCTGAACCCTCGTGGGCTCCATCTCTGAAGCAGAGCTCCTTCCTGGGCAATCCCTTGGTGCACACTGCAGCACCAGCAGCACACACCCAGCATGCAGCAGTCAGATGGCAGAGGGACAGAGAGGAGCTGAGCAGCAACTCAGCAGCAGCAGAGCTTGGCATAAGACAGCAGTAAAGCCTCACACTGGGGAGACCGAGTAAACAGATTAAATGGGATTTAGTAATATGGAATAAATAGGATTTAGTAATGTAACAGCAGAAATCACTGCTCTTGTAGCTGAAACAGGAAAAAAATCACCAGGGGTTAAGAGGAAGAAACAGACTGTGAAGAGCCTGGGGCTGGTGAGGAGAAGGGCAGCAAGCAAGCACAGCCCAGGCTCTCTGTGAAAGGCACTGAACAGCAGCTGCAGTCTTTGGCCACTGAACTGAAGAACATGRGTTTCATCTGGAACAAAGGGCACAATTCCAGCTGAGAGCCTTTCAGATACCACTGGCAGAAGAGATGGGAACAGCTGTGGCCCAGGGAGGCAAAGGTGCAGAGCTCAGGTTGAGGCACTGCAAGGAGAGCACCTGGTTCAGTGCCACTGGTGCTGCTGCATGGCCCTGGGGCACAGACTGGGCTGGGCACAGCCCCTGCAGGGCACAGACTGGGCTGGGCACAGCCCCTGCAGGGCACAGACTGGGCTGGGCACAGCCCCTGCAGGGCACAGGGCACACACTGGGCTGGGCACAGGGCACACATCCTCTCAGGCACAAGCCAGTATCCTCACCACAAAGCAGTCACCTCCAAACTGAAATTCCGAGTCAAGTTTGTTTTTCTTTCTATTTTTTTCAGATGTTCTCTGTTTTAGCCAAGCTCACAAGTGTGGTTAAACTGAAAAGAAGCTGCTTTTGAAAACACATGTTTACATATTCATGGCTTTCACAATTGCATCAYTGGCTTGGTTCTCWCACAATCCCAGGACTCAGTTCACATCTACTTCAGAACTTTGTTTCACAATATTTCCACTAAGGATCTGCCTCCCTCCAACACCATACAGCTAAGCACAGAAAATACACACACTTTATTGCAAATAAACTGCAGTAAACTCCATTTCCAGAAACTGCTTCCAAGCCTGAGCCTGCCAGCGAGCACACATGAAATGCACAGCACGTGGAAGCTGAAGACTGGGCTGCACACACAAACCAGGGCTGCAGACCAGGCCCACCACTCTGCACAATCAAACCATGGCTGAATCCAAGACCCTTCAACAGGTCAAGGGGTTTGACTCCTTCCAAGTCCCCAGTTCCTGGTTTTTTTAATGCAGTAAGGGTAACTCACACAGCACAGGTCAGGGATGCTGTGGTGGAAGGCTTGCAAAGAGACAGGTCCAGTTTCCCCTGTGAGCCCCACACAGGGATGAGGCAGAAGAGGTCACTGACATGATGRGAACTCCACTCCAGGACTGTGCAGCCACAAACCCACCTGCAGTGCCCACAGCAGCCCCTGCCCACCCCCTGCCCCAGGAAACCCSCACTTACTTGAACTGGTGCTCCCGGGAGCTGCGGATCTTGGAGGAGAAGCGCTCGGCCAGCTTCTCCAGGCTGCGGGAGTACTCCAGCTCGATCTCGGCCTTCCTGCGGAAGAACTCCTGCAGGTCCTGCAGCAGCTGCAGGCGCGACTCCGACTGCTGCTCCAGGCATTTGAACTGTTCTGCCAGCTGCGCCCGGATCTCTGCACAGAGGGACAGCAGCACAC
>CADDXX010000478.1:190986-216757 GCA_902810485.1 Alauda arvensis
CAGCGCTGCTGGAGCGCCCTCAAAGCCCGGGGTGAACTCAGGGCTCAGGAAGGATCTGCTTCCCCAGAGAGAGCAGAACAGAGCCACGGACCAGCCTCGCATTAAAGCTCATTCTTTGGCAAAACAAACGGTGTGACAACACTGAGAACAACCTCCAGAGCTTTCCATTCTCTTGTAAAAACCAGAAAATAGTACTTCCATCTATCTGGTACTACCTGAAATCACACGCTATTCTCATATAAACTAACGGGTTATTTCTTGATCGATGTCCATGTGAACACCTCCAGGATGGGCAGCACTGATCTCAGTGAAGCTGGCACTGCCATGCACCCTTCCCTCRCCCCATCCTCCTGCACTGCCAGCTTTACCAACAAATCCAACCCAGCTTTGGCTCAAAGGCTTAAAAAGTCTTTCACACCCTCCAAATCCCAGCTCAAAAACACCAAAGGCTTCATCTGTTCCAGGTTTATTTGCTTTCCCCTAAGGCCCTTCAGACACCAGGACAGACACACTGCATCCCCCCGTGACCTTTCCTAAGTGGGCTCAGCAGTGGCTGCAGGTGCCTGTGGTGTAGGGATGGGCTCCTTGGGCAGCTGGGGTCTCCTGCAGCACCCAGGTYCCTGCTGTGTCCTGCAGGAACAACAGACACAGCTGGTCTCTGGTGCTGAGCCTGCCCTGGCACTGCCAGAACCACTACCTTGGCTGCAAACCCCCCATACGGGGGATTCTGATCCCACAAGACAGGCAGGGCAAGGGAGCCCTGCACACACCAGCAGCAGCACAGCCCTGCACACACCAGCAGCGGCACAGCAGAGCCAGGCCCTGACATCCAACAGCCTCCTTCTCCCCTCCAGGAGATGGGGGTTCTGGCACAGCACCCCCTCCCCAGCCCCAGCAGGAGATGTCAGCCCGGGCACCCCCAGCCCCAGCAGGAGATGTCAGCCCTGGCACCCCCTCCCCAGGGCAGAGGCAGGCTCTGGCTGCTCAGACAGGCACAGACAAAAGCAGAGGTTTCTCTGGCAACGGGCTGCGATGAAAGCTGCCCCAGCCTCCTGCTCGCCCCTGCAGGACAAAGCCCTGCTGCCGAGCCCCCCGCACGGAGCTCGGGGTCATCCCAGCCCTGGCTAACCCTGCTGCAGGGTGCTGAATTACCCGGATTTCCATCCRGGAGAACAGCCCTGCCACGGATCCCCCCGCCGGGCAGCCGGAGACAGCCCCTCCTCTAACATATGCTTCACCCCACTGATTGGTGACAAGTGAGAAAATATGCTTGGCAACAAAAGCCATTATTTTCTCACAACTGGGATTAGGCCCAATAGCTCGTTGCAAATATAGCACAGCAAGCTGGACTCAGGGAGGATCCAATTCTTACACAAATGTAGAATACACCACCAAGGCCATTTGACTCAATTGTTTTTATGTCCCTTTCAGAGTATCCGTGTGCTGCCCTCCCTAAAAGCCCTCACCTCCTCACACCAGAGATAGCTGGGATGTGTTTTCCAGTGCTTTGTCCTCCCAGCACACACCATGTCCCTTGGGAGAGCTGTCACACCCACCCAGAGCTGCTGCAGCTGCAGCCCGGATCCCCTACACAGCAAACACGGGGCACGGAGGGATGCAAGGATGGGCTGCCAGAGGAACATCCACCTTCCCTGCCAGGGCTGCACCCAGGAGAGGCTCTGGCAGATCGGGGACACTGCTGAGCTCCAACAGCCACGGAGCTGCAGGGCCCAGGGCCCGGAGCATCCCCAGACAGAAATGCCAGGGGCACATCCATCCCGAGGRGACCTGCAGGGAAAGCAAACAGCCCACAGCAAGCCAACAAGCCTCCCCCCTCCTTCCTTCCGTGTGATTAGTAACACCACCGCCGAGACAAAGACAAGAGATATGGCTCCTGGTAAAACAAAGAACAAGACAAGCCTTTTATCTGAAACTAGAGTTCCCATTCAAAAAAAAAAAACAAAGATATAAAAAAACCTTTTATCTGAAAAAAAAAAAAATAAAAAAAAAAAAAAAAGAGAGAGAGAGAGAGAAAGGAAAACACCTCTCTCTAGTAAGGAAACAACTCCCGTGGCACTGGCATTTTTCAGGTTTTTTCCACGTGTGTCTGTAATCCCCAGCACATGCCCTGCATGCCCCAGATTCCCCTTGTACCCACACCAAGACCCCCACACTGTGACTTGCTGAGCTGCCAGGCCACATCTTCATCTGCAACTGCTCAGAAGGGAAGTGAAAGTGTAAGAAATTTTRTCTTGAACCCAGCGGCTTCTTCTCCCCTTGGAAACCCCTGCCCTGGAGCAGCCCCCCATTTAATGCAAAGGAAGCTGAGAACAGCTCCTCACTGTCCAAGAACAAATACCACAGTGGATATGGTGACAATGAAGCCTTGAAATGATTACTAATAAGCTTAGCAAGCACAAGAACAAGGTGGCAAAGCTCTGCCACCAAGGGGCACAGCACCAGCAGATGCCACTTGCTGCTCCTGACATGGTCCCCTCACCTCTCCTGTCCTTGCACAGGACTGTGGCATTTGTCATATCCCTGGTACTCCAAACCCACAGGAGCTACTGACAGTGGATTTCCCTTAAAAACTGTCCCTGAATGAGGTGTGGAAGTGGCCAGTCTGGCTCGAGAGGAGGCAGCAAGGAACAAGTGCTTTGGGTGATGCAGAGCACCCAGCTCCCCTCCAAGGAGCACTGCCTGCATGGCAGCCCTGGGACACAAGGAACCAAAACACCAACCAAAGGAATCCAAACAGTGCTTATTGTTAACTCCAGCTGAGCCTCAAGGCCAAACCTCCCACAGATCAAGAGTGAGAACAGATAGAATGGTGTGCTGCAATTATGTCTAATTTAAGAACAGAAGCAGCACTTCAAACCATACATTTTGTGTGCCAGATGGGAAGAGAGCGCTGGCCAGAGAGCCCAGCCCAGGCACCAGTGCCAAGCACAGCTTCCCTGGCTCTGGGAACAGCTGGGCAGCTGCCTCTCCATCCAGGTGCTGTCAGCATGCAAGCCMGTGTTCCAGGGATGCCATGGTCCTTCCTCCCTGGAACCACGGAGAGGGCAAACCTGCCTGCAGAAGGAATCCTCACTCAGCACGGGGGATTGTTTCACTCTGCACCACTCACAGAAAAGAGCCAGGCTGACCCAAAGTGGTTCTTTTCCCTGCTCCTCTCTGTGAAGAGAGGTGTGGGCAGAGCCTGGTGGCAGGTAGTGACCCACATCCTTGTCAGATGCTGGAGACAGGGTTAATCCTCACTTTGGAGYTGTGGTTTACCACAGGAGTAGCCACTGGGACTAGACAAGCTTTGTGAGCTAAATTTAGGCAGCACAAGTGCATATTTTGATGTTTTCTCCTGGCTGGCACAGAGCACAGCAGGCAGGACCCTGCTGGCAGTGCCCCACCCTGGATCCCCCCATGGCCCTGTCAAAGCAAGGTGCAGGCACAGCACAGTTCACACTGTGTCCTCCTCCAGGGAGCACTGAGAGCTCCAGAGCCACTCCAGCTCCTTGCTTCACTCAGTCCTTGCTAAAGGTTCCCATCAGCAGAGAGGTCTGTGCCACCCTGGCAGTGACACCGAGGGCTGGGCATGGGGCAGCAGCATCCTCCTGCTCCCCCTTCCCCCGGCACTCCCCGTTTCCTTGGGAACAGAGACGGGGCCACTCGGAATTCCCAGCCCGAGCCGCTCACAGCTGCTGCCGCTGCTGTCTGACCGCGAGCGAATAAATCTCATTTTCTGTCCCTACACCCCGCTGCCCTGCACGGATCGTGCTGATCMACGGGAAGGAGAATTTACAGCACTGAAGGTGGAGGGAGACCCCAGAAATGCTCATTAGGAAAGACTYTGAGGAGGTTGGGGTTGGTTTTGTTGTTTGGGGTTTGGATTTGGGTTTGTGTGTTTGTTTTGGGGTTTTTGGTGTTACATTAAAGAAGCCAAACTTTAAAGAGCTCCAATCCAAACCTGCAGCATTCCAAGATCCAACATCCCCTGCCTGTGTCCTTTGGGGACTCCCTGGTGCCCCACAGGCAGCATTCCTGCCCCCACTGCTTCCCAAGSAGGAACAGCTGCCTTTGCTGAGGTTGTGCCTCTCCTGGCTTTGCCTGTTAGAACCACAAAGGATGCATAAAGCACTACAAAAAGAGCCAAACAGATCTCTTGTGTTTGCTCACGATTTAAGGAGAGCAAAGGAAGCTCTGCAAAAGCAGATGGTGGCTTTTTCCCCGGAGAGAGCCGCTCCTGTGGCTGTCCCTGCCCTGGGCAGGAGCCCAGACCCTCCTGTGCAGCCTGCAGACAGCTCGGGAGGCACCGGCACAGAAAGCCTTGAGCAACTGAAGCCCTGCAATGATGTAACCGGAGCKCCGGGCTATTAAGATGCAAAGGAGAACGCATTCAAACTGGAAAACAAAGACCTGAACAAGAATGTGAGTCCTGCCCTGAGCCACTGAGATGGAATAAAGGAGAAGAT
The DNA here is from genome assembly GCA_902810485.1 of Alauda arvensis. Taxonomy (NCBI): domain Eukaryota; kingdom Metazoa; phylum Chordata; class Aves; order Passeriformes; family Alaudidae; genus Alauda; species Alauda arvensis. The sequence goes on from CADDXX010000478.1 coordinate 195,456, forward strand.
CATTAAACGGGTCACTTCAGCACCTCGCATTCCTTAATCCAGGCATGGAAAGATTTCACAGATCATTAAAAGAGCGGAGCTGTGCAGACAGTTCCCGGAGCCAGCCCCGTGTATCTGTGCGAGTTCCCCAAGCCCTGTACAGCGCTAACAGGATCAAACATTATACACACAAGTCAGATCAGATTACCCAGCAGTGCCTTCTGGCCTGAAAAATCTGTGTATTCATGGATCCACTGAACCAATTCTCTTCCAGGGTAATACTTTATATGCATTAAAAATACAGGATAATTCCTTTTAAGAACTTTTCATCTCAAAGCATCCTATAAGCCTCAACATCTTCAAGAAAGAGGGATGGATTACAACCTAATTTTACAGATAGGAAAGAAGTCCACGTCTTTCCTCGGGCATCTCTGCCGTTGCCTTTCCCACYGTGCCTTTCTGCAGTGGAGATGGCTCTGAACTTCATCTCCAGGCCAARCTGCTCCCAGTCCAAAGGGACACAGAAAACCACAAGAAAAACGAATTCCAAAGCAGCAGACCCAAACTGAGGAGCCTGTAGGAAYAGGCAAGTCCAACAGCAGCAGTTGCCTGATTTCTTTTATTTGCTTGATTTAACATTCCTAAAAATATCACAGGCAACTGGCTCCCTGAAGCCTGCACCTGGCATGGGCAGCTTCACACTGAGCCTCTGACCAAAACCTCCTGTGCACCTCCAGGGTCTGATCCAGTTCCCTTCTGTGCCTCTGACCAAACCCTCCTGTGCACCTCCAGGGTCTGACCAAACCCTCCTGTGCACCTCCAGGGTCTGACCAAAACCTCCTGTGCACCTCCAGGGTTTGATCCAATGCCCTGCTGAGCCTCTGACCAAACCCTCCTGTGCACCTCCAGGGTCTGATCCAATGCCCTGCTGAGCCTCTGACCAAAACCTCCTGAACATTCCTGGAGCCTGATGATGCTTCCTCTGGAGCATGTCCTCATCACGCAGAAATGCTGTTCCTCCATGTCCTCCTGGCTGTCCCCACTGTGCTTTTCCAATTCCAGCAGGARGGACCAGGCCAAAGGCAGTGCAGATGCTCTGCTCACTGCCTCCACCAGCAGTGCCCAGCAAAGCCCCAGCTGCTAGCAGGGAACAGAGGGTGCTGCTTCCCTCAGAGCCTCAGAGATCAGCCCAACGCCAGCCCAAGGCTGACACTGCTCTTCCCTCCTCCTCCTCTGCCAGGAAAAGCACAACACAGGAACAGCAAGGSAAAGCTGTGCTGTGACCAGTGAAAGTACCAAATCACCTGTCACAGGATCCAGCCAGCCTGGAACTTGCAGACAGGAAGCACAAACATAGGGAGGAATTTCATCTTCCCAAGAACCAGCACAACCCTCCCCAAAGGCTGCAAACGCAGCCTCAGGCAGCACCAGCACTCCTGGGATGCTTCAGGGTGAATGAAGACCTGCAGAACCTCACTGCAGTGCACAAGGACCACGGGGATATTCAGAAGGTAACAAACACCAAATGGAGAATCCAGCAGCTGTGGGGAGACTGTCTCCAAAGGGCTTTCCAYGCCAGACAGGATCCAATACTTCACAACCTCCTTATGAATTCATCACTTACTACAGACCTGGGGCAAGTTGCAGACTGCAGACAGCTTAGCTGGAGGCTAATAATATGTTCTGCATTGGGATCACTGGGTTGTGCAGCTGCCACCCACAAAGCAGAGATTATCGCCCTCGCTTGCTTCATCTCTTCAGTAGAAGTGATTGTGTTCCTGCCTTCTGCAAAAGGGTAAATCAGCATAAAGCACATTGTCTGTGTCTGCTCTCACCATCTTCCCCAGCATCCYATTTATTAGTGGGTGCAGAACCAGATGGTTATGGATAAACAATACCTAAGGAAACACAGCAACAGCCTGGTGTAGTACAGGAGTGCTGAATTCCCACCCAGAAATAAGAAAGGGCATTAAATGTACTTGGGTGGCTCCAGGGGAAGTGAGCCAGCAGACAAATGCAACCCATGTGCATGGCTTTTCCTGAAGCACTGTCAGGACAGAAACAGCTCCTGCAGCTCCAGCTCTGGCTAAAATCAGCTGTCACTGCAGGTGTCCATCACTTCCAGAAAATAATCCCTCAAATATTTCACTTGATTCCCTTGGTATGCAGAGCAGAGCTGCTGCCACGTTTGCCTTGTGTCACACGTCTATGGGAGACATGATATAGATGTAAACATTCCAGCATTCCTTCTGTCAAGGCACTGGTTTTTCTAAAAAAATCTCCTCTTTCTCTTCTGCTCCCACTCTGATGTGCAGAGCTCTCCAATTCTCTGAATTCACATCCCTTCATACAAGGCAAAAGCAGGGGGCTTGCAGCTTGGCTGAGATACCAGGCAGGGTAACAACAATCACTTCAAAAAAATAAAGTAATGCATTGTCCTGGCAGGGTGAGCAAATAAAGCCTGGCATTTATTTATTTATTTATGTGCCCTGTTACTGAGAGGCAGCCCTAACCCCTGTTCAGATCTCAGGGGGTCACAGCTGGTATGTGCCATGGCCTGAGCCACCCCAGCTGCCCACGGGGCTATGCCTGAGGAGGCAGCTGGGGTGTCCTGGGGAAGCCTGTGCTCCCCGAGGGGTTTGGCAGCCCTGCCTGGACCCTGGGCTGTGGCCACACCTGCCTGTCCTGTGCAGCACAGCACTGCGGCCACACTCACCTGAGCCTGGCAGACTGCACCTTGCTCCCAGCACAGCCCAGAACTGCCCTGTTATCACCYGCAGAGCCTTTGTTCCAGCTGCTGGCTCCAGCACGAGTGCTCACCCAGAAATGCCACCCTGTACCAGCCCATGGCCACCCTGGGGACAGCACTGGCCCAGCTCAGCACAGAGCCCAGCCCTCTGCATGCCACAGAGCTGCTGTCTGCCTCTTTCCTAGCTCCTTCCTGAGCAGATTGCTAATTGCTCCTGATTTCTGCTCTTCTAAAATAAGCTCAGACCGCAATCTGCATAAACGCTGCAGGAAGAGTAATGAACCACCCACCCGCCCGAAATCCAGACTCGAGCACAACACTCAGGAGGCAGAAGGATGGAATGAGCCACCAGCAACCCTCACCATGCCTCTGCCACCCCATCTGAGGGCAGGGAGAGCAGGGGGGACATGGGGACTGCTCCAAACAGAGCCACGGATTTCTACCTACACTAAGGACTGAAAACAAAGACTAAAAGGAAGCACAAGAGGCACTGCATCACTCTGGCAAGTGGGGACAGCAGAGGGGAGCTYGTCAGTGGGCACAGCCCTGCAGGAGTGGGAGAGCAGAGAGGAATTAAAAATTAAACCTGTCAGCCCCTGGTTCCTAACATTCATTTAAAAATACATGGCTGCAGATGCCCAAGGTGTAAAAGGAAGCAATTACATACACAAATAAACATCTCATGACTTTATCACCAGATAAACTCCAATAGGAAGAGCACATCAGAACATTATTTTGCCCTGAATGTTTCTGAGTTGTCAGCTGTGCCCATGCCACTCCCATGCACACCCCCACCTGCAGCATGCAGGCACTGCTCCCCTGCTCCTGCATCTCCCAAAAACACCCCACAGACAGAGACAGTTAACACAGGTTTGGTTTAGAACTCTGTTAGATTACAGGTTTGTTTACTGTGAACTCTCCCTCAGTGCTGGGAACACAGATGGAAGAGCAGCAGCAGAGCTTGCTCCAGTGCAGGTGAAGTGTCCACACASCTGCACAAGCTCCCCCTGCCACCACAGCACAGCCCTGAGTCACCATTTCTGGCTTCTTCATCTAAGGGAGGACCTAAGAAAATCAACCATTTAACTCTAGACTAAGCATCTGGAGAGCACCTTGTAATTACCAGTTCTGGTTCTCCTCTCTCTGACAGCTTCTCAAAACACGTGTGGATCCTGGTACCTCCCAGCACCCTTCTCCCCTGGTGGCCCCCCAGCTGCAGCTGCTGCATCAGCTCTGGTATTTATAGCCCCTCTCTGCTGACTCACTACAGCTCCTGGCTTCTTTAGAAGCTGCTTTAACTACWTTTGCTTTTGACAGTGTCACATTCATCATTCTCACGTGCAATTCTGACGCTTTGCCCTTCCAAAACCAATACAGAACAGACATCCTCTGCCTCTCTGTGGGGATGGGTGGGGATGCCCAGCATTTCCTTGCCCCCCACTTKCTTTCCTTGTCCTGACTTCAGGAGTTCAGAGGAGCAGAACCTGGCCAAATCTGACAGGAACACTGTGAGTTTGGCAGCTCAGCTGAGATAACAGCTCAGGGGTCTGGTCTGAGCTGCTGCTCCCTGCACTGAGCTCAAGGCAGCTGCTCCCCAGCCCTGTCCTTCCACACCATGCYAACACTAACTCCAGCTAGCTGGGAAGAGGTTAAAGCAAGCACCTAATACAAAGGGGGAGGAAGGATTTGCTGCAGGCTGATATAAATACACTAAAACACAGAGGGTTTAGGCAGCAGCAGTGCCTTACACACATCACCATCTTCTGATGTGTTGTTGTTAACTACAAGTCTGTATYCCATATGGAAGTTTTCTTACCCCAGCCCTCCCAAAATCCCTTCTGAAACGCTGAGTTTCAGAAGGGATTTGCTGAGCAGGAATCTTGAACTTCCCTTGGCCCTGAGATCCCCTTGAGGGGTCAATMCCCTCAGGCAATTTTAGCACATTTCTAGGACAGGGTTTGACATTAGGACAGGCTTATAAAAACACATGGAACTGATGCTCCCTGTGCCCTCCCTGCAGTGACTGCCAGGCTCTCAACCCCCTCCAASCCAGAACCACACCTGCAGTCCCTCTGAGAACTGTTCCCTTTCTCTGCKTGACCTGCATGACCAGAAAACCTGCTTCTCCTCATTTGTCAGCCTAAGAGTGAAAAAGAAGAAAAATTACTTTCAGAAGTGTTTCTCTATCACTCCTGCATGTAACAAAGCCCTCACTGACAGCTTGACAAAAATCTGGCAAAATGTTTTCCAACTGAATTAAAAAAAATTGACAAGCACAAAGTTGTTACACAAGAACCTCACAGTTATCAAAATACACACTGAAATGACCTTAATAACAGGGACAAGTCAGGCTTAGCAAGAGGAGAACTTAATGGTCGTGATATTTGCCTTGTCCAAGCAGCCTGAGGGCTCAGCTACTTTAACCATCATTTCCCCAGCCTACAGAATACATGTGCAATATGTTACACATTGGGAGCATTCCAAAACACGAGTTCTCTCTTCTGCTCTAACCCTTCTGCATTCTGAAGGCATCACCACAATCYTACCCCATTAAAATGGCAGAATATGCGTTTTTAGAGAGCCTCTCTGGGTGCAGCTGCCCAGCACCAGGCTCCACCTCACACCTCTGCCTGCAGAGGGGCAGAGTTCCTCCCTCTGGGATCATTTACCCCGGGAACAGTTCATTCAGTGGCAGGAATAAACAGAGGTCTCCAATCCTACAATAAGTGTTCTTTAACACAAGCCTGTGGTGGAACAAGCCCCACTCTATGACACAGATTGAGAGCATGTCCTCATTCCAGTCTGACAGCACAAAGCTGAAGCAGTGATGAACTCAGGGGCTCACTTATTTAGCCAAAAATAATGCACATGGAATGTGGAACAGTGYAGGAATGACGTGCAGCAGAACCCACAGAGCCAGCCTGAGCAGCATCCCAGTTCCAGATCYCCTGACAACACATTATTCCAGACTAATACAAGTGACACCCACCCCTCCCTGCACGGGAGTGTGGAACCAACCCCCTGCAAACGTTCCTCAATGGAGATCTCAGTTACTAAAACTCTGACAATGTCAGCAAAACAATCCTGGAGCTGTATCTGCCACAGCTCACTGGTGTTTGTTTTCTGTGCARGAGCCATTCCTTCTGTGAGACACTCCCAGGGAGGGATGATTGTGCTCACTACAAGCAGCCAGTGCTGACTGGAACCACACTGGGCTGTGGAGCTGCTCCTGCAGAGCAGCACCAGCTGATCAACACCAATCTGCACAGAGCAGCTTCGAGCTCGTTTGGAAACCAGAAGAATTTATCTCCYTGAATTGAGAAAACAAGGTTTAAACCACTGAAGCATCACGAACACCAACCCTGTGTACTCTTGCTGCTCTCCTCCAATATGTGTGTGACACTGGAGCCCCATGTCCCCTCCACTGCCCAGCCTGTGACCTGAGCTGAACCCTGCCTTTTCCTGCCCTTCCCTCAGCATTACTCACTGCACATCTCTGTCTCCCAAGGAACTCCTATTTCATCACATCACATTTGGCTTTCAGAGCAGCATGTGTAACCCAGAGCAGAAGAACACAGTCAGTACAGTACTTTCAGTCCCACGTGGCACTGGGATTTTCATCTCCACTGCCTAGCTCAGAGAAGACTCCCCATGATGGACACAGTAACACCTGACAGCACTGCACAGGTGTGGGACCCTCCAAACACACCCCAGAGCTGACTGTGCTGTCAGGACCTTCTCCCCTGCAAAGGAGACATGCTGGCCCTGCCATGAAGAAGATTCCAGTGCTCTTCCCTGTGGCTGAGGGCAGACAAGAATCTGCTGTATCCTCCAGGATTCATGTGCTCCCTGATAATAAARGCACTTGAGAATTTAACCCTGCCTGTGCAGGGACAGGCAAGGCACTTTGGGATGGTGAAGTGACCTAGTTCAATGGTTTTGTCTGTTTTCATGCTGACCCCCCCAAGATGATGTTGTTCCTTTCTGAAGGGACACAGAAGTGAGACAAAGAGCATGAACTCACTTTCGGGGTAGGGAGCACATTGTGGCCTTCAGCCACAAGCATCCCACAGGGTTCCAATATCTGCAGTCTGCAGGGAAAAGCTGACAGTCTTCTTGACACGGTCACTTACATAAAACACACCCTATTCCTTTTGTGCCATATGCCTTTAATGCATTATCATTCCCACTCTTCTTGATTGCTTTTCAAAAGCCATCTAAAATAATGTGAATTGGTAAAGGGTAATTATTCCTATGAATAATCAGTGTATGCTAATAAATGCAAAAATAGGCCCAAATGCTRAGTTCCACCAGCACTGAGTGTTCCTGTGGATGACAGTCCCCGATAAAGGGCACCTCCTGCACTGATGGAGGGACAGGCAGGACAGCTGTGTCCTTCCTGCAGCMGCACASAGTTACCCTGCTCACCAAAGRAGCACAGCTCCTGCTCTTTGGCTGAAGCACCACYTTGCCAAAGCCTGGCTGCTCTGCTCTCAGCACAATTCTACAGGAATCTGTATTAACAAAGAGACAGGAGACTGCAGAAAGAGGAAGGAGCTATTACCAAGAAGAAGACAGAACGCTGCCAGCAAGGGGACACAAGCAGAGGGTTGTGTAAGAACTTGCCATGGGCTCTCAGTGCTGCTGCAGTGCTGGCAGGCAGAGCCTGGTGCCAGCACAGCCTGGGCAGGGAGAGCTGAACCAGCCCCAGCCCCAGCACCCAGCGTGGCCCCAGAGGCTGTGCCCCAGGCAGGATCCAACATTTATCACCCCCATKCCATCGACTGGACTGAATGGCTCCTCACAGCACAATTTAGGGGGCCTCCAGCACACTCACAGGATTAAACAGCACACACAAGGACAAGGAGAAACGTCTGAGCCTTCTCAGCCAGTGGCAGGAAACTCCAAGTGAGAACTAAGAGCCTGCTTAAAATAAATGGCCGTTCAGAATTCTCTGCAAATGGCATTTGCTGCCTCCTCACAGTCACAGCATMCATTCTGGCAACACCATGGGAAAGACATTTCTGAATTACAAGAAACGTTTTAAATCCAGTAGAGAGCAGCCCACCATTATTTCATTAGTGTGCTTTTTAAGGAATGTAACTTAAACAGTACAGTGAGTCTAAAAGGGCTATTTCCCCATCTTTTGGGGAAGAAAGACCTGCAGGACTTGGCACTTCCCTTTGGTGAACTTCATGAGCCTCCTGCTGCCTCCTCCTGCTCCCCCCAAGCCTCTCAGGTCCCTCTGGGCAGCAGCAGCATCCACCAGCCACAGCCAGAACTGCCAGCAGATCCCTGAACACAGAAACACCCAGAACACCCAGCAGCTCAGGAACACCCAGAACTCCCAGCAGTGCTGCTCAGAACACCCAGAACTCCCAGCAGTGCTGCTCAGAACACCCAGCAGCTCCCCTGAACCAGCCCCACACTCCAGCTGCAGGGCTGCCACAGCGACTCTTTGCTCCACCTGGGATACAGCTGGACTCCCAGGGAAATGGCATCAATTCTCTGAGGCAATCCTCTCCCCAGAGAATCCCCTTCCACAAGCACCAAAAKGCAGGAAGGAGTCACCTCCTCCACACAAAATGAAATCTGGTTTCAGTGCTGGGGAAAGTGTCAGATCAGTCAGCAGACTGGCCAGGGAGGATRTCACATCCCCCAGCACTGCAGGATTTTATCAACAGACTGCATCAGCATCTGTCAAAGACATCTGCTCTGCCAGAAGATCCAAAGATTCACAAGAGAGGTGTTAGTTAGGGAGGTTTTTTGGCTTTCCCTCAGAGCCAAGGGGATGTCACTGCCTCCCTGCCCTCAGTGCAGGGCACGCTGGAGAGGCACACAAATCCCCCTGCAGACACCCAAAAATCACACTCACTGCTCCAAAAAGGGGACAGCTGAAGATATTTTAGTGCAGTACACATGGAACTTCTCCAGGAGCCACGTGCTGCTCTTGGAGGGAGGGAGGSAGGCAGGGACATCTCATTTATCCGGGCACACAGAGCCACAGCAGCATCTCCAGGCTTTATCCTTCATGGCCTTGTGCTCACTCCCTGTTTGGGAAAAATCACAGCACGGCCTGCAGGGAGCTGAGGAAGGCACAGGCTACGGACAGACTGACCACAGGGCAAAGTACCAGAAAGAAAACCTGCAAGATCCTTACAAATAACTGCATATCCCTGACATGCTGGGACTTCTGAGATCAAACTCGAGATGCATACTTCTACTGTGAGTTCTAAAATATAAATGACAACTAAAACTGCAATCACTTCAGTGAAAAGGTGGAAGACTACGTATTAACATTTCCCTGAAATAACATCTAAATAGTGACTACCTCTTATTAGACATTAATTCCAAACTCAGCAGAATTAGTTCAGTGAAAAAATCTTCCCTTAACTTAGGAACTTTTGATTCAAATCAATGCTGAAACAGAATAAAATAAAGCAGAGAAGCTGTCCAAACTAAGGAATGTGTAAAGAACTCACCTAAATTTAGCCATAGATTTCATTAATAACTATAAGCAAATGAACTTTTTTTAAATTCACAGGGTTTATCCTAACAATTTTACTGTAAATTTTAACGGATTATTTTCTCTCTCCTTCTCCCAAAAAATGTCACAAGATGCCTYTGCTCATAAGTTATGTCAAATCAGTTGCCTCCAGCCAGGATATTTCAGAGATAAGGCACAGGTGCATTATACAGAGCTGTAATTATGTTCCAAGGAGGAGATCATCAACATGGAAGTAGGATTTTCTATTTGGATTCAAAGCTGGTGAACAGAAGCAGTCCCCATGAGGACAGCACTGCACAATCCCAGGCTGCTCTGGAGCACCTCCACAGCTGGCTGCAGCAGCACACACTGGCTGCTGGGGCCAGGAGGGACCAGCACCCCCTCACTGGGGACCAGAAGAGCCCCACACTGTCCAAAACCCCTGGGGGGAACCAGAAGAGCCTTCAGATTTTCAGCTTTAAACTATGGTCTGGTACTAGGAGGAAAACAGAAAAGAAAAATCAAAGGGCTGTTATTTGTCTCTAATGAATTTCAGAAAAATTCTTATAAAAACCTGTGAGCAGGAAAGAGGCACTGCTGAGACTTGGGGAAACCATGCATTATAGCAAACACCAGCTCCAGCACAGCAGCAGCCATCAATTACAAAAAGCCCATCACCAAAAGCCCACATTAATGTGGGACTAAAAATCTAAACTGAGGTCAAAGAATGTTCAGAAATCCAGAGGAAAAATGGGAATGTCCCACCTCMCTCCCACTGCCAGACCAGCTCACCCTTATGRAAAATCTTTTGTTACTGTGGTGATGGGGAACCGAAAAAACTTAGCTCCATGTAAATAAAGCCAGGTTTTCAAATACAGATTACAATAKTCTGWACTGCCAGTTAATCCCCATTTATGAATTTTCAGTTATTCAGCCAGCCAGAGAAAACCRAGTGATTATTCATAAATATAAAAGTTCATTCCTAGAGAAATCACAAACAAAACCAGGTCTGAATTTCTCAGATCAATTATTCACAAGAACTAATTCRCTCACCTCCAAGTTACTTGCCAAAACCCAGATGCACTCATTTCAATTACTTGTTTTAGGGGGGAACTCTTGCCTGTTTTCCTCATGCTGTATGTTTATATAGACATGTAAACACACATAGGTATGTCTGTATGCTTCCTCCCCTCTGTGGGCCACACACAGAGTAAACAAGGAACAGAGGCTGTTAGAGAAGGCTTCTGAAATTCACTRTATTCAGCTTTGAACTGCTGGCCCAAGGGTGAAATCAGAACTGACTCATAATGTCTCAGTTCTTTTTTAGGCTGCAACTGAACATTCATAGGAAAACGAAAATAGTCTGAAACAGTTTCAGCTACCAGATGTGATGGTTTTTATCTCCGGTGTCCTGACAAGCCATTCATTTTTCTCCTTTTTTGAGCCTTTTCAAGTTGAGTTCCAGGAACACACAGAAATCAGTCTCACACTCCAGGTACCTGCCACCTCCTCTTGCCTATGTGAACCTTGCTCTGAGACTGCAGCTTCCGAGGAGAACCCAGCCCTGCCGGGACTATCACACAGGTTTCAGGCAGATTAGAGCTGCCAGTCCCTCGGGTGGGGATGCTGCAGCCTGCATTCCCACAGCTGCTGCAGCAGCCAGAGGGCACAGAGCACCCATCACACCCACCACCAAGCCCTGCCAAAGAGCCCAGGTTTGCAGCTCCAGCACACCCCTCTCCTGTCACAGCCCCTGTGTGAGCAGGGCAGAGCACACCCAGCACCGCTGTGCTGCAGATGCAGCAGGCATTGGTGCCAGTGCTGCAGCAGCTCCTGCATCACACAGGGCACTGCACACGGGCTCTGGCTGGGGCCAGCACAGCACACCCTGCTCCAGCTCTGCTGCTTCACACTGCCTTCGTTCCTTTAACCACCAATTCCCCCTGTCCTGCAAAGAACAGCCGTGCAGCAAAGCGTGTGGCAAAGCATGCACCAAAGCACGCAGCAGGGCACGCAGCAGGGCATGCAGCAGGGCACGGCACGGGTGCAGGCAATGCCAGCACAGGAACCCGGGGCAGCTGAGCAGCAATCCAGGCCTCGCACTGCTCTGGCAGCGCTCTCAGGCAATGCACCAGCAGATGGGTGTRTTTGTAAATAAGGCAGATCAGTTTTGTCAGGTTGTAATTGGTTTTAGAACAAGCAATCCCCGCGATGACAAACAACAATTAGAGAGCACAGAGCCCCACCGAGCCACGGCGGGCAGGAGCACCTGGGGACAACCTGGGGACAACACAGAGAGCGGGCAGCACCCGGGGACAACCTGGGGACAGCACAGAGAGCAGGCAGCACCTGGGGACAGCGGCGATGGGCAGCAATGGCAGCGCCATGGAGGACACACAGGTGGCTCCATCCTGGGATGAGCCTGGCAGTGCAGGAGCACAGGAAAGCTCACAGCACTGCCAGGGGGATCCCAGAAGGACCAGCCGTGCTCCTGCCCTGGCAGGCCCTGGGCATGCAGGCTGACAAAGAGCAGCGAGCACTGGGGAACCTGASACTTCACACACAGACTGGGCACAAGGAGCTCTTCCCAACAAACTGGACACGTGCAGCCTGATGAAGACCCCAAAAAAGTGAAAGAAGAGGAAGACTTTTTTCTTTCTTCCAAGGGTGTACTGCCACCATGAACTGCTGCAGGCTTAGTAGTTAGCTTGTAACCATAAATGTGTTTTTCACTGTCTTTGCGATGTGCACCACAGACAAGGACACTGCAGCAAACTCACAGGGACAACGTGACCAGCCTCCACGTGAGTCCTTGGCACACTGACAACATTACACACACCAGAAAGCAGCTCTCACTCACAGCCAGGGAAATCCTGGGGACACAGCCTGGGACTATTCCCATGRCCAACACCACTAAATCCCCAGTGAAGGTTTAATTCTGAGGTGACTCTCTGGCTCTGTGACCTGCAAAATGACTTCCTTCCACCCAGAGCCTTAAGGAGGGTACACCATCTGCTCCAGGCTCCTCTCCTGTGCCACACAGACGGCTCCTCACTGCCCTGCAGARCCATCTAAAAGCAGCAGGCAGCTCCATCCACAGCACAGTCCCAGCGATGCACGAGCACACGCTGTGTGATKAGCAGGAGAGGCAAAGTGTGCGTTTCTTTTTTCCTCTTCTTCCCACTCCCCCTTAGTTTGGAGCTGACCTCTCCCACGGAACAGATCATTGTTATTTCAGCAGTGCATCTCACACTGCCATCCTGCAGAACAATGACTGTGCGAGTACTCTTTGTAATGGTGTCACTTCCAGGGGTTTAGAATATGACATTTCCACTTACAATATGTTTACTTAGTATTTCTTTAGGAATTTTAGCAAGAGTAGGTCAAGAGCACACAAGCAGGAAAAAACATGCAGGAAAAAATGCTTYTAAAGCCATGAGTCACTCAGAACACGATCCAGCAAGGATGCTAAAAGAAACAAAAAATGCTTTGAAAGAACCTACTGAGAGTCTGATTCCCAGGTTACTTGATCTATTCCAAATTAAAACTCTTTTTTGCCACACTTCCTCAGGCTCTTCCTGAGCTATTTGAAAAATCCAATTACAGTGGAGATCCTGATTTCCATGTTCATTTATTACCAGAGTAGAAGTCCCATTCACTTTAGTGGTAAAAAAGACAGGGCACTAGGAAATCCCTTGCAAAACATTTAAYGTAGTTAAGGGAAAATAAAATCAAGAAAGATTAAAGGAAAAGCTGGCAGAATACAAGAGTTTCTGTCTATGACTGTAAAAGTCAGTTCCAGGTGGTCTGAGCAGGATGCCACCCTTCAGTGGGTGCAGCATGGGAAGCACACAGACCCCACRCCCTGCCAGGGCACCCCCAGCCCATCTGCTGCACAACGACCTCTGCAGTGTGCCCGGCCTCTCCAGCTCTCCCTGGGGATGCCCGGCCCCATCCTGAGACAGTTCACATTCCCCAAGGTGTGCCACAACCCCGGCTTTGTTCCCAGAGYGAGGGGAGCTTTCCCAGCTATCAGGATTTCTGTACCCGGCCCCAGGAACCAGCACTTCCCATCCCTGACAGCTGCAAGCTCAGGGTGAATGTGCTGCTCTGTCCCGGAGCTGCAGCACATCYGCACCACGGGGAAGGACAGGATGGGGCAGATGGGGAAGGTCCATCCATTTCTGCCCCGCAGGCACAGGAACACTTTGTCCTGCCCCGGGAAGCAGCAGCTGAGCTGGGAGCTCGGCAGGGCAGCTGGGGACCCCCATGGCCTGTCAGGGACCCCCATGGCCTGTCAGGGACCCCCATGGGCACAGCCCAGCCCAGCCCAGGCTCTGTGGGGCTCACACCACTGCAGGAAGGTCACACACAGGGCAGAGTGTGTCCCCACTGCTGTCCTGCTCCCTGTCACTGCCCTCCTGCCCCAGCCCCTCATCCCAGCTGCTCCTGSAAGCGCTGGGAAAACACAGCCAGAAATGCTCTGAACTGTTCTGAAGCCACTGCACGGGCATTCACAGACGTGCCAGGGTAACCCAATCCAGAGGCCTCTCAGAGCACTGCTCAGTGCTGCAGGTGGAACTGCAGCACACCCGGCCAGCTGTGTWCTCTGCACAGGGAAATTTGTTTTCTGATCTCTCCAGCAATCACATTGCACCCTGAAGCACGATACTCACTTGTGCTGGCCTCAGCATGCTTCACTGTACATAACATTGATAGTAAAAGCACTCAGCCTTTTGGAAAACATGCCCACTTCAGAGGAGAAATARCCATTAGACAAAACAAAAAGCAAAACAAAAACASCCCACAGGACTCCAGGCTGCAGTGGCAGAGTGTGAGTGCACTGAGTTGCTCCTGCTGCAGGGACAGGCTTCAGCCACTGCAGGMTGCAGAGCAAGGTGAAGATCACCATAACTCTCTCCTACCACTGCACGATCCCTCATGTGAGCAGGGATTTTGGCACCTGATCCCAAGGGCACAAAGCACCACAGTCCATGGGGACATCCCACCCACCCAGGACTTGCTTAAACCCACAGTGACACAGCTGACAGTAWTTTCAAATCAAACTCTCTCTCCTTTGGCCAGAGCAGGATTACCTCAGCACTTAAAGGGTCCTTTAGGGCAGCTGTCCTTCCAGAGCAATCAGCACACTCTCCCAAATAACAGAGCAAGAGCAGATGCATGCAGTAACRTTTTCTTAGAAGGCCCAATACATCCCCATCAGCTGGAGGCATTTATTTCTCCTTGCAGTGGAAGTCACTGCTGGTSAGAGGTGCACAGCACCCTCCCAGAGACACCCCTGAACAGACATCCCCACCCAGCCTGTGGGGCCCAGAGCTCCAGCTCCACAGTGACCACGGGCCACCAGCATCAGCCTCTGAGGGCAGGCAGCAGCATTACATGGGGATTTTAAGAAAAAGCTAAATATACTCTGCTGTTGGCAGGATAATCTTGCAGGCAGTGTTTCCTCCTGCACTAACTGAGCAGCTCAACACAGCATTTTTCACAACATTCCCCTCTTGTCCTAAGCCACAGCCCACTGATCCACACTGCATCCAGTGCAGGGCAGCATTCCCAAACAGGACCTGTCTGCACAGGGCTTTGCCCCCTGACCATCACTCTCTGGCAATGCAGCTCCCATCTTCAAGCTCTCCTGCAGCTCCAGTCCTGCTGTGCTGCCAGCACTGCAAAATGGCAGCAGGATTCACTCCCTCCACTCAGATAAAGTCTGTATCCTTAACTAATTTCCAACACTAACAAGCTGTCTTGAATTAATAATCATTTAGACTTTTCCCAAAGATCAATTAACCTGTTTTCACACAGAGAAAATCTTCAATTGTCTCTGAAGTCTTTGCACAAAAGCTTCAGGCTGCCACACCAACAGTCTGATCTCTTGTCCTTACTCTTCCATCTCAATGATTAAAGTGTCATGAGAGCCCAATTTCCATGAAACAAACAAACAAAGACTGGAGATTTAAACACAGAGTCCTTCCCAAAGCCAGTCTATTCAGAGCCAKGAGGTCACCAGGGCTGGACAGCCAGGGCCACCTATTGCAGGCAGGCTGTGAGCCAGAGCCTGCACTGATAGTGATGTTCCAAAGCACTCCTTGGATCCCAGCTGCTGGCACCATCAGCTTACACACACACACAGAGTTTCTGGAAAGCATTCAGCTGATCTGGATGCCCAGCCTGCACCACAAGGAGAGCAGAATTCCAGCACGTTGGGCAGGGGAAGCATTTCCARTCATTACCAACACCCACGAAGCAGCTCCTGATTTATCAGCACATCTGACCGAGAGAAAAATGTTGCACACACGGGGCCAGCAACCTAAAATTATCAAACGGATATCTCGAGCTTAGATCTGCTCTTGAGATCATCTCCTCTTCAAGCTCCAAACACACAGCACCCCCTCGGGCTCTCCCCATGCCACAGAAGTGCCTGAGACCACAAACAACTCTTCAAACAAACAGAGCAGCAAGACCACAAACGACTCCTCAAACAAACAGAGCAGCAACGCTCCAGCAGCACAAAACCCACGGATTTCTGAGGCTCTGTCATGGTGAAGGAAACTGCTTCAGCAAGTCCATGGCAGGGCCTTCTGCTGCAGTCCTGCTGAGTGCAA
Organism: Alauda arvensis; assembly: GCA_902810485.1. Taxonomy (NCBI): domain Eukaryota; kingdom Metazoa; phylum Chordata; class Aves; order Passeriformes; family Alaudidae; genus Alauda; species Alauda arvensis. The sequence goes on from CADDXX010000478.1 coordinate 211,294, forward strand.
CACTGCTCCACAAAGCTGGACTGACAGACAAAGAAAAGCCATGGAAAACCAAATCCCCTCTTCCCTTGATGGGAATCACTGGAAGTCAGTCCTCCATCTCCTGAACTCTCTCAATTACTCGTCTGTATCATTCTCTCTTAAATATTTACACCCAGAACACAAGCCTGAGTAAAACAGCACTGAGCTTCACCTCACCACTCACTGCAGCTCACTCTGCTGTCTCCAGTAATAACTAAAGCATCAGCCACAAGGAAAAATCCCTGCCCTGCAGGGCTGCAGCCCTGAGCATCCCCAAAGGCAGCCAGGATGAACAGAACCCCAAAGAGCAGCAGCCCTCTCCTCTGCCTGAGGCAGGACACAGAGATGCTCAGCAAAGGAGAGATTTCTGCTCTCCCGGCTGATACAGACACAGACCATTTCACTCCACGGTCCTTTCAGCTGCAGGTTCCTCAGCTGCCCTGCACCCCTGCCACTGCTGCAAGACGGAGCTACTTTGGGAAGCCAGACATTGCAGGGACTGCCATCTCCTGCCACAGACACAGCTGCTCCTCCCGAAGGCTGAGGGGGAAAAGTTGAAGGTATTTTTCCCCTCTTTAAAACTATTCTCCAGCTTCGAAGGCAAGCAGAGCGACCAGTACTAATGCAAACTCTTGCTGGAAGCTGCTGGACACAGTGTGGCTGTGTCATTTTCCCGAATTCTGCAGTTTCCAGACTAAAACCTGCAGCACCACACAGAGTGGAGCTTCACAGCCAGGAAAGCAGATTTGGAAAGCCAACAGAAACACYTCTGGCAGACAGTTTAAGGCAGCTCTACAGCACAAGACGAGTAAGCAAGAGACTGACAGCAGAAACCTTCTCCCAGCTCCCAACTCTCTGCTCAGAGGTTCCCAAACTGGGGAACCCCCCCAGTACAGACAGACAGACAGACAGACCGACCGACCACTCCACAGCCACATGAGCACCAGCCCGAGGCTGCTCTGATAATGCTGTGGCTGCAGAGCTGAATTTGGGGCCCACCTCCGCAAGAGGCTGGGAAGCACCAATTTCCACTCTGGGATTTTGTCACCACACCTTTTTTACACRTCTTTGTTGGTAAAACAAAGGGGAGTATTTAAACTGAGAAGGATTTAAAGCCTCTCCACTAGCACGGCCATCCTACCAGCTGTGTCCTCACTGCTGAGAGCCAGAACCCCGGCAGGAATGGCACAACCCCGGGATAAGCAGCAGGGCAGTCTGTGTGTCCGTGTGTCTGTGTGTCCCTGCCTGGTGCTGCCCTGGGACGGGGCCATTCCTCACCCGGACCCTGAAGCCGAGCTGCTGAAAATCACAGCCATGAGGCAGCCCCACAGCCCCTGGCAGTAAGGAACACACAGCCCCAGCACTGTGCCCTGCTCCAGCCCAGGGACACACCACGGACACACGGGCTCCATCACTGGTCTGAGTTTGATACTCCCCTTCCTCTCCTAAAATTGCATGTTGCAATGCACTGTCCAGTGGCTGTTCCTGCCCAAACCACTGCCACTGCCTCACACAGAGAAAAGGAGTAAGTTTTCCCTGACAAACTGGCCTGAGATAAGTTTACAAATCAGGCTCTTGAGGAGGTGAACAAGCATAAAGTGCATCCAGTACCCACAGGCCCCGAGCAGGAGCAGGGGGCAAGGGCTGCAGCCCTAAGGAGGTCAGGTACMACCCATCCCCACCCCACAGGCTCACCTGTTCACAGGCTCCACATCCTCACAGGCTGCTGGGGTACAGCCCTAACACACAGAGGTGGGGCACACACAGCACAGCAGTTATTAGCAAGAAATAGTCACCTTTTCTGGAGGAGGCAGGAAAAAATCTGAGAGCTCAAGGGGAAAGTTCCCCCCATCTTCCACCGGCCAGCAAAAGGGAGAGTAAATCCTGCTCCTGMCAGGAGCTGAAGCTGCACACAGAACTTCCAGCATTCCACCTCACAGAGGCTTATAAATATCTGCTATGCACCTGAAGCAGATTGGTGCTGCACTCTAACAGCCCTTAAAACTCTTCACCTGGAACGAGGAGCAGCTACAGGCCTGGAGTAAGGGTTGTAAGAGGGTTTTATTGTTACCAGGAGGAGAGGGAGACTGACAAATAGTGCCAGCTGCACACCCAGGCACCTGCCAGCCATCAGGGAAGAACACAGCCAGGCTTACAGGATCAAAATWCCCTTCTGTTGTATCTAAATCACCTCAGAGCCTGGCAGGACCCCAGCTCCTGCCACCAGAGCCTGCCCTGGGACAAGCCACAAGCCCAGACATGCTGCTCAGCAGTTCTGAGCTCTGGTCATGCAGACAAGAAGGAGCTGCTGAGGATGGATGGATGGATGGATGGATGGATGGATGGATGGATGGATGGATGGATGGATGACCCCAGATCCCCTGGGATGGGACCATCCCACCAGCACTGCACAGAGCTGGTGGTGGTCAGGCACAGGCAGGAGCTGCCGACTCAGCTGGACCATCCCAGCCTCTGCTGAAGCACCCAGGACTTGCACTTTGCAGGAACACCTCTGATWAATCCCAACTGTTTCCATTCCAAACTGACAATTAATCTCCATTAGGAATCACATCTAAGCTCTCTGCACTCCCTGCACATCAGGATCTGCTGCCTGCTGCAGACAGCTCCACCAAAGCCAGCAGAGCTATGCCAGGCACACTGGGTCACACTTCCCCACGTTTTGTTAAGCCAACAGACATTTTCTATCTGTTTCTGTGATTAAGAATTAGTAGTTTSCCATCACCCCCGACAAAGGGGTGCAACTTCCTCTCTTGCACAGAACCATTTCATTGAATAAGCTGTCAAGTTCAAGCCTTGCTGCCTGTCCTCACTGGGAAGCAAAGTTCCTCCCCTGAGCAAACCATTATCCTGGAAAATTATTTGGCATGGGAATTTCCCAGCATTTTCTGAGCAAAGTGGAAAGAGAGCAAGAGATAGGAAAAGAAGACARACACAAAAGAAGGGATGCAGCTACTACAATAGAAGAAGTCAAAGGAAGCCAATGGGCAATGATAAATTAACCTAAACTTTATGAAAATGGGAAAGAATACATTCATTTTTTTGGTCCAAGTCTGCAAATCTCTTTCGTGGTTTTTATATGCTAAAACCATCAAAACTCTAATTTTATTGTCAATTTACACARCARCTAAGAGTYCCAGAAGCCAGGGACTCATCCCTTTGCCACCAGATGCAGCATTTGGAGAGCCCCAGTTCCAGGATCACTGAGGGCCATGTCACCTGCCACTCACACAAGGTGCTACTGCCCCACAGCAGTCCCCTGCCAGCAACAGCCAGAGGGATCACACAGGGACCTGTGTTTGGCCAGGGTTAAGGTGAGACTGCAGGAGGCAATATCAAATKTAACAGCCAATCAACACAATGCACAGTTTTCTGCAAGACTGCCAGCACTGGACCACAGGCAGTTGCATCTGCATAATTAAAACTGCTTCGTTTTGCTGCATTAAAGCCACAAATCAGGCATGTGACCATAATGAGGGAGAGACATTTATTTAGATTTCTGCCAGATAGACCAATGAAACCTGCACATCTGAAAACAGGCACTGTAAATTGTGCATCCAAGGATGTGCTGTGCTCTGTATTCCGCAGGCAGCTGTCATGTGGCAGTTGTAAATCTGCAGCCATATCTCCATTGGTGTTTATTTTTAACACCACCACTCCTGTCTGCAAGGCTRAGGCAAATAAGAAAACCTGCCTCCTGAAAGTATTCTTCAATATTTTCATTCAGGTGCCATCCAGCAAGCATCTCCTGCCTGTGCTGGGGCCAGCTCTCCCCTGTCCCGGCAGCTGGAGGGTGCAGAGCAGCAGCAGGAGAGAAGGACAGAGCCTGGAGAGCTGGCAGGAGACACTGCACTGGGAAGGAGCTGCAGGAGAGGTGAGGGAGGTGTGCATGCACGGGCAGGCAGCAAACACTGCAGAGCTGCAGGAACTGCAGCMACGGGCAGCAGCCATCGCCTGCTCCCACTGCCAGAGCAGAGAGGCACCCACCCAGAGCCTCCTGCAGCACTGCCAGCAGCCCCAGCCCTCCCGAGCCAGCAGGAACAGCGTGTGCACAGGGACTGAGCAGAGCCACGGGCACCTCACACACCCCCGCGATCTTCCCAGGCATTTTCAGGACATCTCCCTCCCACCACGGGAGCAGCAGACACAATTCTCCAGGGAAGGAAGGGAGATACGGAGCCATCACGGCCAATAAATCACCCTGTGCACAAAGATAATTCCCCAGTCCACCCCTCCTCCCTCCAATCTCTCTCCCCACACACACAATCGAGTGCATGGGCTCCTCGATTGCTGTCCCCAAGGCTGCAGCACCTGCAGCTCGGGCAGGGCTGGGCTCCCACCCTGCAGCTCCCACCAGGCCATCCCCAAAACAGCCAGTGTGCTCTAATTCCCAGCAACTGGAGCTAGAGACCTCAGSCAAACTGCCCTGAAATCAGTCTCAGTACCTGCTCCCCTGTGTGTCACTCCAGGTGTGCTGCCAGCTCCTCTCCTGGTGCAGCTTTTACCCCGAGGAAGTGCTGGGAGATCCCTGCCTGCCCCAGCACGGGCTGACACCTCAGAGGGCACACACCCCAGAGGGCTGACACCTCTCAACAGCAGCTCCCTGCCCACTCCCAACCCTCTGTGACCTCCCCTTCCAGTGCATTTCCAGGGCAGCTTTGCTGAGGTTACTTCTCTTCCACCCATGCTGACACGTGCCCCGGAGCTCACGCAGGGTTTCCACCCTTCTCCCTTCCCCTCTCCTGTCCATGCTGTGGGGACAAACCCTGCTCAGGTTCCAGGCCCATCCTCCAGAGTGTGAAACCACTGCTTCACATTTTCATCTGTTATCATCTTCCTATTTCAGCATTTCTGTATCAACACTTTGGTTGTTAGTCCCCCTTGCCACCACTTCCCCTCTTCTTTAYCCCTATTTCTCTTCCATTTCAGTCTTTCTTTGGAGGTTTGGGCATCTGTCTTCGTGAGGGTAGCAAGGGATTAGACATGAATAGCACAATGACTCAATCCTTGAAGAAAATAAACAGGATATCTGGGCTAATGAGGTAGCCTACATCCAATCCTTCAGTCAAGCCAGGAGAGACCAGACTCGGCACAACTGGAGGTGGGTGTTCATGGTCACTGTCACAGCCTCAGAGAAGGTTCAGATGATCACAAACCCTGAAACAGAAAGCCCTGCTCCTTCTGCAGGGCATGCCTTGGGTCCCCACAGAGGCAATGCCCAGCTGCTGTCCTGCCTGCTCAGCCACGTTTGTTACACTGCTCCCGTTCAGGGAGKCAGAACAGCCACAGCAGAGCTCTGCACCCTCCCAGCTCCCATGGCTCTCCTCCTCCAGCAGTTCAGCAAAAGCTCACAGCCACGCTGGTCAGCACAGAGGTGGCAGCAGCGATGGCTCCAGCCACAGCTGTGAGCACTGGAGCCCCKRWKGGG
>CADDXX010000478.1:246373-294697 GCA_902810485.1 Alauda arvensis
GGGCACAGCTGAATGGGAGAAACCCCCGAGAAATAAATGCTGCTGACATCRTGCAGCTCCAGGGGCTGGGGGAGAGCACACAGCAGTGCAGTCCTCCCACACCACCTTGGAAATGTGTGTATACAGGAATATACAGGATTGTGTCAGTCTCTATTCAGTCGGTTTCAGTTCCCCATTCAGTTCTGCATTACCTGTGACATTCAGAGCAGAACTGAAGCCATACACACAGCTGGATGTGTTCTTTCCCTTTATTTCCCACAGAGGCAAAAGGTTCAAATGGTTTCACAAGTTTTTCCAACAMCCAAGGGGAAGAAGTCTTTTCTTCCTACTTTTGTGTCGTTCTTTGCAACACRATTTCAGTCCCATCTTGCATCACTTTCAGAAATGTTCCGATCATGAAGGCRTTTAGGTGTGTGTCAGAGGGACAGCAAGCAGGCAGAAGGGAGGGGAAAACCCCAYAAATGCAACTATCATTGTTGAACTGGCACTACTGATAAAACAGCTCATCCCAAGGCAGTCTTTGAGTTTTAAAGATATTTAAAATACACTTTAAAATATTTTAAATATACTTCGGGCAGTTTTGAGGTGGTTCCCCCCCCCGTTCTTTGATCTTATAGCTACAACAGTACGACATTTTTCAGTTTCTCCTTGCCACAGTGGTGCTAAGAAGTTCATGATTTCTGACGCCAGGAGTGCAGAAAACAGCAAAAAGTTTGAAAGTTTGATACTGAAAACAAGAGTTAGCTGTACTGTAACACGTACGCAGAGCACAAAGAAATAGGTGTCAAAATTTACAGCACTTCTTGCAATTCATACAAATTTAGACCTAGGGATAAATATGAACAAGAGCAGGATAGATGGTTACGCTTAYGTATCTGCTGGCAGTCTCTAGCAGCAGGAGTATGGCAGGAAGGCTCTCCTTTTTGCCAGAAGTATTAGTAATATTGACACTAGCAAATTAATTATACATTTTTATCGAAATCAGGTTAATTTTTTCAAAAACTTCAGAAAAAAATTGTTGTCTTTAAGAACATATTTTAAACCTAACCCTTGACAAGCACGACCTGGCCCTGGTGTTCTTTAGTTCCCTGCTCTCGCTTTAGTCCAGGAGGTGACAGCTCCTGGTGTTCTTTAGTCCTCACTTCCCGCATATCCTGCCCTACCACATATTGGCATGAGTGAGCTGCGTGTGCTGCCGATGGCAAACCCTGGCCGGAGAATCCCTGCGCGGCATCACCCGCCGGCTTCCAGCGCCTTCTCCGGTGGTGCCCGTTGGGTTCTCAGCCGTGTGAGATCCGTGTCCCGCTGCCCAGCGGCGCGGCCCTGCACGCTGCTGGGGGCCCGTGTTTACAGCCGCTCTCTGTGGTGACACGGGCGAAGGAACGGCAGCGGAGTGCCCGGGGCCGCGGCTGTGCCGGGCTCCGCTCCCCACCCCGCCAGCTGTGAAAACTCCCGGGAAAACAGCTCCCGCTTCCGCCACGTGAAACGCGTGGTGTGGCAACCCGGCTGGAGCAATCACCAGTCATGGAAAGGAAAATCTGATTTGCATCGGGGGCCTGACGTCAGGCGGAGCAGGAAGCGGGAGCGCTGGCAGAGCCGCGGGCTCTGACCCGGCAGCGAGCTCTAACCCGGCAGCGAGCCCTTCTAACCCGGCGGCGAGCTCTTCTAACCCGGCGGCGAGCTCTAACCCGGCAGCGAGCCCTTCTAACCCGGCAGCGAGCCCTTCTAACCCGGCGGCGAGCCCTTCTAACCCGGCAGCGAGCCCTTCTAACCCGGCAGCGAGCCCTTCTAACCCGGCAGCGAGCTCTAACCCGGCAGCGAGCCCTTCTAACCCGGCAGCGAGCCCGGCTGCCGTGCCGGGACGGGCTGTGAGGGCACCCCCGGAGCAGAGCCAGCTCTGGGGCGGAGAGGAGAAGCCGCTGCCCGCGGGCCCTGGCCCCCGGCGCTGYTGATGGCCGCGGCGGGCACTAAGGGCTGTCCGGACGGGGACCGCGCAGCCATGGCCCTGCAGCAGCCGCCTCTCGCCCTCCGAGCGCGCTCGGCCCCGGCGCTCTACATCCACAACATGCCCGCCTGGGTGCTGGAGGACTTCTGCCAGAAGATGGACTGTCTGAGCGACTACGACTGGATGCGGTTCGGTGAGGGGCATGGGGCAGGGGGTGGCGACGGGGCTGGCACAGGGACAGCAGCGCCTTTGGGACGGGCTGGAACAGGAGCTGCGCCCCGCAGCTCCCAGCGCTGGCAGAGCGCATCCTGTGACCAGGGAATTCCCGGGCACCAGTCTGGTTCTGCTGTTCAAACACAGGTGGAATGCCAGACTTGTGCGGTTCCTTGCCTTTTCCCGGGCAGCCAGGTTCCTTTTCCTCGCTCTCCGCAATCTTGCGCACTTCCCTCTCCAGTCACCCTGTCTCTCCTGCCACCTCTCACTGCCTGTTTTCGCAACGTCCCTCACATCTGCTCAGATGTTCTACTTTTTCTTTCCTTCTTTTCTTCATGTATATTCCCTCATACTTTCTGTCCCTGTTTTTCTCGGTACTGGTTGTGTACAGTCAGCAAGTACAGAAAATACAGTCCCCGAGTTATTTACTCTTTTTTCTGTATCCCAGTGCAAACAATTCTAAGCTGAATATTTTCTTAGTGCCTTCCTTCCTTTATTTGGCATGACTTCCCTGTGTGGTGAATAAGCTCTTAACCTAGTTAAACTTCCTGATGTAGGGTGGGATTCATCTCTGCTACCTTCAGATGCACAAAGCTGTGCTTCTGATGTCCTTCCAAAGCCAGCCATGGTGAGAACCCAGGAATCTTTGTCTCCACACGAACACCCAGCCCCTAGCCTTTGTCCTTCAGGCACAGCCTGTCTGGGACTGCGGCTCTGGGGCTGGAGCTGGGGCAGCGTGAGGGGAGCTGGGGTTTGTAGGGTAAGCGAGCTGGGAAGGATGCAGCGGGGCATGGTCAGGAATCAGGACACATTGTGTAGGGTCAGCTTTGGCACAGGATCTAAGAATAGCTGCATTTCCCTGGTAACTTTATCGGAGTGTAACTAACACCCAGGTGATTCAGTTATTGTTTGGCTCACCACAGCACAGAGGTTTAGGAATGCAAGTGGGGCTGCAGCCACTCCACTGACTGCTGTCACCTGTTTTGGGAGAATTACCTCAGGAATTTAATCTAACCTTACTTTASCACGAAGTATTAAGGAGAAGGATTACATGGGAAGTATCCTGAAAAGTGTGAGTGGGTCTTCTTTTCAAGTGTCTCTGATAGAACACAATTTTTTCCAGAATAGTTGAAGGAAGAAAGGGGATATCTTTAGGAACAGAAATTTCTTCATGTCCATATAGGTRATTTATTGTGACCCTTCCTTTTAAAGATATGTAATTGCAAAAGCAAACTGTGTCTCACACCTTAGCCTGTCCYGCTTGGCCTTGCCTGTTTTTTCTAATATTTAAACAGAAATATCCATTCTCTCCCACCAGCCTCCTTTGTGATCACTGATCAAACAGAGCTACGGAAAATCAAGTGCATGGAGAAGACAGGGATCAGCATCACGAGGGAGCTGATGTGGTGGTGGGGAGTGAGGCTGGCAACAGTGCAGCAGCTCCTGGACCTGCTGCAAGGGCTGCAGCTCTACCGGGCAGCTCAGGTYATCCTGGACTGTGAGTAGCTGCCCCTTCCTCTGTGGCTCTGTGCTGCTCCCCACAGCACCCAGGCCCCTCCTAGGACATCTCCCTTGCTRGCTGAAGAAGCTTTTTGTTAGAAATCACATCCTGTGTCAAATTCTAAAATGTCTCCRCTGATTGTGATTTTCTGCTCACTCAAATAAAATTGGTGGTGCAAGGGAAGAGGTGGCACAGGTGGACTCACCTGTCCATGCAGCTTGTCACTCCATCTTGGTGGTGTCCATCTTGGATTCTTCAAGAAATGCCAGGAAGATGGGCTGTGCCAGGGCAGGGCTGGTGCTTTTAAACATCAGACAGGGTTTCAGAGCACAGAGGCTGCACAGAGGGTCCCTGCCCTTCAGGCTGGTCTGTGGCACTGGATCACATCCTGAGAGATGGCATAGTGCAGCCCCTGCCAGGATTGCTTCCAATCCAAGAGCGGGTTCCAGCAGTTAGCCCTGGAACACAGACACAGCACAGACACAACCAGTCACCATCCCTGCAGGGAAACATTCACCATCCCTCTGTGGGTCTGGTTTGCTCCCTGTGGTGTGTCATATGGCCATCACTTGCACAATTATCACCTGGCCCAGGTACAATGGGACATTACCTGCTTTCCCTTAGGCTGCTGTCAGTTACCTGGGTTTTTTTTTAGCTTTTCTGTGTATCTGAATATGCTTACTCAGGTGATCCCTCTTGGGCAGATACAGARGAWATGTAGCTTGTTCTGTTGGGCACTTAGAAAGCTAARCAGTCCTTACATCACCATAATTCAATTCATTCCTACTTAAAGGAATCAGACACAGCACAAAGGGAGATCTTTTGCTGACAGATTACTTCCCAGAGASTTCTACCTCCCTTCAACAGTTTCTTGCACTCTCTAGTTCTACTTCTGGATGTCCATAATGATGTTTTCTATGTCAGTGCTGCCCTGTTTGTCTGACATGCAGGAAGTTGCAAAAGTCATGAGAAACCCTGAAAAGTAGGTTGAATAGGGGAAGTGRTGCTAAGTTCTGAGACTTCTAGGTTAAATCATGTGAGGAAAAAACCARAATACTGGGACTTGCCTGYAGAATGCAGGGACTGTCAGTTCTGACTAACAGCCTGCAGACTGTTTGACAGCTAGATTTAAAACCCTGTAAAATTTGGGATTTCATAGCATTCTAACACAGTGACAAAAATACCCGAGTGTTCTGAGTTTTAGTTTTCAGATCTGGTTTCATTCAGACCTGAATTCATAGGAGGCATTGAMGAAAACAGAAAGCTTAAGCAGAACATGCCCATGTGTGCCATTATTGCTCTTCATGTGCTGCTGTCCTTCAGCCCCAGTGCCTGAATGTGCCACAGCTTGGCTTCTCTCCCTCAGTTCCCTGGCCCATGGTTCATGCMAGTAGCCCAGATTACAGAGAAACACTGAGCTTCCTGCTTGTTCCAGGTACTCCCTGGCCTTTCTTTGTACAAGTAAAAGAACACAAAGCTGTTGTCTGATTTCAGATGCAAACAGAGGCCTGGCACATTTGATTCTGAGGTCACCAGATAAGATMCAAAGCTGTTGGGACTGCAGGATAAGAGCCACCATGTAATATTTAGGCTTATGCTTTTTCTGTATAAAAATAAAACATTAATGTGGATTTCTAAGAAAATGTTAAATGTATTGCTGATAAAAGGTGCCAGATAGAAGTTTAGAACTACAACCAGTAAAACGTTATCAGGGAGTAGAAAGCCCTTTTATCACCCCTAGTGCACACCAGGCATTTCCAGGCTCCTTTTCAACCTCAGTTTTAAAGAGCACTTTAAGAGATAAGAATTCAGCTGCTTTAGAGATTTTGACAACCTCATATATCACAGCATCCTGAACATTTGCACTTTATTTCTTCACATCCTAACTGTAACCTAATCCCATCTGAATAATCCCCCCTCAGCTGTACACAGTGTTAAGTTCCTGTACACTGTATCTTTGTACTTTGTACTTTTAATCAGACTTCAAGTTACTTTTTTAGGCCTGACTCTGGGGTTTTGCCAAGCTGTGTACAGCACAGGATTTGTTAGAGCTGTAGTGAATCAATAATTCATCCTTTAAACTTTCCTTATAAATCAGTAAGTTTTGAGCTTTGACTTTTTTTTGTTTTGTTTTCCCTAGATTGTCTTTGTTTTGTTTCTTTCTGTTGCTAAGTAAAAGTATGTGTCTTTCTTACAAATAGTTCTGTATATGAAAGTTTTTCCTGGGAATGAACCTAGTCATGMCACTAAAATCATACAATTGAAAATAGTCCTGAAATGTTGAACTGACTAAACCCAACACAGTTCTGTCCATCCTCCCCTCAGTCCCATGACAACTGACAGAGAACTCAATTCCTTCCTTAGGCTGGGACGGATTTGTGATTTGAGATCATTACCTGAAGGATGCTATATAGAAAAGGATAAATGTATTATTATTGCTAATTTCTTCTTGTAAGAGACTCTGCATCTGTTGAATAGTCATTGCTGGTATTTGTTTAAAGCTATTAGTTCCTGTTAATTTTCAGTAGAAGTTAATGTCATGCRTATAGTCTCAATTTAAATACTGTCTAAATTGCTTGAATGTTCATTTAAATGTTGATGTTAATTTGAAGTCTGATGTCCTGACTAGAATTATTTTCTGGTCACTGSTTAGAGTCAGACTCTCTTTTCCCTGGTTATCCCCATCTTCCCTTTGCTCTCTTTTGAAGGGACATCGGCCTCTAACATCACCAGCCCTGAGAAAGAAGAGCCAGAGCCACCCAAACAGATCCTATCTGTACCTCCCCCAGAAGGCAAAAGGAGAGAGGAAGGAAATGCCATAAGTTTGTTGCCATCCCCAGACTCCTCACACCTGGGAGCAGAACCAGCAGGCAGTGAGTACAGTACTGACTGTGAATTTGCTCTGACATGAAATGACTGCAGAGCCAAGGCTGCTGTGTGTTTGTGGTAAGGATTCTGCAGTGAAGGTGATCTCCCAGATGGGCACAGCTGAGTATTTGCTGTTTTCCTGGCACTGCTGTCTCCTGTTTATTCCTGACTCTAGCACACAACCTTCTGGTTGTCCTTCCTTCAGCCCCCTTGGCTTTGAGAGGTGCTGGCTGTATCCATCCTCTGGGATCTCAGGATGATTCCCAGGTCTGTGAATGGTCCCATCCTGATTCCATACAAACACCAGTGCATGCATGTCCTGCCCCATGTCCCTTTCTTAATGCACAGTAAATCCAGGCCAGCAGAGAGCTGGGCAGGGGTCAGCAGCCCCTCTGCTGGGAGAGGGAGAACCCCAGRACATCCTGGGGAGAGCATCTGCAACAACACAGACACAGGAGCTTCCTGTCCCCAGCCAGGGCTGCAGAGGGCTGCAAAGTCATCCTGCAAACAAGAACTAGGGAGAGAGCTCCCTGTCTTCACACAGAATTTCACAGTTTGACAGTTTGTCACAGATTATCCTGGGTCAGAAAATTAAAAAAAAACAATAGCTCAGATCTTCATAATTCCTAGACCTTTGTAGTTTGTCCCAGGTGGTGGCATTACAAAAATGAGGTGTGTTTTCAATGCTGTTATCTCAGTTGCAGGTGCTGTTTCTGGAGGAGCCTTGTATTCCCTCCCTGCTCCACCACCTCCCCCGAGAGACCTTTTGAATTCCCTACAGTCCAATCCTCCTGTTTTATCGAGTGTGAAGGTAAATCCCCTTAGTGCTCACTGACTTTAAGGAAAATTGCCTTTATGACATTTTGTYTTCTTTCWGTTAAAGTTTATCCCTCTACTTGTACAAAAACATTGATGTAGTGAAAACATTGAGCTCGATTRCAAAGGGCTTGGRCTGAATACAGCACTAATGCTTCAGTGAGATTGCTTGTGGTTTACATCACTTCTTTGGCCAGTGAAGGACCAGTGAGGGGAAAATTTACAGTATTACTTCCTGCATAGCTCAGAAGGGATAGCATACCCACAAAYAGCAATTGTGTTTGAGTTAAGCATGAATTTCCTGTGTAGATTTTACACAGGAGTTAAATTTCTGGTGTAATCCCAGGACAGTGTATACCACTGATTAGTCAGAACCACATACCTCTTTTAGTGTCATTGTATATTTAAATTGTGGTTTCTGCTCAAAACTAGGCTAGTATTGAATTTAAGTCATGTTGTCTGATGCCTTGTGTAGCTGACAACTGAAAATCTCCCAAGATAAAGGTTCCATCACCTCTCTGAGCCCCTGATCCAGTGCTTCCATCAGAGTGGGAAAAGTTCTCCTCATGTTCCTGATGATTTCAGCATGAAGTCTCCTGTTCCTCCCTCCCCACAGTTCTCTCATCTTTCATACAGTCTAACCAGATCTGTCCTGTCCCCAAAATGTTTCCCAGATCCGTGGGCACACTTTAGTCCCATCATGGTTGTTCTTGGGGTTGTTCTGACCCCCCAATATATAACACTTGTTTCTTTGGTTTATTTTGTCTGAGGCTTTAAACTCTTTCACAATAACATGGTCCAGGAGTACCAGCCAGGAGAGAAGGCTGACTCAGAGTACAGTAGTTTCAGAGTTTCTTGGGAAGAAGTTAGTGCTTTGTTTCCCCAAGGTGGGTGCACATTGAGGTTGTGAAAGCTGCATGATTAGGCTGCAGTGGGACTGTAATTATAGTTGGTATTAGCACTTGCCAAACTGGAAGCAACAAATTATTGTGCAACTGAAGCCAGATGCTTCAAAAGTAGATATGAAGTTTCTACCAGGGCATAATTACATTATGAGGAACCCCACTTTCTCATCCAACTGCTTCTTAATATATAACCCAACTATAAAGATTAATATCTTTTGTAAATCAGACTAACATCACCTCACATAAATATATGGACTTCTAAACAGAAGTCTGTTTCCTGGGAAAGGTGGAAATGCAGATTGGTAACTGATGATTTCAAATCACTTCTACTATGCAAAAGTTTTACATCATCCCAACACATCAATACAGGAATTAYCTACACCCGAAGGAGTGATTGCATAATACCTTTCACAGTTTCATTCAGCAATCACAGTGATGGCTTAAATCATGGGAAGGAAAATGAGACACTTAAAGAAGGAAAAAGCATATGGATTATCATGAGATAAACTTGTTTCTTTTACAAATGTGYAGCCTTGCAGCTCTTCTAGTCCCAAGCAGGAGACGATGGGTGATCTCCCCAGTGGGAGCCTCCTGTGGAGCCAGAGGGAAATTGCCAATGCCACCAACAGTTTCAGTGACAACAACAGAATCTGYGAGGGCACTTTTGCAGACGTCTACAAGGGTCAGAGGAACAACATGGTGTTTGTCATCAAAAGACTCAAAGAGGCAAGTACTGCACCTTTTTCCAGAAGAGGGTGTGTTATTAGTATGACTTGCTCATTAGCAGTTGTTAATATTGTGTGGGGAAGGAACCAGAATACCTACACAAGAGGAGAGGTAAAAATGAAATGATGGAAATAATTAAACCAAAATTCAGAAAATACACGTGATGGATACTTTACTCATGTGAGTAGTTCCATTAACTCTATACATAGGAGTAGCCTGCAGTATAGCTGCCTGCATTGATGATTGGATCAGGGGTGTCTTTACACTAGATTTTGTTCTAATTGCCAATTAATTGTTGCCTTTGACTTAATGCTGCAATCAGTGGTACTTGTCCTACACCAGCTTGTCATCTAGAGACTACCAGGTCTGTATAAATGCAGAGTTCTAGTAGTTACTAATGCCATTCCCTTGCATGTTTTTGTTTTTCAGCTGGAATGCACAAGCCCAAATTCCACGCAGAGGTTCTTTCACACAGAAGTGCAGATTTGCTTTCGGTGGGTGGCTGGCTTTCAGAGGCAGTGGTGCATGTCCTGCCTGTGCTGTGTGCTGGCTGTTCCATCAGCACTGGGGCATSTCCAGGCACTGCTCTGGGCTGGGGACAGGGRGTGGTGCTCTGCCTGTGCTGGGTCACTGCTGGTCCYGGCTGGGCTGGCACTGCCACCCTGCAGCCTGGGCATGGGCAGTCACAGTGCCCACCTGGTGCCCCTGCTGTGATTGATGGGCTCCTGCTCAGTCAGGCTCCTGCCTAGGAGCGTGTTRAGCTCGCAGCTGCAGCACACCATTCCAGTTGCCTTGTAGGAACTTATTCCTGCTCAGGAATGTATTTTTCTGCATTGCTCTTACATCATTTGCAAATGACTGCTGATCTGTGCCTGCAGGTGTTGCCACATAAACATTCTGCAGCTGCTGGGCTTCTCGGTGGAAACTGGATTGCACTGTCTGATCTATCCCTACTTGCCCAATGGCTCCCTGCAAAACAAGCTTCAGAGCCAAGTAAGCAATAATCTGGGTCTGCCACCTACTCGTGATTGCAAGTCCTCTCCTGGAATTCCAGGAAAAGCTATTGCATCTCTGATTTCTGAGAAACAGCCAGAAAAAAAAGGTGCCTAAGTGYCTTGGCTGCAAGCACCAGAAAGGCAGCAGCTCTTCTCCTGGAGTTTGACTGRGACTCAGCTAAGCCTTTGATTTTCTAAACTACCMGTATCTTATTKATTCCRTTAATTACCAAATKTTTCCTCYTTTTCCTGCAGAATGATTCTGCTCCACTGACCTGGGAGATGCGAATTAGCATTTCTATAGGAGTTGTTAGAGCAGTGGAGTATTTGCATAACTTTGGAATTCTTCATGGGAATATCAAGAGGTGAGAACTTTGGCATACCAGCACTTCCTTGGTCACCTGGGAATTCAATTCTTTAACAATCATGGCTRAAGTGTACAATTTGGAAATCCATTTGCAGTATTTTCTGCTGTCCCTTGTTCTGTAGGGTCTTTACCCTTTTTTGTTTAACCTGTCTCTGTTTCCTAAATGATGGAAGTAAATTCTTTTGAAGTAATTTTTGGGTGCTTGTTTTTCCCCTTCTTGCTTTCTAACATTCTTAATCCTTTCAGTCCTATGCAGGAGGCCTAGTGCTGGACACTTCCAGTGCTTAAGTTTAAAAGTATAAAACTAATTCTTGGCCTCAAGATAAAGTAATGATTTGAACAATATTGTTATTTGTCTGTCATTATTGCAGCTCAAATGTCTTGTTGGATGAAAACTTTACACCAAAGCTTGGGCATTCTGGCCTGCGATTGCATTCTCCTGATAAAAAATCAGAATATGCCATGATGAAAACCAAAGTCCTACAAGCTTCTCTGACTTACCTGCCTGAAGATTTTGTCAGACACGGGCAGTTAACAGAAAAAGTGGATATATTCAGCTGTGGTGTGGTAAGTGGCCTTTTTTCTATGCTCTGTTGCCTTTTTTGGTGCTTCTAGACAAGAAATTCAATGTAAGAGCAAGTACCTCATATGGTTGTTTGGCTGGCAATTTCATATCATAGTTGCTGGCTCTGTCATGTGTTGAAATCCTGGTTTTAATTGTTCACACTCCAGATATATCTCCTGAATATCCTGCAAAATGAGGTGAATATTTTGAGCAAGAGAAAAAAAAGTGTTTCTTAYTGTAAATAACATATTACTGCTGATGGCTTAAAACAAATTAGATGCTCAAAATTCTTGCAGACTCACCACATGAACTGCTACAAACMTTACCTGTTATTTGTAATTTCAGCTAAAATAATTTATAGTCTGTGATGTCACCCATCTCCAGGTGTTTCCATTGAAGTAAAAAGTTACTCWRTTCAGTGTGATTTCTTACCTACATTTAGCTTTACTTTCTTCTTATTCTTTGTTTCAGCAATATCTATTGTACTATAAAGTCTGGGCTTGGCTCTGGAGGTAGATCTAAAGTCTCATAAATGCCCTGAGCTGGAATTCTTAAGCCATCTGAAGTAAAAATATAATACCAGAATGCATTGAAASTTTTTTTTAGGTAGAAACTTACTTTTAAAAATTATATTATTGTTCATTCATTTAAAATCTATTATTATGCATTCTGAACAAATCATTTAATCTTTCAAATACACTTCATAGGTCTTAGCAGAGATACTGACTGGGATTAAGGCACTGGATGAAGACAGACACCCAATTTACCTGGTAAGAAAAAGCAGCAGTAATGCACACCAATACAAATTAATGGGGTTCCTGTCATAAAAATAATTTTAATTTTGTTTAAATACAGTTTGATATTTGCTGTCTGCTGTCCATGTCCTGCTTCCATTAATGTCAGTAGCCTGCCTGCCATTAGAACAGAAGCACAATAGATATTCCCATTTCACACACCCACTCATGAGTGCTGGCCTGAATTGCATTAGGAGAGACTCCAACGTAAATAAATATTTGAGAGACAAGACTTAGTGCTGAAATGCTGCTGCATATTTTCTGTGTGCCAGGAGGGGGTGGTGTGAGCCACAGTGGGGAAAACCTGGGCAGGCAGGACCTGCAGGAGCTCATCATCATGTGCTCATACCTGATATCCTCCCCAGTTTCCCAAGCTGAGGTTAGAGCTACATGAGCCACTCTCACAAGCAATGAGAACAGACAAACTCTCTGAATGCATTAAAACCATCTGTAGAAAGCAGCCTCCACCTGCATAAAGGCCTGTGTGAGAATGCTGCTTACACAGTGTTGGCCTTTTTTCATTCCTATATAGAGGAGCACAAGCCAAGAAGAGCTGGCCCTGCTTTAGGGTATTTGACATTGGGCACATGCAGAGAAAGCCACTGGCCTTTTCTCTCCTGTGAGGACAAACATTTCAGTCAGTTGCATGAACAGAGATTATTAAAGTTTTTCAGTCTGTGAACCAGGCATTGAGGAACACTAATGACAAATACATAGCAATACTGATTCTCAGAGATTCAGAGAAAAATGAATGCTTGTGTTCATTTTGCCTTCATTAATGCATCTCCTTCCTTTGAACAGAAAGATATGATTGCTGATGAAATTCAAACAGCAAAAGAAAGCTCACAGTCCAAAGTAAAAAATTTGGAAAAACTGGCTGCCAAGGAAATCTGCTGCAAATACCTAGACAGAAGAGCAGGGCACTTGCTGGAAGAGGTGGCTGTTGATTTTGCATCAGCCATCTGCCTTTGCCTGAGAAAGAAGAATTCGAACATAGCAGAGGTAATATTTTAAATATATAGCCAAGATTTAGGTCTCCTTGTCATCAGGGTGTAAAGCTACAACAATCATGTCTTGCTTATTTTAGTGAGTGTTGACATAGGAGAATATGTGTAAGCAGGGGTACAGGAATTACTATGCATTCACAGATGTGGTTGTTAAAAACAGGTACTTGAAATTTTGGAAATGGCTGAAAACAAACTGAAAGAGCCTTACATGTGTGGAAGCAGCACTTCTGGATTCTCCATGAACACTCCAGAAGAAACTGATGATGAGACAGCCAGTCTGAGYGTGGATGTGCCTTCTGCAGTGGGGAATAAGGAGGAGAGCAGCCAGGCAGCCATCCTGACCAGCAGCAGCCCCTGCGTGCCTTTCCTGGCACCTGACACAGATGGCATCTACATGTCACGGGTCCCCTGTGAGTCTGATGAGTCCAGCAGTTTCATATGGAATCCAGACAAATCCCCAGAGGAGTTAGCTGGCCACAGCTGCAGCACTTCAGAGAGCATGGCAGGCTGTGAGGACGGGATCAGGCAGGGACAGCCTGCCCAAGGACTGCAGGAGAGAAGCGTGGCGTGCGCCCMAGGCGACGGCGTGCTGGAGACAGCAGCTGCTGCCCAGGGCTCCTGTGCACAGGGAGACACACAGCTGGACTCCTCGTGTGCTCCACAAGGTAAAAGTGCCCTCTTACCATGCTGGGGACAAATTACTCTCTTCTCCAGAACTGCTTAGGTTCCTCTTCCTACTTTTAAACACATACCAGTAAATCTTTTCTCCTTGGTTATGAATTCACTGATAAATCTASAAAACATTTAGCAGTTTTCTATCAGATTTTTTTCCTAAGCAGTTTTCTTGGTTGGTTGGTTGGTTTTTCTTAAATTTATAATTTTTATGTATTCCTTAGGTAATAGATGGATTTTTTCCCTCAGTGTTTGGGCTTTTTTTGTTTTTCAGCTGTAGCCAGAGAGACATCTTGGAAAATACAGATAAATGATCAAAAAAAGAAGCTCATGGAAAATATTGTGCTGTATGAAGAAGACAAGTTAAACAGTTCTGAACTTTTTGAATCATAAATTRGGTGGATTTATTAGCAGTGGCCAGCTAAGAAGAAGAAATAAGGATTGTCTCCTCATTGGAAAGATGGTAAAAGTGTACCTTTCAGATAAGATCAGGTAGCAGATTTGGATCAGGAACATCAGCCCTGACTGAAGGAAACAAGAAGTACCACATGGAGAAGCACCAGAAAATACCTGCTCTCTAGCAGATTAAAGCACAGTCCCACACTGTACACAGAAATGCCTTCTGCCTTTTCATCTGCAACGTGAAAAGGAATGGCAAACACAAGTGCCAAAAYAAGTTATGATTCATTTGCAGAGTGTTTCAGGAAGCATCTGTTGGTCTCATTAAACCAGAGTCCCAGGGGTCACAGAGCAAACACTGACCAGTGGCCAGGCAGCAATGCCCTGTGTTGTTTTCCCTCAGCAGACAGGAAATCCCCAGAGTCTCTGGGGGGGATTTCCAGTGACTCTCTCCTATTCCACATAATCGTAGTCCACATACTCAAAGGCACTATCAGAGAGGGGGGTTTTATGCAAGCTCTCAGAATGCTGTAGAGGGCTTCTCTGGGTTTGAACTGCAGCTGACTGCAGGTGTAGGTAAATAAMTGCAGCCACTTCCCTCTACTCTCTGAGCCTCTCTCTCACATACACATGTGACACCACTAAAGTCCAACCTTTCAGTTCAATTCTGGGAGCTCTAAGACCGTGTTTCATACTCCATAGGAGTATATCTGGGAATTATTTTTTCCTAAGTGTCCTCTACATGGTTGTGTTTCTCGTTGTGTTTCACATGGTAACTGTTGTATGTTTTGGATTAGGGAAAAGATTTTAATTTACAATAGCTTTGATTTTTTATAGGACACTTGAAACATGATTTGTTGTATTTATTTTGGCAATGGGTCAAATATAAGCTAATAAGGGGACTTGTTGATGATTCCTCACTCACCAGGCATTCTCAGAGGAATCCTTGTGGGTGTGCCTTGGTTCACCCAGCAGGAGGAGCCTTGGTCTCCAGCCCAGGGATCGCCTGCAAAAGATAAATTAAAAATTTGTATGCTGGTGTATTTATGACCAAGTGAAGGCCCCCTTAATTATCACTTTTGTTTTAATGATATTTATTATTTGTACTATTGCTAGCATATTCCACTTGTGTGCAGTCTATGAACCAGAAGAATTATCAGAGTATGTAGCTCAGCTTACAGACATGTGAGCTGCCCCCCRAGCACAGGGAMCAGGGCCTGATGTGCAGAAATGGCTGCAATTCACAGTGCAGTTCAGGGAACAAGAATAAAATTAATTATATGTAATTATTTTCAGTGGAATTGTGTACTACTATATATTCCTGGCTTTACACAAAGGCCTCACACCTATTTTTGTACAGTACCTAGCTCATTGTATGTATTATTATAAGCAAGTAAAAGTATTTTAAGTAAAACCTGAGTACTGGAATTACCTACAAATTTATCATGTTATTCTCTACACTAAAAACTGGTAAAATTCCTTAATTATAAGTGCCTTGGATACTGTCTTTGTATTTACCAGTGTATTTTTTTKTAATTTTACCAGAATCAAAGCAAGATAAGATTAGTACTGACATAAGAAACATTGTATACTCAGATTGGTCAATAACTGCTTAATTCTACAGGAGATTTAATCGAGATATTTTATGGTGCTGAAAATGTAATATTCGTAGTTTTTCATGGATCTGTTCTGGGAGGCCCATGGTAAAATCCTCGTGTGTTCTCCAGGGAGGAACGCGCATGGACACACTGCAGAGCTGAATGGGAAACCTGGGAGTTTTAAACTGAGAGCTCTACTTTGTGCACGGTTCTGTTTCACAAAAGTGCTTAGAGGTTTTGTTCTCCTGTAGTCACCAAATGAATTGGTATTCTTTGTCTTGTACCCTAATAGTTTTAAAATATTCTGAGGTGATTTAGGTAGTCTTGCAGTTACCTAAATATTTAATATAACATACAYAAGACACTGTGTAGTCTTATATTAACACTGTTATGTAACTTGGCAGTTATGCATTACCATTTACTAATAGCTTTGTTAATAAAAAAACTGAAGARTTCCTTTCTTTCTAAAATTCCTGTTTTTCATGATTTGTGGCACAGAAAAAAAATCTCATTCCACCCTATTTGGGCAAAAGCAGCTCAAGGTCACTTTGCCCTCAGTACTAATTATTAGTTCATTCATTCACTGTCAAACAGCTGATTTTTTTCTGTTCTGATGGCTCTAGAGAAAAGTTTCACGGTAGAATAAATGACCAAGATTCCTGCGCTACCGGCGGGCCGGCGCTGAGGGGAGCGCGCGCGGCGCCTTCCCGCCCTTCCCGGCACAGCCAATCACCGCCGCCGCTGCCGCCGCTGCCCAATCAGCGCCGAGGGGCGGGGCCGAGCCCTGAGGGGCGGGGCCGAGCCCTGAGGGGCGGCGGGACGGCCGGAGCTGGAATCAACGTGCGGGCAGAAATGTAATCAATTGTAATCAAAAAGCCGTCGCTTTTCCAGCGCCTCTCACGAAACGCTGCTAACCCTGGTTTTAAAAACAGTGTGCGAATGGCTTCACGTCCTTCTTT
This sequence comes from Alauda arvensis, assembly GCA_902810485.1. Lineage (NCBI taxonomy): Eukaryota > Metazoa > Chordata > Aves > Passeriformes > Alaudidae > Alauda > Alauda arvensis. Next base: position 262,704 of record CADDXX010000478.1, read on the forward strand.
CTTCCCTTATGACAAAGCTGTGAGAGCAGAAAAGGGAAGCTGGCCCCCTTACGTTCTCCCTGGGAATTGCCAAGACCAAAAGAAGAGCAATGCTCCGTAAAGCCCTTGCCTAGTGATGTACCATTACAGGAAAAAAAAAACCCCACCAAAAATCCAAGCTCTTGCAAAGCTAATTACATGGATGGGAAGATGTGGCTGTGGCTTGGCTGAAGGCAGACTATCTTGAAAAGGCAGTCCTGYAAAATTATTTAATACAGCACACCAGGTTTTAACCAATAGGATTTATTCTGTTGGTATCTCAAAAAAAAAAAAATCCAGACAACTGAGGTACAGTACAGAAGTGTGACTAAAAAAAAAAAATATTCAAACCATGGTTTAATTTATTGATGTTGGTTAAATAACCCAGTTTGAGATTATGGTAAAGCAGAAGACATATGCATTCCACTACTCCTTTTCATCTTCAAGAAAGCAAAGAGGCTTTCAAACCTGGCCCAGCACATTATTTTCAGAAAGACACAAACATCACTTACCAGCAGGGCTAGCTAGTGCACTACCAGCTAACCTGGGAACTCCACCAGCCCTTTTCCTCACTTGAAACAAAGCTCTGGTCTTTGAGGGCACAGAGCATTTCTCCCCTTGCATAAAGGAGTTCACACCTCATTGTTTTGACAGCTTCCCCCTGTTCTGTTCAGGTGCATGAACTCTGACCCCAGCACATACAATCAAATTTGACCCCTAAACCAGAAAAGCAGGGAGTAATTCTTACAGTATCAAGGAGTAGTATCAGGCACAGTACTTGGCTATACTGTTTACCTTAAATTTAAGGGAATGTCAATTAAGGCTGATTATCAACGTATTGTAGCCTCCCAGTCATAGAGTGCTCATAAAATTGGATAATTGTTTCCCATGTTCATGTCCAGTTTAGATAAAATCAGTTCTCATCCAGCTAAAGACACATTGCAAATCAGGGTCAGTGATCACTTGTTGCAGCTGGAGTATTCCACCATGCATCACTGCTCGTTCTGCTGCCCTTCTGTCACAGCAGACACCCCTCCTTGGCCCTTATTCACGTCGCTGATGCACGCCCACAGTCCGTCCACAGACTCCTTCCACAGYGTCACCTCAAAAACAGAGCAGAAACAGCTTTCAGCTTTAAACACAGCCTGTCTCCCCTTTGCTTGTAGCTACCATAGCATGGGTTTGGTGATAGGCTGCAGTCATATGAGGAGAGTATGTGAATTGTCAGTACCCCACCAAATCAAGTGCAGCCTGCATTTCAGCCCTGCAGTAAGGACTCAGAATGCAGTGCAAGTAGTTTTCCAAAGGTCAGGGTCTTCCTGCCCTCTTGATTAATCAGAAGGATAAATGCCCCCATTGCAGCAAGGGAGACTCTACAAAGCCTTGTGTTAAACCCATGATGAGTCTCATCTCAGCTCCTCTGGAAACAGGGCACACAGGGGGAAAAGCCAAGGCAGCAGTACTCACTTTGTTGTCTCCTCCAGACACTGCAAGGATATTGGCAGTGATGGACCAGCTCACRTGCCAGACAACATCATTGAACTTGTGCAGCAGCTTTGGTGACCAGGAGTTTCCAGAGGCATCATCACAYGTCCAGATAAACACTCGGCCATCCTGCAAAGGCACAGAGACCAAGCTGGCTGGGCACAAGAAACATAACCCTCATCTGCCCTTGGAGCTACACTTCCRAATCACAGCTCAGACACCATGGTGTGTGTGCATGGATTTGTGCTCAGCACGGCAAGGGGGCTGTCTCCTTGCTAGGTATAAAGGCAAGGCAGGAGTACAGCTCTGATGAGAAAAACTACCAACAATGACTTGCAAGTACCAGAGAAGAGCCCCCAAATACATGTGGATCAGCTGAAATATTTCCCCAGAATGAGATTTTGTTTTCCAGTCACATGGCAGGAGCTCATTAAGTATCTTCTTGATATTAAAAAAAAGGAAAGCATTTAAAGATTAGCRGCAAGAACACAACAGTCAATACGAAGGCTGAGGACACTAGAGCTGATTAAAAATGCCAGTTATTAGAAAACAGTATTTCTAGAAAGAAGTTCAGTAAATCTGATCCCGAAATACAAAATATGACATTAGCTGGAAGGTCTTCCTCCTAGTGAGACCGTCCTGCTCATGATTTTCAAAACAGAAGCCAGTCTTTGGTACAGACGCAAACACACACACATACACACATAAACCTTTGTCCAGAAATGCTTCTGCTGGGCTTCTGAGTTTGGAAGGAAGAGGAATCAAAGGCTCTCATGCAGAGACCCAGATATAGCAAAGGATTGCCAAGAGGACCTGTTACAGCAGCTCTATYCCTACAATTGCTTTACCAGAGAAACAGGGAAGGGAGCACATGGAAGTGAGCACACATGGAGTGCCTGCCTCTGTCACTCCAGAGAAACCTCACCTGTGAGCAGCTGGCAATGGTGCTGGTTGGCAAACCTATGGATGGAGCCCAGGCCACRTCTCGTACCCAGTCACTGTGAGCCTCCAGCTTCTGCTCTTCTTTCCACTGACCCTCTTCTTCCCTGAAAACACAACTATACAGTCAGAAGGGCAGCAGCAGCATCCTTCATCATYTCCTGTTTGGGAAGGCTTTGGACTGTAGCATTCGGACTCCTTGTTCATCAATACAATACAAAGCACAAGTGGTCCCCACTTCTCCAAAATTCCCTACGGCTTGAACTGACAAAATCCCTTCCAGGAGACAGAAAGCAGCACAGGCRAGGTCAGAAAGAGCTTCTGACCTTCAGCTACTGTCAGAAATCTGCTGTTTCCAAAGTGGTAGCCAAAGACCACTAGAAAGCCACCCTTGGAGACAAGATCACACAGGGCTGGCAMAAACTGCAAGAACCTTGGGAGATACTGTGCATCACTAAGTTTCCATTTTTAAAACACTTCTCTAAAACAGTAATTCAAAGATGATACAATAGAGATGCTGAAATATTACTTGTAGATACTAATAGGGACAAAGCCTGAAGTGTCAGGTTTTTATCTGGCGACAGGGTACTTACTTCCAGATCTTGACCAGGTTGTCACAGCCACCAGATGCAAATCTTTTGATGTAGTTTGGCTTTTGACCRGAGGGTTGTTCTATAAGGCTCCCTGGTACAACAGCAGGAGCCCAGCTAACTGCATTACATCCAATCTAGTTAATGAAAAACATCACTGTTAAAAGCTGCTTATTTTAATKAACTCAATAAATAGATAAAGGCTGCTGAGAAGGTGAAGAACATGTAGCATACTCTCTATTGAGAGTGGGGAAGAAGCCCATCTCAGAAAAACTGAGTCTTGCACAATGCTGGATGAGTATTGGATGAATAAGAAATCCAGGTGCAGTTCWGCCTCACTAAGGCACTTACTCTGARAGCCTGAGGTAGCTAAGGGTATTTGCACACAAAATAGTTCATCTTGGATTTGTAAACAGGGGAGACAGACAGAAACTGCAAAGACAAAAGGCGCACACAGTTGCTAAGAYTTAGAACTACAGGAGTAGAAGGAACCTTTGGTTCTAAGCCGAATTTCCTTCTACTGGGGGCCACTGCCATTAGCTTATTACATTCTGCTTAAACAAAAAATCTCCACAATTTTGGGAAAAACAGGAGTCCCACAATTTTTCCAGCTGGTGCAGGTATTGTTAGAACCAAGGCCATTTCTTRCCAGGTAACTTCCAGCATTGTGTTTAACAATAATGCCCAATAAAACAGCCATTGCCAGTGCTGTTTAGGGAACTTTGTCGTATGTCCACTTCATTTTAGTGACTTAAGAAGTACAGAAGTACCTGTCTACTCTGGACGAACTTGAACTATTCTTGGCTCTGGATGTTCCACATCATTTCACTGCATTTCAGTATTTATCTAGCCAAGTCTCTGAGGCATCACCTYGGTGTTATCTGTAGCTCTGGGAACTCAGGGCTGCTCCAAAGGACCAGACTCACCGTGTGTGCATTGCTGATCTTTTTGACTTCCCACTGCCCATCACCCGTGTAGCTCAACAAGGAAATGGCCCCGTCAGAGCTCCCACAGGCCAGGATCAGTCCATAGTCGTGTGGTGCCCAGCAGACAGAATTCACTGGGAAGGGCGAGACAGACCAGATTACAGCACAGGGACTACCTAAAACTGACTGACTGCTTCACTGACTGGTATCAGTGGYACAGTCACTGCAAGCAAGAGGCTTTGAAAGCTGAGAATGAATCAAATTTCAGCAAAATCCAGCCAATTAGTATTGTTTACTGAGTAACAGATCTGCATTGGGAGGGTAAATCATCTGAACACAACAGTTTCCATTTTAAAACAAAATACAGCATGATAAATGCAGTTTTTCTTACTGGRAACAGACAGTATTTTCCTCAAGCATTCAGTTCCCTGCCATCTTTATTTGAAAGCTGACTTATTTGTATAACACCTATGGATACATGTTATGGATCAGTAGTGAGATATCCAGCAATACGACCTTAGGGAGATGTCCTGTTAGTGGTGAACAGATTTACTCTCTCTTCAGTTTTTTTTTCTTTTTGACAGAGGCTTTCTTCCTTAACACTAACAGATTTATTTCAATCTTACCCAAATACCCTCACCTCCCCCGTCTCCCTTCCCAGCTCCACACTCCAACCCTCCATACCTGAAGAATCATGTCCTGTGTACTCATAGGTCTTTTCCCAAGTGCCRTTTTCTTCCTTCCAGATAATCACTTTCCTGTCATAGGAACAGGAAGCCAGGATATTCCCRTACATAGGATGAGCCCAGGCAACCTGCCACACGGGACCTTCGTGCCTGCAAGAAACCACATTGTTTGGAAAAGCTGAGAGAAACTCTTTCCAGCTGCAGCTGCCTCACAGATCACTACTGTGAATCCCTGTTCTGGGAGGGATTAGAGCTCTGCCRTGAGCAGTGGGTAATGCTAAGATGGCAATGTTAGTGCCCTGACACAGGGCTCTCACCRTCACAGAAAACAATTCCAACTTGCATTACTACATTTTACTTCTTGAAATCACAGGTGCAAAGCACTAAATGAATGACCAAGCCCCGCTGTTTCCCACTAGGACTCTGTCCCCGCCCCAGCTCCAAGAAGTTGTTCAGCACAGTCTTGGAGGAGTTCACCCTGGAATTCCAGCTGCACTTTGTGCCGCCCAAGGACAAAGGACAGAGCATCAGGAATGCCCCGATTAACCTCTGCTGCTGTGCCAGCTCACCCCCTCAGGTCAGCGATGAGGATCTGCCCGCCGTTGCGGACGTCGAAGATCTTGACGGAGCGGTCTGAGGAGCAGGTGGCCAGGCGAGTGCCATAGTAATCCATCTGAGCATCGTGCTGCAGGGAGAGCAGGGAGCTGTGCTCAGCACGGGCCTTGGCCTGCTGCCTGGCCCCTGAGCACTGCCACCACAGGCACTACACGGCTCAGGGCTCCAAAGAACGCTTTTACACAACCCACACATGCCACATAAGCAGTTTGTTTCCCCAGCTGCTTCTTCAATCACTACACAAACATTACACAGGGAATTCTGAGCAGCAACCCACAGCTTCTTCATGACAGGGATTTCAGGCTGCTGACCACAAAGCAGTGACCAGTTATGTATTTCTGCTTCTTACAATGTGCAAATACTGCTCTTAATTATGTTTGAAACTTCACCATCACCGAACCACAGAATCTCTAAGGCTGGAAAAGACCTCCAAGGTCRCTGACTACAACCTTTGACCGATGATAACTTGTCACTAGACCAGAGCACTGAGTACTACATGCAGTCACTTCCTGAACACCTTCAGGGATGGTGACTACATCACCTCCCTGGGCAGCTTGATAGCCTTTTTTATTAAGAAATTCTTCCTGAAGATCTAGGCTCACCTAAATGGGCTCCTCCTTCAACAAATTACTTTGAAACCATTCTTCCTACCCAGACTAATACATCTCCACCAGAAACATCCACATAAAGGAAAACCATTTCTATCAGCCGAAGTTCTGTAGTAGCAAATATACACATATCTCGATTATTTCACAGAATTGGGCAGAAACAAGCCTGCATATGAAAATTAGGATTTTAAATCATTTCCCCTTTCCTCCGAGCCAAGTTTTCCTCTCCACACAGWATAAAATGGCAAGATCAGGATTTCAGACGGCATTCTGCATCCAACACCCCACGAGTGTGCTCATACACGGGCACATACGTGCTGCCCTCAGTGCTCCCAGACAGCCCCGGAGCAGTTCTGTGACAGCAGCTCCCCGGCACACTTACGATCATGTCCTCGTGGGACGTGTCCACGGTGTTAATGACCGACACCTGCGGGGACAAGGAAGAGAACGAGCTCAGCGCACCGACGTGCGGCCCCTGGAGCCCCCGTCCATGCCCGGCCGTCCAGCCGGGGGCAGCAGCTGAGCCCGGTGCACCCTGTGCCGTGCCCGGTGCACCCTGTGCCGGCCCGGTGCGCCCTGTGCCGTGTCCCGGGCTGCCTGGGCCGCGATGGAGGGCCGCGCCCAGGGCCCGCACCGGGACGCCGCCGGCTGCCCGGCCCCACTCCCCCATGCCCCGGCCCCGTCCCGCCTCACCATGGCGGCGGCGGCCCCGCGCTGCTCCGGCCCGGCCCCTGCCCGCGCGCTCAGACGTGGCACGCCGGTCCGCGCACAACCGGCCCCGTCGCGCCCCGCCCGCCTGCGACGACGTTCCGCTCGCGCCGGGTTCCGGGGGCGGCCGCTGCCTCGGCTGGGCACGAGAGGGCGGGCGGCAGGAGCGGGGACTGCGCCGTCCTGCCCCGGGCACCGCCAGCCGAGCGGCCGCAGGCACCGCCTGGGCCCGGCCAGAGCTCTCCCTCGGCAGGGCCGCCGCCCCGGCCCCCAGAGCCGTCTGGCCCGGCACCCCCCGCCGCCTCGGGGCCCCCGGCAGGGCACTGCGCGGCCCCGCAGAGCGCTCCGCCATGGCCAGCGTCTCGTACCACATCTCCAGCCTGCTGGAGAAGATGACCTCCACCGACAAGGACTTCAGGTGTGGCTCCGCGGCACGGGACGGGCCCTGCGGGCGGCAGCCACCCGGCAGCGGTGCCTCGGGGCCGGGGAGGAGGGGGCTGCCCTGGGAGCAGCGGCCAGCAGCGGGTGTGTGTGACCTGCGGTTCCATCAGTTCTGTTCWCAGGGCTTCGAGCCGTGTCCTAGCTGAGGGGGCAAGGTAGAGAAGCCAGCGGTGCTCCCCTSCCTCGCCTAGATTGGTGCCTAATGACAGTGAAAGGGAGAATAAGTCTGGGCAGCTGGACTTCAAGTTGTTATTTGTTCTGTGAATAAAGAACATCGTAGCAGAAATGCTTCTAATTTGTTTTGATAATTTCTGAGACAGTCAGTGCATTACAAGGCGTCAGTAGACCCCGAGTCCCTGGGTGACGGATGCTGCACATACYGGCTCTCAGGCTGTCTGGAGAGCTTTYTTCTGTGTGATGGGAGAATGTGCCTCCCTAACAGAACTGAGATGCTTTTTTTCCTTTGTGTCACCAGAAAAGTTGACATCTTTTTAGGGTTAGGCAGATGGCTCGATGTGCAAGGCACTCTATAAAAGGTAATTAAAACTGACATGTATGAAAGATTTCACTCCTGAGCATATTGTTCTCTCAGTACCAAGCTGAAMGGTAATGTTTGGGCCAGAGTTGGTATTCTGAGGCCCAAGAGAGGGGTCAGTAATAGCCTACAAGTAGGTTGATTTTTGTAGAAGCTGCTGRTGTTCTCAGATGTTAAAATAGGTACTTTATAAAGAAGTCAGTGATGGAGCAGTTGTACAAAGAGTTTGTTCAAAGAATTCCCAGTTAACACTCCAGATGATGACTGGGCTCATGTCACGTTACAGGTACTGCAGGGCCACTTCCTCCAGCACATGGCAAACACGATCTGTTCCAGGAGCAGGTGTCTCCAGTTCCCCCCTGCCAGAGGGGTGTGTTGTGAGATCCCGAGGAGCTGGGCAGGATGGCAGCAGGCAGCGAGGCCAAGCTGGGTGTGTTGCTGCGGAAGGCTCTGCTCAGTCTGTGGCCATAATTGGGCATGCTGGTTTGACACAGACACTGAACTGCAGGGTGCAGCTGAAGAGCTCCTGCAGAATCAGAACTAGATGGCAGGTTAACCTCTTAGGACACATCACTGCTGTTTTCTCACTCTGGCTTTCAGGAACCCCAGAGCCGTGCCTCGTTCCACAGATACCTCAGTGCTGCTCTGGAACGGGCTTGCAGACTGAAGCCTCAAGCCATGACCTGTACATGAGAGCTCTTGTGTGCTGAATGAGTGACATCAGAGCCTAATTTAAAAAGGACCTGTCATTTTGTAACAAGAGAGGACTTTGTGGTTCCTGTTAGACACCCATTCTGTGCAGGGCTGACATTGGAAARCAGCTAACACACGACAGCCACACTGAGATTTCTCAGAACCTCTGACTCCTATACTACCATGTTGGAATCCTAAAAAGAACCTGCGCCATAACACCAGCTCCTTTTGCATTTCCTGCTCCTGGGAAAATAGATACTTTCCAGAATGTCTCAATATCCATTTTGTTCCTGTTAGAATACTGACTGTCAGTTGGGTCTWTGTTTTTCTTTCTAATSTAGTGTGATAAATACTTGATTGGTTTTGCTCACAACAATCTAATTATAGCCYAGTGCACTTCTGATGTGTAGTTTGCATGGAGTCATGACTTCATTTTTGAAAGTGAGAGGGCTTGTCCATATGTGGGGTCATACTATCAGTGCTCAGTTAGCCAGAAAGAACAGATCTAGGTGCATTCTTAGACCCCAGACTGCTTTTCCTGGGCCAGGTGAAAAGTAGGTGAAAGAACCCATCATGATTTTTTTCTGGCATAGTTAACCATCTTCATTTAGTTGCTGACAAAAAACACACATGCTGAGTGCCACTTCTAGAGTTTTTGTTTACCTGACCCCTGTTAGGAAGTTATCTACTTGTAAGATAGTAGTAATTTTTCCTTTTTCTTAGGACAGTGTTGCAAGTTACTCTTTGGTAGCGTGTTTTCATACAAGCAGCAGGTGCCAAGTTCTGTCYCAGGTGATGCAAAGGTGATGCATTTGTGTCTGCACATCAGCCAATCCWCTTTTTCCCTGTGTCCTTTCAGGTTTATGGCCACCAATGACTTGATGATGGAACTACAGAAAGATTCAATAAAACTAGATGAAGACAGTGAGAAAAAAGTTGTSAAAATGCTTTTGAAATTGCTGGAGGACAAAAATGGGGAAGTACAGAACCTTGCTGTCAAATGGTAAGAGCTGGACAGTAATAGCCATGTTCTCTGGCACTGATAAAGCCMTCACAGACTGCAGAGAGTGTGTGAGAATGGAGCCTGGCCCTTGACACCTCCTTCAAACCTCCTTTGCAAGGGACTTTGCCCTCTCTTGCAGGCACTGCACTTTCTCTCTCTGTAGACACTCACAAGGGGCAGCAGGAGATGATATTGGAAGTGCTTCAGTGTTCCTGTTATAAACCTTACCACATGGAAGGTGGATCCCTGAGATTTTATTGCTTCAGGGAGAAGCACAATTTAAAATTTTGATCATCAAGCTCTTGACCTCTCTCAGGCTTTGAAATCCAGTGCTGAATTTCTCCCTGGATCTGTCTTTGATAGCAGTGGTACTAAACATGTACAGCCCTTATGGACTTTAATTTCAGGTTCAAATCCTCTTCAAGGGAGTTTTCATTGAACTTGATAATGTACTTGAATTTTTCCCTGCCTTGACTCTGAGTGCAGCCTGTGCTGTTGCTTTGCCTTTGACCATTCCCATATTTTTTTAACCAAAATGAACAAAAGCAGCAGGTTCCTCTCTTAGTGAATYCTSTGATAAMGGGGTCCTGCTGCTGACATGCTCTYTCCCATCTCTTTCCCCAGCATGGCTAAGTGGGTGTGTTCAGTCTAGCAATGCCATTGARTGGCTCAGTGCAGCCCAGGGCTCCAGAAAGGTGGGCCATTTAAASACAACTTTGGGTTCCTCTGTTTTTTCCTGCTGTGGATCCTATTCATATTCCCTTCTTTTCYACCACATGCTGCTTCTATCCCTGCTCTTTCCCTGTTATCTTTGGCCCTTTCTTTTTGATTCCCACTGTCCTGACTTTTTTTGGCCCTGCTCCTGTCTCTGCCTGGTTTGGGTTGGTTTATTCTGGGTTTTAAAGCAAAACAAGTGGGCACTGAGCAGAGGACCAACTTCTCAACTTCTTTGCCTGTTTACCTCTGGTTGTATCTGCAATAAGTCCATACTCATTGCAATATCTCATCCATCTAGAGTGTGATAATGAGGAATTTCAGCAGGAGTATTTCCTTTCCATGCCTAAGGAGGTGCTTAGAGTGGAATGCCAGTCATTCCCAGATAGGTGGYCAGGATCTTTCAGGAGCAGTGTGAGTGTTTGGAGGACATGGACAGCTGGATTGGGCCCTTCATGCTGCCTGGCTTCTCCTTCCACAGCCTGGGCCCGCTGGTTGGCAAAGTGAAGGAGTACCAGGTGGAGACCATCGTGGACACACTCTGCACAAACATGCTGTCAGACAAGGAGCAGCTGAGGGACATCTCCAGCATCGGCCTCAAAACTGTCATTTCTGAGCTGCCACCTGCTGCCTCAGGTACACTGCCTGTCCCCCAGGAACAGGGAATCACAGCCTGGGGCAAACGGGGCACAACACAGAGCCCAGAGCCTAAAAGTYACTGATTCTTTACTCACCTGCCAGAGGGCAATTTGTGAAAACAGGAGGAGGAACAGTAGGGCTGAGGTACTACTGGGATGAAAGATGGAATGAAATGAAAACTTGAGCTGTATTTGGAACTATGTATGCCCAGAATGCATCAGCTTTTCAGGGGATACCTGAGGCTCCCAGTGATAGGATTTTCCTCTGCAGCCATCWCATCAATCACCCAGTGGTGATTTCTTTTTTTGGTGAACAAGGGATTGAATGGTTCCTGGCAGCAAAAAGATTCCTTGTTAACTGACAGCAGGGAAAAACATCTCTCTTGCAGGTTCCACCATGACAGCAAATGTGTGCAAGAAGATCACAGCCCAGCTGACAGGAGCCATTGGCAAGCAGGAGGATGTGTCTGTGCAGTTGGAAGCTCTTGACATCCTGTCAGATATGCTGAGCAGGTACCACAGGWTTTCCTTCTGGCAGCTGTGCATAGAAGGGGGCTGCAGGGATGTGTCTGCTTCTGATTTCTTTATTTTCCTAATCCTATTACTGGGACTTACAAACACAGGATTTGGTTGGCTGCTCCTAGGGAATATCTGAGTAGAGCAGGTTCCCAGTGGGATGAGAGATAACATGCCAAGCCTCCCTGTGCTTGGGAATGGCAGTGCCTCTGGTGATGGATCCCACAGAACTTAGCTCACACAAACATGGAAGAGTGAGGGTGAAGYAGGGAGGTTTATTTTAGCCCTATGAGTCCATCACACATGGCTTTTTTTTTCCTGGCTGCCTCTTGTTGCATAAGTCAGAGTGACAGTGTCGGATGTCATCTGCATGCAGGAAATTATTAGCACACCCTTGGGTCATGCAGAAGGACACAGTAGTCAAAAACCCCTCCATGATGGAGACAAAGAACCTCTCCCTGTATTTTACAGACCAAATCAGTGGTCAGACCAAAATGACAAACCCACCCTTCTCCTCCCCCTCCCCACAATGTGCATGAAGTCTCCACAGCTGAAGGATTTTCAGATTTGTTGCTGCCCARAGGGCTTTTTTCTGAGCCTTTGAGTGTCACCTTGTGCCTTGTCCTGTTCACTGCAGGTTGGGAGGAACACTCTACTCATTCCATTCCTCCATCCTGKCGTGCCTGCTGCCCCAGCTGACCAGCCCCAGGCTGGCAGTACGTAAACGAGCCATCATTGCCTTGGGGCACCTGGTCTTGACCTGCAGTGGAAACATCTTCTCAGAGCTTACAGAGCATCTGCTGGCAGAGCTGAAGAGGAACGAGTCCACATCCACCACCAGGACGTACATTCAGTGTGTGGCTGGCATCAGCAGGCAGGCTGGGCACCGCATAGGTAGGAGAAGCAGCTGGAAATGATGCTGGGGARTGCTCCTGCATTTTAGAGCAGCTCCTCTTAGTGCTAAAAGAAGAGTGCTCATTGTTCTTAATGCATTAGTGGCTTGTGCTTGTGTTCCCCTCTGTGGTTCTGGTCTGGTTCTCTGATCTCCACTTGGAAAGGAGACACCAGAGTATCTCTCTGGCTGKCCTTCACTAGTGACCAAGATCTTTCTCTCAAGATCTTGCAGCACTTCCCYGGTTTGAACTAACASCTCTATRAACTAGGTCAGTGGATTCAGCYCCTTTTAAATGACAGAGGGGATGGCAACATATTGTATTACTTGTCTAAAACACCTGCCAGAGTTGAGATCAGGTCCTAAGAGATCTCTAATCACAGCTCTTCCTGTGACTGAAATGCCAACAAGGGCTGCAGACAGGGAGCAGGGATTGGCTGCTGAAAACCAGCACAGCTAGATTTGGTGGGATGCTGGCTYCTAGCCCATGAGGTCTGGGGCAGGAATGTTCTGCCAGGCACAGGAAGGAAGTGGCAGGTGGCTGAGCTGTCAGCTGCCCAGGTGAGTGAAGGCTGGACTGGTTTTTCACTGCTGCTTGCTTTGTGWTTCCCAGGAGAGCACCTGGAGAAGATCATTCCTCTGATTGTGCAGTACTGCAATGTGGATGATGACGAGCTGCGAGAGTACTGTTTCCAGGCCTTTGAGTCCTTTGTGAGAAGGTKTGTACCCTTGGGGAATGCCTGCACCACCCAGTGCATCTGTGTCCTCCTGGGGCAAATATCCATATGTTCAGCATCCTCARAGGAGGGCCTTCCTGCAAGCATTCCTGTTGGGAAGACAGTTCACATGTGAAATCTCTTCTGCACATGCARACTTGGACTGGAACCATGAGCTGCTTTACCTCAGCATGTGAGGCTGTCCTTCTGTTCTGGTTTTGTAGGAGTGGGAGTTTTCCTTGTCCTTGGAGTGTTCCTTAGCCAGAGGGAACTGCCTCACTGCTGGTGCATGGAGGGGGTTGGGCAGAAGAGCTGCTGAGCTGCAGCTCTCCTGTTGTTTGGTCAAACATTTATGCTTGGAAAAGGAGCCCTGCAGAGCTGCTGRGGTGTTCTCCCAGGAAGGGAGGATTCAGCCAGGGTGTGTATGTGTGAATTGACACATACAGGTAACCAAGGGCCATCAGGAAACCACAGCTGAAATGCCWGCAGCAGGTTTATTTCATTGCCTTGCTAATAATGCTGGGTGACAGACACATGGGGACACAGGCTCTGTTTGGCTTAGTTATCCCAGTTATCCCAGCTGAGGGCTCGCTGCCTGCCTCACTCTTAACAAAGGGCTTCATGCATGTCTGTGAGAGTGTATTATCTCTCCACAGGAATTGTACTTCTGAAAACATGCAGAGGATGTAGGTGTAATAAATYAGGTACAATAAATTGAATTTTCCCACACTGGCATCTTCAGCATTCCCAGCTGCAAGGTCACTTTGAGCAAAACTATTCCCTCCTCCTCCTCAAATCCTCTGGTTTTAACTCAGTCCTCCCAACAGGGTGAAGGCAATTGAAATATTTATTTGTGCTTATAAAAATTATTACATCCTGCCCGTAGGGGAATGTGGCCTTGCTTCATGCACAGCAGGAAGGAGTATCTTTGGTTTAACTCATGTTATCAAAATGTTCACATGCTCTATGAAGCACTTTGTGATCCTTTTGAGATTAATAATATTATTTGGATATTTAAAACAGCTTGGTCTCTGATTAACTCTTAAAATTTTCATTTGTGATAGGTGCCCAAAGGAAATGGACCCTCACATCTCGAGTGTGATGGGACTGTGTTTGAAGTACATTACCTTTGACCCAAACTACAACTATGATAACGAGGAGGAAGATGAAGAGATGATGGAAACTGAGAATGGGGAGGATGAAGAGCAAGGTGCCTGCTTGTGAGGATGGCTGTGCTCAGCAGAACACGGGGTTAACATTTCTCCCCTTCCTGCTTTCTCCTGCTGGAGAGGGCAGCTCTGAGGATCRGGTGATGCTTTAGCTGCAGTTTTCTCATGCTTCTGCACCTTGTTTCCCCTGTGTTGTTTCTAGAGAGTGACGACGAGTACAGCGACGATGACGACATCAGCTGGAAGGTCCGCAGGGCTGCGGCCAAGTGCCTGGAGGCYCTTGTCAGCAGCAGGCACGACCTCCTGCAGGACTTCTACAGAACTCTCTCCCCAGCCTTGATAAGCAGGTTCAAAGAGAGGGAGGAGAATGTCAAAGCTGACATCTTCAATGCTTACATCTCCTTGCTGAAGCAAACCCTGCCTACCCAGAGCTGGCTGCACTCTTCCGATGCCTCTGGCAAGGATGAYGTTCCCCTGACAATGCTTCAGAACCAGGTGTGTGAGCAGGTGGTGGCTGGGTTAAACCACGCAGCAATAGGAAGTAGGTACCTCRAGAATGTGGCTAGCTGAAGGAGCCCTGGGGCAGACATCCAGAGGGCTCCAGACCCACAGGGCTGGCACTTTACTGGCACAGCACAGGAGTGTGGGGGTACAGCCAGCACTGCCCCTCCATCAGCCCTGGCAATTGTGCAGGCTGAGGCAGGGTGGCTTCTGGGTGAAGTGTCTGRCTGGTGCCTTACTGCAGCTGTTGCTGGGGAAAATCATTGAACAAACTGTGGTAGAAATGTATCAGTGTGAGCTTCTGAGAGCAGCTGGGATTACTGAGGTGTCCCCTTCTCATTTGCTTCTCCAAACTGCAGGTTCCCAACATCATCAAGGCCTTGCACAAGCAGCTCAAAGAAAAGAGCATCAAATCAAGACAGGGTTGTTTCAGCCTTCTGACAGAATTGGCCAGTGTTCTTCCTGGCTGCCTGGCAGATCATATACCTGCACTTGTCCCTGGTAAGCTTGTCTGTGGTCTGGGGTGAAGCAGCARGTTTGGCAAAAATCCATTCTGAACACATGTGCTCCTTGCCTGTATGTTCCAGTTTTATTCCTGTGAGTTATTCTGCTCAGCATTAGGACAAACACATGAAGTTCTGCTCTGTGCTGATGTGCTAAACCGCTCCCAAATTAATTCTGGCCTCTGCACTGAAAGCCAAGATAAAAACATCAAGTTCATTTCCACAGTCCCCTTCCAGCCTCCTCTGAAAGCAGCTGGAATTGTGCTGTTACCACACTGAGATCAGAAATACAAATGCCATTTCCTTTTGCAAAATGCAGTGGCATTTAAAAAAATTCTTTACATTGACTGATTCTTTAATTTGCACCACCACATTTTTCTCTGAGCTCTCTGACCTGTGGGCTTATGAAGCATCCCACTGCTGGAAGGCTCAGGTCCCMCCTTTGCTTTTGGTGTGATTGTATAGTGAGTATGAGAAAAGTCTCCTGTGCTTGTCCCTGGCTGGATCCATGAATCTCCTTTGGGAAGAACATGACATGATCCTATTTTCCTCTGCACAGGCATTGTTTTCTCCTTGGCGGATAAATCCAGCTCCTCCAACATGCGGATCGACACGCTGGCCTTCCTGCACGTGCTGCTCTGCAACCACCAGCCTGAGGCATTCCACCCTCATGTCAAAGCCCTGCTGCCTGCTGTTGTGGCCTGCATTGGAGACCCCTTTTACAAGATCACGTCAGAAGCTCTGCTGGTAACTCAGCAGCTTGTGAAAGTGATCAGGCCTTTGGACAAATCTTACAGCTTYGATGCCAAGCCCTATGTGAAGGAGCTTTTCCCTGGTACTCTGAAGCGGCTGAAGGCAGCTGACATCGACCAGGAGGTGAAGGAACGTGCCATCTCCTGCATGGGACAAATCATTTACAACTTGGGAGATCATTTAAGCACTGACCTCCAGCCAACATTGAAGATATTTCTGGAGAGGCTCAAAAATGAAATCACCAGACTGACAACAGTCAAAGCATTAACCTTAATTGCCAGTTCTCCACTTAAAATAGATTTGAGACCCATCCTAGGGGAAAGTCTCCCCATTCTAGCTTCCTTCTTGAGAAAGAATCAACGTGCCTTGAAACTGAGTACTCTGAATGCTCTGGACATCCTGGTGAAGAACTACAGCRACAGCCTCAAGCCTGCCATGATTGAGGCTGTGCTAACAGAGCTCCCTGTCTTAATTACTGAGAATGACATGCACGTGTCCCAGGTGACCATCACGTTCCTCACCACTTTGGCCAAGGTTTATCCATCCTGCATCTCCAAGATCGGCGGTTCCGTCCTCACTGAAATCTTGCAGCTYGTCCACTCCCCTTTGCTTCAAGGAGGGGCTCTGAACGCCATCATTGAGTTTTTCCAGGCGCTGGTGCTGACAAAGACAGCTGCCATGGGTTACTCGGAGCTGGTGAAGCAGCTGACAGCGCCGGTTTGCAGCGCGGGCGCGGCGGGGGCGGCGCTGACGCTGCACAAGCAGGCCTATCACTCCATTGCCAAGTGCGTGGCAGCCCTGGCCTCAGCCTGCCCCAAGGAAGCCCCCGCCACAGTGAACCAGTTTGTCCAGGACGTGAAAAGCCCCAAGTCCAGCCCCGCTGTCCAGGTGCTGGCTTTCCTCTTCCTGGCAGAGGTGGGCCGCAGCACCAGCCTCGGTGCCCAGAGGGAGCTCAGAGCYGTCATCCTGGAGGCGTTCGCTTCCCCCAGCGAGGAGGTGAAGTCGGCAGCCGCCTTCGCGCTGGGCAGCGTCAGCGTGGGCAGCCTGCAGGAGTACCTGCCCTTCGTGCTGAAGGAGATTGGCACCCAGCCCAAGAGACAGTACCTGCTGCTGCACTCCCTGAAGGAAGCCATCAGCTCCTCCCCAGCTGACAGCCTCACGCCCTACGTGGAGGATATCTGGGCTCTGCTCTTCAAGCACTGTGAGTGCGCAGAGGAAGGCACGCGCAACGTGGTGGCAGAGTGCCTGGGGAAGCTGGCCTTGGTGAACCCTGCCGAGCTGCTGCCCCGCCTGAGGAAACAGCTGGCAGCAGGTAAGGGGCAATGGCCAGAGCAGGGAAAGGCTGCCTGTTGGTGGAAATTCCTTTTGTAAACTGCTTGTGGGTACAACAGGGAGCAAAGCCAGTTGAGAGGAGAGCAGGTAACAAGATGGATCTCTCTGCAAGGGGGAACAGAGGAGCACTGGTCCATATGAGAGAAGGAGGGTGATGGGAATAGGAACTACACAAGGAGATTGTGCAGGAGCAGATTCAAAGTTAATAAGAATTCTCTACTCCCTTTTCTCTGTAACACATGTGTAACAGGACCAAGGGCAGAATATGTACTAGAGAGTCATATTAGTGATTTTCTCTCTTGATTTTTCACTGGTTTTCTTCCCCTCTTYGTTGCAGGCTCCCCACATGCCCGGAGCACCGTGGTTACTGCCATCAAGTTCACAATTACAGACCAGCCTCAGCCCATTGATGCTCTCCTGAAAGGCTGCATAGGTAGGCTGCTTTGGACAGGGGTGTGAGAGGCTGGCTGTTGTTAGCAGATCAGGGATTTTCCATTCCTGTGTGAATGTCATCCAGTGCAGTTTTTATCAGTGTTACTCAGCTTTTGGGATTAAACAGCAACACTGTACAGTGAGTCCTTGCTAAATGCACTGATGCCTTGCTCTTGGGCATGTTCCATTGTTTTTGTAGAGTGCTTAAGTTCTTTCTGCATTTAAACTCAGAATTCCAGCACCCCACAAAAAGGATCTTTAAAAGTATAACCTACATGAGGAGTGTTTGATGTCCAGGGAGCCCACACATGGATCTRCTGTATAAAACTGGCCCTTCTGTTTCAGAGAAGTTTGATCAGATGGAATTTAAGCAAGAAAAATCCCYCACAACTTCCTTGAATAACAAAGCTTCTGATCTGATTTTAGGGTGAGGTAGCTAGTCACACTGTTATTTTTTATGCCTRAATGCATAAGATAGTCATGTTTCTTTACTGTATCCCAAATGAAGGAAGAGAATCTCAAATAGCTCTGACAGACTGTGCCACTAGTTATTTTACCACAAATGCTTTCATAACCAGCCTCCTTGACTGATGTGTTGTGATCCCACAGGTGACTTCTTACAAACCCTGCAGGATCCAGACCTGAATGTTCGGCGTGTGGCTTTAGCCCTGTTCAATTCTGCTGCTCACAACAAGCCCTCCCTAATCCGGGATYTGCTGAGCACGGTGCTGCCCAGCCTGTACAACGAAACCAAAGTGCGAAGGGAGCTCATCCGTGAGGTAACTGGGCCCAGCTGGTGACACAGTGACTCTCAGCAGCCTGGGCAGCCCAGGTGGAGCTGCTCCTCTGCCTGCTCTTTGGTGATAGCTGTACTGTTTGTCTTGGTCCAGGTAGAGATGGGGCCATTCAAGCACACAGTGGACGATGGCCTGGATGTGAGGAAAGCTGCTTTTGAGTGCATGTACACCCTGCTGGAGAGCTGCCTGGACAGGCTGGACATCTATGACTACCTGAACCACGTGGAGGATGGGCTCAAAGATCACTATGACATTCGGGTAGGTGCTGTGCCCTGACTGCTGCCATTTTCCCTGTGGGGCCTAGGGCSTGGCTGTGTATCCCCAGAGCCCCAGACCAGGTGGTGCAGTGTCCCCAGGGCTGTCAGCCCTTTGCAGACACTGCAGCACTGCACACACCCGGGCCAGCTGGAGCTCCAGCTGCCAGGGCTGCGTTTCCAGCAGTTAGCAGAGCCCCTTGCACAAGTGCAGAGGTGTGTGCACAGCCCAGGCTGGCAGCAGAGCACCAACAGCAGTTTCCTCCCCGTGGCAGATGCTGACGTTCATCATGCTGGCRCGGCTCTCGGTGCTGTGCCCCAACGCCGTGCTGCAGCGCCTCGAGCGCCTGGTGGAGCCCCTGCGGGCCACCTGCTCCACCAAGGTAAGGGCAGCATCCTGTCCAGGCTGCCTCTGCTCCTGGCCTTCTCCCTCGGTGCTGCTGAGCCACCCACCTCCCTCTTGCACAGCTCAAAAATACTTTGCTGCTGTGTTGGTCTGTGYCCGTAGCAGCTTTTCTAAATGCCAGCTGAAAACGGGGCTTTGATTTGCAGGTGAAAGCCGGTTCAGTGAAACAGGAGTTTGAGAAGCAGGATGAGCTGAAGCGCTCAGCCATGCGGGCAGTGGCTGCTCTCCTGACCATCCCTGAGGTGGAGAAAAGCCCAGTAATGGCCGAGTTTTCATCCCAGATCAGATCCAGTCCTGAAATGACATCACTTTTTGAGAGTATTCAGAAAGATTCTGCCTCCCTCCCCACCTCCGAGTCAATGGACATGAGCTAAGATGTTTTTCCCCACCACCCTTCTGCCCTTGGGATGCCCAGCCACGAAACCAGCTGGCTTGGGAGGAACAAATGCCATGGAGCTGCTCTCCTGCCACAGCCAAGTCCCTGGGCAGCCACTGGAGGAACTAGGGATGGTGTGTGAAATGTGACAGCTGGACAGGACTGGCTTGATCCAGCTGCACTAGTATCTAACACCTCAGAATTGGAATGAGACCTGAGATCAGGGGAATACAGCCTCATGTGGAAGGGAGGAGCTGGAAAATGAAGATTCCCACCTTTTAGAAAGTTTTAAGTGGTGCACAAAGCAATCACAGTTGTGGTTCCAAGAACRATGGAAAMTATTTCCTCAAATACTCCTGACTGCAGTACAAAGGTTTTTAAATCACTGCACATGCACTTTCTAACTTAAATTGCCCAAGAATGTATTTATAGWGTTTAACTAAAAAACATGGTTAAAAAGTGGAAGCCATGTGTTTATGAATGGATTCATCCCACAGGCCTTYTGGGAAAGGAGACCTGCAGCTGCTGAGCTGCAGAGGCTGCACAGGGCAGGGGGTTACCTGACACCCCCWCCCTCTCCTGGGGCTTCAGTTTGGCATTTGGGCAATACGAAGCTTTGTTGCTTGGCTTTCATATGTATGGTTTTGACTGCAAAATACCTCAACCATCTTCCCCAAGGGATGATTAGTGACTGTTCCAGTGACAAACCCTGCTTAAAGCTTTGCTTTGCACTAACACTTGCTTCTCTCTCCCTTTGGAGCACCTCGATGTTGGTGTCACCAGCCACAAAGGTCTACTGGTCCTGGTCACAAATCAGCAGCAGGCATCTGCAGGAGTGCCAGTGGTCAGTCAGGAGCCAGGGGTGCAAGCACACAGCCCATAGTGGCTGCTGTGCTCAAATCCCGCTTTGTGCAAGAGAAAATGCCTTAAGAGACAAAGGTTCTAACAGCCAACTAGTGGGTGAGGCCATCATGGCACACTGCTCTAGCCATGAACTGCTCTGTGCTTTCTTTTCTCTTTTGACAGAGTGGTTGATGTGAATAGTATTTATAGTGCTGTGTGAAAGGACAGCTGTTGTCTGGGTGGTATAGAAAATAAAATGCACTTGTGAAGCTGTGTGCCCTGAGTTCACTGACCATGACACTGCTCCCYGAGTGCCCCTGACAGCAGAGCCCTGGAGCCAAATCAGGCTGCTGCCCCTCATCTGCCCATGCAAAACAGCACMCAGGTTGGACTGAGACTTTATTAAATACACCTGTGCTGCAGAGCTGCTACTCGTTCTCCTCGCTGCGCAGCCTGGCGTTGGGGTTGGTGATCTTGATGGCGAGCTGTGCAGCCCTCTCCACGATCACCTTCCTGTTCTTGGAGGACACGTTGTGGGCAATCTCTGCACAGTACGACCTGTGGGAGACACACAGCGTTGGGGSCTGGCTGCAGCAGCACCCAGAGCCAAGGCAAAGCCTCCCAGAGCCAGCCCACCAYGGGAGAGGGGTGGGGCTGTCCTGCCAGCAGTACTGGGACACAGCTGAGCACCTGAGCAACACTGCCTGGGCACTGAACCATGACTGGCACCCCTCACCAAGCCCAGAGCTCCCCTCCAGGACAGCTCAGCTGTCCCTGTGAATGACTCAGTCAGAAGTAGCAATTTATTTTCTTACTACTTCCTACTGAAAAACAAGCACTGGAGCAGATTTGTGCCCAGGTGTGACCCAGAGCCCCAGTTCTGACTGTGGCTACCAGTGATGTGACACAGCCTTGCTCAGCACCATTTTTGCCAAGGGGATAAGATTGCCAGCCCCAAGGCCTCTTTGTGCCCCCACCCTCCAGTGGCATGAGGGAATCGTGATGGCATCTGTGCTCTCAAAGGCAATRACCTCCCTCCTTTCACCCTGACCATGCCCCCTCTCCCAGGTGGAARTACAGGCCCCGTACACTCACTTGTTGCTCATCATCAGCACTTCCAGCTCTTTCACGTTGTGGACCAGGAACTTTCTGAAGCCYGTGGGCAGCATGTGTTTTGTCTTCTTATTGCTGCCGTAGCCGATGTTGGGCATCAGGATCTGCCCCTTGAAGCGCCGGCGCACTCTGTTATCGATACCCCTGGGCTTGCGCCAGTTGCGCTGCACAAAAGCRGAGAGCAGTTACAAACCAGACCCCCTGAGCACAGCTGGCCTGCAGGCACCAGCCTCCACACTCCCCCAGCCCAGCCGCTGCAGCTTGGCACCGTCCTGCCGGGCTTTCCTGCACCACCTACACCAAAGCTACCCAAAAAGTTCCCGTCGGGAACCTGCAGCGAGTCCTCACCTTGATCTTGACATAGCGATCAGACTGGTGCCGGATGAACTTCTTKGTTCTCTTCTTGACGATCTTGGGCTTCACGAGAGGCCTGAGGGCCGGCATGGTGGCTGCGGGACAGAGYGGGGTGAGCGGGTGGCGTGGCCGAGGTGCGGTGCAGCTGCCCGGGCCACGCGTGTCGCAGACTGCCTTCCCCCGCGGGCCACGGCCGGCCGGCGAGGGAATGGGTCTTCATCTGCTGGGGCTCTGCCTCCCGCCTCCGAAGCTGGCAGAGCACTGGGAGCTCTCCAGATGCGATCCTGGGAGGTGCCATGGTATCAYCCCCGCGGCCCCGCGMTGCTCCTGCCCGGAGCCGCACCCCRAGGARMTCAACAGSRACCGAGACCGCCCCGCTCYGCCCGCCCGCGCTCCAGCGGCCCCGGCCCGGCTCGGGACCGAGCGCTGCCCCGGAGCAGAGGACCGGTTCCGGCCCGCGGGGGCCGCTTTCCGCGCCCCGGGGAAAAGATGCGGCGGAGGGAAAGGGAGAGGGAGAGAACCGCTCCGTGCCAGAGGCGCCGGGGCGCGGATGGCCCCGGATGGGCGCGGATGGCGCGGCCGGGACTCACCGGTACCGATGGCGCGTCCACCGCGGGCCCGGCGGAGAGAGGGAGGGGCCCCCGCGCGCAAGCGCTTATGGGACTCGCGGGCGGTCCTGGCAGGGGCGTGCGGCGCCGCCGCCGCGCAGACAGCGCACCAGGCGCTGGCGAGGGGCGCGGAGACCAGGCCGCCGCCGCAGCGAGTTGGCACTGGGCAGGGAGATTCGGTGCGGCGGGGGCGCCCGGATCCGTGCTTCCCGCCCGCCGCCACGACCAGSGCGCTTGCTATGAGGCTGACAGGACCTGTGGCGCCACAGCGCCCTCACGGGCGGGCGGGCGGCGCCCCCTGGCGGCTCGGCGCAGCCGATTACGGCGGGCCCCGCCCCGGCCCCGCCCCCGGGCCCGCCCCGGGCCCTTGTCACCGGCCCCGGGAGCCGCGCGGCGCTGCCCGAGCTCCGGCAGCCAGAACCCGCCCCTGCCCCTCTCCTGCTGGAGCGACACGGGGCCCGTCCCTGGATGCGACAGGGAAGGCACCCGTACCTCCGGCGGCACCGGGGGCAGCGCCGGGGCCGGGCAGCGGGCGCTGGGCGGGGTCTGTTCTGTCCAGGTCCGCTCCCTGCACAGCTCTCCCCCTCAGCCCGTGTCCAGCAGCTGAGATCGGATCCCGACTGCTCCGGCCCCGGGGGAGGTGACGGTGGGCACTGGCTGGCTGTGCCCAGCCAGCCCCCAGGCCGGGGAGCCAGCCACGGGCACGGAGCTGCACTGCAAGAAGAGACAGGCACTACAAAACAGGGACACGTTTATTAAAAAAATAGCAACGACCCCAGCTCTGACATCACACAAATATGTACACCCAGAAGTGTGAGGGCAGCCGAGGGGAGGTGGTGGGGCCAGGTCAGCCCCAGCTCAGCTCAGTCGATGCTCAGCTTCTCCCGGTTCTCCCACAGCCACGTGTGGTACACGTTCAACTTGTGGTCCTGTGGCTGCACCTGAGACACAGAGAAAATGCTGAATATTTGCTAAAACACCTTAAAATATCTCATGGCTCCAACACTGTGAGTGYTGGATTTCCAGTGCCAGTGGGCACAATGGGATGCTGAAGGGCACCACCCACCTCTTTCCATTCGTTAACACAGAAGATCCTGTAGGAGTCGTTGCCGTACTTGCCAATGCCGTGCAGCTCGATGGGGTAGCGCCACGCCTTGCTCAGGTACTCACCTGCAGGGCAGGCACAGCACTCAGCACCTGCACGCTCACACCCTGCCCCCACTGCCTGCACACCAGGCAGGACCCTGTGCCACTGTTACACATCTTCCCTTYGGCACATCTCAAATGAAAACCACGTTTTAGGCGTTTCCTGGTGAATGCAGGCCATGAATCCCCACGGGTTACTCCCAAGGGCCTCCTGCAGGTCACCAGAGCACCTGAACAGAGCCACCCTGTARCAGTGCGCCAAACACAGCAGCAGTGTGTGGGTGCTCAGCTCTCTTCAACACGGCTCTGGGCTCCTGCAGAACACACCGTGGCYGGCATTTCTTCCCCAGTTCAGACTGGGATCAGCAGCTTTGCCTGTATGGCACCAGTGGATCCCAAATGCTGCACAAAATAACCCACCAACCCCCCCATTAGAGAAGCCATGGAGCAGCGTTTGGATCAAAGCTGTTTGCCTTTTGCCAGCATAACCAAGATTTTCCAGATGTCAGGAACACCCACCTGAGAACCTGATGATGGTTTTGGCTCTGAGTTCATAGAGGCCAAGAGGTTTGAGCAGCTCTGACATCTCTTTCCAGTCWGCAGCCCTGGCTACCTCAGGAGAAGGGTACTTCTTCAGGAACTCCCAGAGCACTGGAATGGCCATTTTCCCTGGTGAAAGAATCCTGTGAGCACGAGGCTGCGATGGAGTTCTCCTTCTGCATTATCCACATGCTTTCTCAAGTGAGCTTTTCCAAGGCAAGGTACCAATTTAGGATTATTATTCACAGTGACACAGTTAAAATAAATTCATTCTTTTATTAATGCCATTAAAACTGACAGCTGTTTCAGCCCTGCAACACCTCCCAACATTTACACACCTACTCCTGCTACTCTACTCACCTGAAGTTTTGTTGAGAAATATGGTGGCAATGAGAAGCTTCCATGGATCATGGAAGAGTGTTTCTTGGATAAGATTGAAAGGAGAACGTGGAGGAGTCCATTTTCTGAGGGTCTTCCTTCTGGGTGGGCTGGGAGCTGTACAAGGCCAACACAGAACATTTATTAGACAGGAAAGGATGGCTTTACCTATTTAAGGAAAAAAATTTAAAATGTTAAGACCTCTGAAGCATTTTTGTGGAGGCACTGTGTCCCATTTGGCATTGCTGCAGCCAGTGTCAAGCTGCAAGGAATTTTCCACATCATCACTTGATCCTGAGCCATCCTATCCCTTCCCCATAAAAAAAAAGTGTATTTCCCTAAATACAATACCTTCTTTGCTGTATTTACTGGAAAAATATGGACTTGTTTTCCTTCTCTCCACTTGTGTTCGTGGGATAGACTCTTCTATAAAGAAACAAAACTTCAGTGTTAGGAAAAAGGACCAAGTATTTTGCTGTCGTGTTTCACACACCATTTCTGCTTTATGCCATGATGGAAGCAGAAGGAATTCTTCTCATGTACAGAAGAAAAATGTACCTTAAATCTGCTCCAGATCATTGTCTGACACTGTATAGCTCAAGAGCTTGGCACAGTAAGTTTCAGTTTTGAGYATGTCTGCATTAATTGAAATGCTGTTGGATAAATTGAGATTTGGAGGCCAGAGCAGCCTGACCTGAAGCAGAACACAYGGCCTGTCAGTGAAGAGAGGCCCGGGCAGAGCGTGAGGATGGCATCACATTCTGCTCTTGCACACACACCTGGTGACACTGTGACTGCTGGGAAGCTCCTCCTGTCCCATGGCTCAGCRTCCACCTCAGAGTCATCATTCTGCTTCCCCAGATCCCCTGGATCTGGCACCTTCCCTGTCCCCAGTCCATGGGATTTCTGCTCACACCTCATGGCAGGTGTGTCACTGGGGCATGGCCCCTCCTTTGGCAGGTGACCCAGCTCCCTCTGTGAGCCAGCCACAGACCTCAGCCGTGCCCTGGACATTCCTGACAGAGCTTTCCCTGCATCCACAGGGTCAGCCCCTGGATCAGCCTGGCTGTCAGCTCCACGTGTGTCTGTCTGTCTGTGGCCCCTCTTGGTCTGAACACACTTGGTCTCCCGTGTGCTGGAGATTCTTCTCTGCCTCTTGCTCTTGGGATCACCTTGGTTCCTCCTTTCTGAGCCCTTCCCACGTTTCCTAGTTTGAACACGTTTCTCATCTGCCCCCTTTCTTTTGGTTTTCAAACTCTGCTCTGGGTTTGTGCCTTTCATTACTATATCTGTGCTTTCCACAGTAAACGTAGCATCTTCTGGGTGTCCATTCCCAGCCTGGATGTTCTGAATTCCAGGCTCAGCACCATCCTGTGCATGGAGCTCCTGCACTTTGCTCTGACAATCCTCCTTTTCCAGGTCAGTCCTCGCAGCTCCCGTGCCATATCTCCTCAACCCTGAGCGTGTGCTCCCTCGAGGAGTTGTGAAATCAAAATCTGCTGCTGTCAGTGTTGTYTCCCCAGTTCTCTGTAAATATTCCACAAGTGCTCTTTTTGACCTCAGCTTCTTCCCTTCAGGGCTGTGAAAGGAAAGTAAAGTCAATTAGCAATGATTTTCTCATTCTCTTGCTCTTCACTTAAAAATCTTCACTAATACATAAAAGCAACCCCAAAACAAAGGACAGAGACAGTTTTCAGGGCGATGTCTGGGCACATTTCAGTGGTCCTGCCCAGAAAGGCCACACAGAACTCACTGACAGCCCCAGCCTCACCTTACGAAGTACACGTCGATCCTCCCGGCCGTCCTTCCCGCCCGCCTGCGGCTGCTCAACCGCTGCCAGCCGCGGGGGACGGCGCTGGGCCCCGCCGGGCCGTGGTCCCCGCAGCCGGGGCTGGGGCCGGGCCGTTCCGCCGGTGCCGCCGCGCCTGGACCGCCGGCCCCGGGGCTGCAGGGGAAGAAGAGCCTGGGTAAGGTCCTGCTGCCGGGGGAGCTCCAGGGACGGCGGGGTGGGCCTGGGCACGGACCCCGCTGCCGAGGCCCGCTCCGCCCTCACCCGCCCGGTGCTCCCGGTGCTCCCATCGCTCCCATCGCTCCCATCGCTGCCGCCGCTCCGGGCGCCGCCATCGCCATCTCCCGCGCGCCGCTCACGTGACGCTCACGGCCCCGCCTCCCTGCCCCGCCCCTCGCGAGCGTCCCCCGCGCGGCGGGCAGCGCCCCCTGGCGTGCCGGCGGACCCGCGGACCCCGTGCGCAGGCGCGTTGCCCGTGGCAGCGGCGGGGCCGGGGACGCGGCGGGGAGCGGAGCGGGCCGGGCCGGGCCGGGCCGGGCCGTGCGGGGTCCGAGGGATGCGGGCCGCGCTCACCTGGCGCGACAGGGCCGAGCAGTGGTGAGGGCCCCGGGCAGCGYCCGTGTCCCGGCCCGCTCCGTTCCCAGCGCCTGCTCGGGGGCTCCCGGAGCGGGCTCGGTGCCCGGTTCTGCTCGGGGGTGGTGGCACCCACAGCACGCTCTGTGCCGTTACCGGTGCCACTGGCAYGGGCACGGGCTCTGTTTCCATCTCCTCACACGCGGTTCTTGGTTTGTTTGCTTGTTTCCCTCAGTATTTACGACATCGCGTTCAAGCCGGACGGGACCCAGCTGATAATTGCTGCTGGAAACAGGCTGCTGGTAGGGAAASCTTGCTGTCCTCTTCCTTTGCAGCTTTAGCAGTATGATTTCCTTCAAATTAACGTATGAATGYATCTGAAATCCCCTTATCTCTGTCAGTGCAGCCTCACAGCGACATACATATTAATGCAGGCCAATTCTAGAGTGTTTTGAAGCTTTCTACTATTTCTTACCAAGCTTTAAGCTCTATTTCCGAAAGTAATGAGATTTAAGTTATTTGTGTCATCTCGTCGTCTTGTGCCGTGCCTGGGGTTTGAGACCCACGAGCCTGCCCCTCGTCCTGGCACTGTGCTGCTGCAAGCATCAGTGCAGTCAGTGCAGGGGACACACTCAAACCCTGTCCTGGCACTGTGCTGCTGCANTCAGTGCAGGGGACACACTCAAACCCTGTCCTGGCACTGTGCTGCTGCAAGCATCAGTGCAATCCGTGCAGGGGACACACTCAAACCCTGTCCTGGCACTGTGCTGCTGCAAGCATCAGTACAATCAGTGCAGGGGACACACTCAGACCCTGTCCTGGCACCGTGGTGACAGGAGGGATGTGAGGACATTCACCTCAAATTGCCTGTGGGCCCTTGGGGCTGCTGCAGGAGCAGCTCGGGGCCAGCTGCTCACAGGTCCTGCAAAGCTCTCAGATGGGGCAGGTGTAGGAGCTGCAGGAAGGRGTGGATGGGTTGTAGAGGTGGAGTTCAGCACTGCAGCACAGCAGGTGTTATTTTCAGGGCTAACAGAATAATGTATTTTGTGATGTTCCTTTGCAGTAATTTGTTATGCTTAAACATTGAATGCATAGAAATATGTTTTAACAGCAAGATGTAAAATATAAAAATAAAAGATAAAAAGCCAATAAGATGTAAAACAAGCTGCCAAACAAGCTGTTGAAAAATGTCCTTTGTGCATGTTATTTCTAGTACTGACTTCTTTCTTTCTAAGAAGTATCGTGTTACAGAAAGCTGTTTCTGTGCTAGAAAATGTTTTGTCTTGTATGGACTGTATGAAATCCAAAAAGCAGACACAAAAGCAAGTGCATAATCTCTTGGCCTTCAGTAATTTTATATYCCAGCCCTCACACTGGAGGTCTTGTAGGCAAGGTTAGCTGGGTCTATTGGAACTGGGTCACTGCATGGGCATGAACTGAGTGAGCTTTAAAGTCCCTTTCCAACCACAAATGTGGTTCTGTGATTCACTGAAGGTTTTTTTGTGTGAGTTCTTTTGTGTGTATGCTTGGATTTTTTTTTCTCCCCATTTGAACAGGTGTATGATACTTCTGATGGAACCCTGATCCAGCCTTTGAAAGGACACAAGGACACTGTGTACTGCGTGGCTTATGCCAAAGATGGTAAATAGCACCTGGGGGCATTGTCAGCCTGGTTTGTAAACTGCATCTTTCCATTTGTGTTTGCCCACTGAAAATGGAGAAATGGGGCTTGTTTCAGTCACAGGTGGGAGTGCTGGGGGTTTGTTCTTTTAACAAGTGCTGGGTTTGTTGTCCTTTAACAAGTGCAGGTTGGGTTGCTACCTGCACAAGTTCCTGTAGGGTCACCTGTGAACCCAGGAGTTCCTGCTCTTTGACCTCAGTGTTAGGTTTAGCACTGGTGAAGGATATATTCATGGGTAGTGTGAGGACGAGGCTCACCTCAGAGATTCCTCTTTCTGGTACTTCTCTGCCTCTGAATTTTATTCCTGTAGTTCCTCTATCCCAGAGCTTCCTGAGCTCCTGGTCCTTCATGTGTTGCCTGCTCACTGCACTCTGCTCCTATGCAGTTCTCTCATGCTCTGTGACTGATTCAGTGGGACTCTGTGGGCTTGGGGGCCTCCTGCAGTTGTTTGGGTGGTGGGAGTTGCTGTGACAATGCAGCAGTTTAAGTTGTCACTGCTCCCATCAATCTCCAGCCTGGGGCTGGACAAGGAAGGACTGGTTACTGGTTACTGGAAATGGTGCAGTGCAGCCATTGGAACTCTGTGGCTGGGGAAGCTCCAGCACATCCAGGCACTCACTCTCAGCCCCTTTATTACTTGAGCCTTGTCGAGTTCAAGAACTTCTTGCTCTCWCTTTGATTGAGTATTTGGAGTGAAAGTGATTCTTGTATCTGTGGGATTTAAATGATCTCTAATTCCTAGGCAAGCGTTTCGCATCTGGCTCTGCTGATAAAAGTGTGATAATTTGGACTTCAAAGTTAGAAGGAATTCTGAAGTACACGTAAGTGATGCTGTTCAGTTCTGTGCCTCAAAAGCCAATTTTGATCATGCACTGCTGCAATTAAAGAGCACAAGCTGTTAGATTTGGGMGAAGGTTCACTAAGGTCAGAGAAAAGGGATGGTAGGGGAGGGAGGAGGGAAAGAATRGCTTAAGTATCTGAATGAGACAGGAAAGCAATTAAAGGCATAAAAGGAGGTGGGGAATCCAGAGAAATCTGTGAATTTAGAGGGCTGGCAGAGAACTAGGGAAACTCAGAATAGGTCAGAATAAAATGAAACATAATACAACCAATCTTCTATAATAAACCATAATTCTGGTTCAAAGATCCAATTAAAGATGGGTTTGGCACTGTTGATATACTTCGATCATCTGGCTCTGTTTTCAGTCAGCCCTCTGAAGCAGCAACTTCATTTTCTGTTTCCTGGGTGCACATTTATCAGGGGTTGGTTTGTGTTAGCTGGTCACTGCACAAGCWCACTTGGTTTAGGATTTGGATACAACCTTCAGTCATAATTCACAAACCACAGTTGCTGTAATCTTGATGAAACGCAGTAAATCCTGCTACTTGGAGACAGTTTTTGCAAGGTTTATTACTGATTTACTTTACAGTAATAGCAGATTTACTTGATGTACTATAAACCAATCCAATTATTTTGGCATCTGCTAAAGCTTTCAGCTCACTTGCTGAAAGTCAGAGCAGGAACATTTAAGAATGATTAATTGAAGTCTCATTGTAACTTCATTCTAGGCATAATGACTCTATCCAGTGTGTCTCATACAATCCTCTCACTCATCAGCTGGCATCCTGCTCCTCTGGGGATTTTGGTATGTCTTCTCCTTTGAACCTTTCCAYTGAGCAGTGAATTCCATTACAGCTGGATAGCTGAGCTAACCACAGATAGGTACAGCTCTGTAACTCCACAAGAGATGGGACACAAAGCTATCTTAACATTCAGTGACACTGGATACTGATTTAAATCACTTAAACTCAGTGGGAAGGGACAGTGTAGTGAGGGGTCACAGGATCTGCTGCTCTGTTACTGGAATTTTTTGCAGAGACATCCTCTGTTATTTAGATGGATTTCTTCCCATTTAATAATAAATAATATGTATTAAATGTTGTTCTAGCAGTGGGCAAGACTTGAATGCCTCTGAAATCCCAGCTGAGTTCTCTGACAGTATTAGTTTCCAGTCTGAACACTGGCACATACTTACTTGTCATTGGCTTTTTGTTTTCTTTCATCAAGGCTTGTGGTCTCCTGAACAGAAGTCAGTCTCTAAACATAAAACAAGCTGCAAGATTACTTGCTGTAGGTAAGTTTTAAGGGTTATCTGTGTCATTTAAGCTAGTCTTAATACAAGCCATTTCAAGTAAGATGGAAGCTTTAAAAAAAGGACTTTTCCCTCCTTTTTTTTCAGTAGCAAAGTGTTGTGTTATGCTTGGTCCTATTTATAACCAAATCCTTCTGAAGGCATCAGAGATGTATTCTGGTCTTGAGCAGCTGTCTTAGGTTATCTGTCCCTCTGTTCTTTTGTCTTGTGCAACAACAAGAAAATGAAGTTAGTTATTGGATTTTTGTTTGTAGTTCATTGCCTGTACTGTTGGTGTTTTCAGTTGAAGAAGGTATTACCTTTGTGGGGAACCTGAAGCAAGGATTCATTACCTGAAGTCATTCATCTGACTGAAGAGGAGACCAGAATAGACCCTAGGCCCCCTCTGTCCTACACCAGCCAGTTCTGTCCAATCATGGTCTAAATGTGGCTTTAAAAGCATTTTGGTCTCCTTCTAGACTGCCATCCCCAAAATGTAGCTGTGACTTAGCACATGATRCAAATATTACAAACTTTATTATTTTATTTCTGTGTATGTGATAAAATGTKCTCAATGAGGAGTGTGCTGTTGCTATAAATGTGGATTTAGATTCATAAACAAACATGGGATTACCAGCCACCTCCCAGAATTGCCTCTTATAAACAGAGTTTAATCTGCCTGTGTGAGTGTGCTGTATGCCATCCTGCCTTCCTGCTGCTTGTTTGTGGAAGTTTACTCTTCAGTATGTGTGTATTTTCTCAGCTGGACAAATGATGGCCAGTACCTTGCTCTGGGCATGTTCAATGGCATTGTCAGCATAAGGAACAAAAATGGTGATGAGAAAGTGAAAATAGAGAGGCCAGGGGGCTCTTCCTCTCCAATATGGTCAATTTGTTGGAATCCTTCCAGGTAAATAATTTCATCCTTCCTTTTTGTCCTGCTGAATAGWTAATCCTTGGCTCATTGATTGCAGAAAGGCTTGACTTTTATCCCTGCTGGAACAGGTTAATGCCATGTGTGTTACCTTCTTTAAATTAATAAATATTGGGGTTTTGGCTTTGCTGCCAGTCTTCAGCTGAGTAGAGAACCTGGGAACAAGTTACCTTYAGACTGGAGATGTGGGATTGTTTAGGTTGGAAAAGTACTTTGAGACCAACCCTTCCCCCAGCACTGCCAAGGCCACCACTGTCCCTGTCCCCAGGTGCCACATCCACAGGGCTTTTAACTCCCTCCAGGGGTGGGGACTCCAGCCCTGCCCTGGGCAGCTGTGCCAGGGCTGCACAGCCCCTTCAGGGAAAAAATGTTCCCAGTACCCAACCTAAACCTTCCCTGGCACAGCTTGAGGCTGTTTGCTCTTGTTGTGTCCCTGTTCCCTGGGAGCAGAGCCTGACCCCCCTCAAGCTTTGAGTTATTCCTGTAGAGGAGACTGCTTTGGAGTCCAAGCTGTTTCCCACAGGTTTAAATGACAAACTGCTGTCCTTTCAGTTTGTGACTTTTAAAGAGTAACATGGAGTGAATTCTGCTATTCTGCTGCTTGGTTCTGTTGCTCTAAGAAATTGGTTAATAAATTGCTGTAGAATTACTACTTTT
>CADDXX010000478.1:312376-367893 GCA_902810485.1 Alauda arvensis
TCAGTTTTCCCCACTGGAAAGCAGGGTTGGACAGAAGAAGGCATGCTAGCCCAGGGATTGTGTGTGTCATTAATGTGCAGTCACCAGTGAGGAGCTCCTGCTAATCCCAGCAATKAGAGTTGTGTTGCCAGCCCTGTTGGTGCAATATCTGCTGTAGAACATTTGAGAACCCTTGCTCTGTGCCCTTGCCCAAAAGAAAACTCTGTGCTGTGGAGTCTTTGCTGTCAGACTGCAGCAGATCTCAGTGCTGGAGACTCTGTAGCTGTGCAGACTGCTCTAATTTTTATATAACCTGTTAAAGGTTCTGTCTTGGCTACACTGATCTCTCTGTCTCTTTTCTGTGTGTRTCAGGCATGAGCTTTGGTGATAAAGACATGCAAAATCTCCTTGTTATGTTTTGTCAACACCTCTTTTCTCAAGGGATGAAAGAAACACAGTACTAGAGATGCCTTTTGCTGTGTTGCTTACTGATGTGAGCTGTTGGTTTTCCAGCTGAGAAATGTGTGTCTGTGTTTTTCATACCACAGGAGGAGCCTTTCAGCTTCCACTTGCCTGAAACCCTCTTCAATATTTCCAGGTTTCTGCTTCACAGCTTAACAAAGGAGACTCCTTTGGGGATCTCAAAAGTGTATCCTTCCAATMCAATCCAACATCTAGAAGTTACCATGTGATACATGAAAGGAATAACTGCTGATGGTCCAAGGCAGGGATGTCCTGCAGGGAATCTTCAGTGTCAGCTGTTAGTTATCATTAATGGGAACTGACTTCTATCCCTCAGGAGTAATCAGCATCTTCAAACTATTGTGTKCTGAGCTGCACTAGTTTATTTGTTATAGTTCTGGAGAGCTGTGCAAATCAACTCCCATGGAACTCTGTTAGGACACCAGTCACTGCAGAAAGATGTTGGCCCTGAATCTTGACTGTGTTGCAAGGAGACTGAACAGAGGCAGAAGCAAGGAAGCCCAGGACCTTTAGCTTTCCATGAGGCCTGTGTGGTCTGACAGGCCAACCTCTGCATGGCTTAGTTAGTCCCAGTGAACCTCTGGGGAGTGCTGTGTGAGCCCAGAGAGATGCACCTTTCTGTAAGGGACAGCCAAGGGTCCCTGGATGCCTTAGGGAGGCCTCGTCTTGATTTCACTTCATTTCTGGCCTTGGATGGGATGTTAGCTTTCCTTTCCATAACTTCCTCACTTAAAAATGTAGGATCTTTCATGAAGCCTGTGATAACAGGCCTTGTGGTCAGGAGGTGTAAACAGCAGTTGCTGTTTCACTCTGGTGAAAGGAAGGACAACACTTGGTTGCTAACATGGGGCACACTCTTTCAAATTACATCAGGTGTATTGGGTACTTATGCTGTAAAAAATGTTTGGATTTTGGTTTTTTTGTGGTTGGGGAAAAATGCATGCACCCCAAAATTACTGAAATATTGTAAATGGAGTCAGAATATTTAACCATAGCTGTGTTTATGTAGGGTCAGTTCCTTACCTTGCTAATAATTGCCCAGAGATATTGTGATAGTCCTTTCACACGTGTTTGTAAATAAAGTTCTGTAATTTCTCTGGTCAAAGCCTGTTTGAAGTCCCAGTGTTGGATATGTTCCTTGCACAACTTCCATGATTAGACAGACTATTGCATTTTTCCCAAATGCTGTATGTATTTTTATTCCTTAATTGAATTACAGCAATACATTACTGGCCCTGGCAAAGCAGAGTAAAGCTCTTGGTGCCTATAAAYTGGCTCGTCATGCCTATGACAAGCTGCAGGGGCTGCAGATCCCAGACAGGTTCCAGAAGTCGGTGGAGCTGGGCAGCCTGACAATCCGGTCCAAGCCATTCCATGACAGTGAAGTAAGCTGCAATGTGTTCATGTTCATCATTAATGTGGGGCCTAATCCTAGAATAGGAGTTCCTGTGTGCACAAAACAATCTGAAATGTATTATGCATGGCTCTGTGATATAATTATATTTCTGCTGGAAACACAGTCCTTTTATTGTTATTCTTCAAGTCAGACTTCCTTCTGCTCCTGAGAGCAAATTAAAATCAGCCCTCTCTTTGTGGGCAGCTTCCATCCTCCCTCTCCTCTCTTGCAGTCACCTTCCTGGCTGCAGATTAATTCCTCCAAGCCCTTTTCTCCCCGTTCCCATGCTATTGTTCCACAGTCTTTGTCTCTCTCTCCAGCTGGAGGTCACTTTCATTTGTCTCACTCCTAACACTCTTTCCCTCCTYCCTCCATCCCTTCAGTGACCTTCCTTCCGTAAATCTTACTTAAACACCTTTTCTTCTTTCACTGAAGTCTGGCTTTCTGCAGTGTTCTATAAAGGCATGTCTCAGGGAGTACTCACTAAAAATAAACTGCATTGTACCAGTGAACATGCACCTGGCCTCCTGAAATAATAGAAACACACCCTTTAAGAACTGCCTAAAATAACTCTGCTCTTGAAGAGAGAGGAATTAATTGGAGAACCTAAATTTGACCAAATCTTAGACCAAAAAACTTCAGTAAACTTCTCTTCAGCTTCTTTTGTCCCTTGTGTATTTGATGCAGAATTCTTCTTTGTTACTGCAAAGGCAAAGTGAAAACTTAGTTGTTAGAATGGTGAAGACAGCTATTTTTAATGGGCAAACTTGCTGGTTTGTTAGAAAGGGAAGGCATTTTCAGCTGTTGAAGGCTCTGATTTCACAGCAGTGCTGCTCCAGCCTGGCGCTGTATCAGTGCTGTCAGCTGAAAGGGCCCGGATCTGATTGGAAACAAAGAGTTGGGATGTGCCAGTCTGTGATCACCATGCTCTCAATGTGTCGTTTCAGGAGCTCGTGCCCCTGTGTTACAGGTGCTCCACCAACAACCCTCTGCTGAATAACCTGGGGAACGTCTGCATCAACTGCAGGCAGCCTTTCGTCTTCTCAGCCTCCTCCTACGGTGCGCGGGGCTCGGGGTGCTGCTGCCCTGCCTCAGATAAATGTTCCTTGACACTTAGGGCTTAGTTTCTTCTCTCTGCAGCATAGAAATGTTCCTTTTCTGTTGTTAAATTTGACTWAGTGGGGGTTGCTGGCTCTCGCTGCAGAGCAGCAGCACAGCACCGTTTTATTGCCAGACACTGAAATGCATCCAGTGTTGTGTGAAGGTGAACACAATCCTTTCAGAAGTTCAGGGGGTTTGGTTTGCTGCAATTTTRTTTTATTTAACTTGTTTCATGAGAGAAGGTGGGCAGAACAGCACTGACATGAAGGAGCACAGTATCTGCTGTGAGGCATTTCCTGAGTTCCTGCAGCTCAAACACTTCCTGCCTTCCCCACCTTTTAGAGGTGCTGCATCTGGTTGAGTTCTATTTGGAAGATGGCATCACAGATGAAGAAGCTGTAGCTCTCATTGATCTTGAAGCTCCAAGAGCGAGTAAAAGAGAGAATAAATGGCAAGAGACGCTGGGTGAGAGTATCCTTTTGATTAGAATTGGTTTCCTTTTCTTAGGGAAAAATTAAACAATTTATAGAGTTTATTTTTTTCCCCTTAGGATTAAACCTTTCTTTTTGTCATATGACTGATGTAAGTACAATTGCATCTTGTTTCTTTGTTGTGTTAGTATAACAACCAAAAGATGGTTTAACTAAACCTAATATTGTGAAGACACTTTTCCATCAGGACAGTTTATTTATAATCCTGTGCAATGTGTRTTTTTAACAGTGGAATGCCATGCTTTTACCTATTCTGTGTTAACTTTTTTCTGACAAGGATGGGGGGAATCTGGAGTGTGTTGCTTCAATAACAGCTTCCTTTAGAGGCTGCCTTCTCTCAGCCAAGGAAGTAGCACAACTGTTGCTGTTGAGATCTGGTTTGGAATGCTTTGGCATCCAGAGCTCCCAGTTGCTGGGGGATTATAGAATATGAGATGTGGAGTAATGCACAAGAGCACACATACTCTGACTAAAGCTGCCCAAATAAGTAACTTCAATAGATTGCTTCCTTTGCTCTGTCATCTGTGGAAGGGTAAGAGCTGATGTCATGCCTGGCTGTGCTCAGCCTTGCTGTTGTACAGCAGCTGCAGTGATAAACTTCCCCAGTCCCTGGAAATCCCAGCAAGGCCTTCTTGGTACTTTTTGTAATGAYCTGGGCACTGCCCCAGTTTGAGACACTCTGAGGCAGCAAGGTACTGGTGCTGCTGGGGTGCTCTCACACTGATTCTGTCCGTGGTGATTCTGGCTGTGGTGAGCAGAGCCAGTTTTACAGGAATTCTTGTCCTTCCTTAAGACATGCATCCAGATTCTCAGAGTTTGAAGCTTGATGACAGTACAGATATTATTACTGAAGATGATGATCCCTTTACAGCAAAATTGAGYTTTGAGGTAAGAACTGTATCTATGTCTACTCACAGAAATTAATGGAAAATTTTACTTTACAAAGTCACTCTTCTGGTGGGTGTGTGGTACAAAGAGAGCTGCAGAGCAGGGGACTGGGAGAGGGAAATGGGCTAACCAGTTAACTCCTCCCTTAAGAACACAAACAAAACCCCTCAAAACAAACAAACAAACCAGCAAAACCCACACAACCCCCCCCCCAAACAACAAACACTAACCTCACAAAACAACACTGATTTTAAACCAAACACTCCTGGAATTTTGTTCCCTCACCATGCACTGGTACAGTAGCAACACACCTCTAGAGCAAGTCTTACTGTGAGGGTTTCAGAGACTGAGCATGGTTGTTATTTGCAAGGAATTGTGTTCAAGGGGTGAGGGAAGCTCACTGGAAACAGATGTGGCTGGATSCTGCTGTTTGGTAAAACTGCCAGGGAGTTTGGTGGGACAAGGCTTGGGCCAGTTCTGCATCAGCTTCTTCTACTGAATTCTACTTTGCTTCTTAAAGCAAYTTTCAAATCCTCAAAGGGCCTTGGAGTTGGTGACAGTGGTTCTTTGCAAACGTGCTCTCATGCARCAGGGGGGCTCTGGGGTGGTGCTGACCCGAGCTGTGCTGCGCTCTGTGAGCTGCAGGGATGTGCTGCATTCAGTTGTGTTTGCTGACACCAGTGCCTGACTGTGACTGTCCGTGTTTTTGTAACTGTCCATGTTTTTGCCCCTGTGCAGCAGGGAGGCTCAGAGTTTGCCCCAGTGGTGGTGTCCCGGGCCGTGCTGCGCTCCATGAGCCGCAGGGATGTGTGAATTCAGTCCCGTTTGCTGACACCAGTGCCTGACTGTGACTGTCCGTGTTTTTGCTCTCCTGCAGCAGGGAGGCTCCGAGTTTGCCCCGGTGGTGGTGTCCCGGGCCGTGCTGCGCTCCATGAGCCACAGGGACGTGTGAATTCAGTTGTGTGTTTGCTGACACCAGTGCCTGACTGTGACTGTCCATGTTTTTGCTCTCCTGCAGCAGGGAGGCTCCGAGTTTGCCCCGGTGGTGGTGTCCCGGGCCGTGCTGCGCTCCATGAGCCGCAGGGATGTGCTGATCCGGCGCTGGCCGCGGCCGCTGCGCTGGCAGTATTTCCGCTCGCTGCTGCCCGACGCCTCCATCACCATGTGCCCCTCCTGCTTCCAGGTGAGCCTCTCATCGACAGGGTCACTAARTAACAAAGTGCCCCATCCAGAACCTGCTGGGTGAAACCGTGCTGATCATTGAAACCTCACAGTCTAAAATGTACTTGGCAAATTCCTGAGTGAGGCAGAGGCAGAGCAGTGCAGCCCCAGCTCTGAGCTGTGTGACAGACACAGGAACAGCTGCCTGGGAAGGCTTGGCCGTAGCTGAATTTGAGAAGGTGCCCTGACAGCAAGTCAGAGCCTCTTGAGCAAACCTTGGATGACCAACAGAAGTTGATTTGTATTTAATTTCCTTTTGCTCTGTCTCTCTGACTTGCAGCCTGGTCTAGCAAGGAAAAGCAGTCAGTGACTGTGACCCTGTGGTTCAGTCCTGCTCCTGCCCTGCTCAGAAATGACTTCTTGAAATGCTGGAATTCAGTCACGTTGGCTTACACAACTGCCTAATTGTCCATGCCTTTGCAGAAGTAGTTAATGGGTTTGTGCCTTCTCAGCAGCACTGGCAGAGGTCTCTGGAGTGCTTGCTGCTCTGTTCCAGGCTGTAGCATCTCAGGTGATTGAAACAGAGAGGACCAATTCTCTGTGRTGGTACTTCCAGAATATCTGTGCTGTTGAGCAGCCACTGAGCTCAGTTTGCATTTTCTTTGAGCAGGGTGAGGCTAACTTGTTTTCAATGTGTTCCTAATTAACAGATGTTTCACACAGAAGACTATGAACTCCTCATACTCCAGCATAATTGTTGTCCATTCTGTCGGAGGARAACAGATGAGTCAAACCAATGAAAAAACCAGTCTTTTACCTCAACAACAGACTCCCCTGTTGGCTTGGCAAAACACTTCCTAGATCTGTAGAGCTTTCCTAAGAACGTAGTTACATCATTGTGTATCATTTTGTATGTAAGAGTTGAACCAAGTTGAAGAATTTTAACTATTTTTTTAAATTGAAATGTCTGGTTTCTGTGAATGTGCTCTGCATTTTCCAGACAAGCAGCTGAAGTGCCACAGAATTTTACAGGAACATTTCTAGGATCTAGTTCAGCCTTTAAGTAATTGTTTTTACTCCAAATTGTRCTTCTTAACATGCACCAGTTATTGACAGATCTTCAAATAAATGGGACTATTTTTCACTGTTTATTGTCTCAGAATTTGCTATAACACTCATGCTTCTGATCTTTAGTTTCTTTTTCCTTTCTACTCCATTTAGGCAAGAACAGCATTTAGACCCCTTCAAATATAATCTGAAGAGTTCCACTCCTCTTGGCACTGGGGRCATCTCACAGCCACCCTGGGGCAGGTGGTGGCTGAATCTGTGTGGATTCATTTGGTTAAAGTGCAGCAGGTCAGGCTGTGCACACCTGGGCTCCTGCCATGGAGGGCTGTGCCAGGGGAGTGCTGCTGTGCCAGGGGAGTGCCCTGAGCAGGGTGTCCCCAGCAGGGTGTCCCCAGCAGGGTGTCCCCAGCAGGGTGGCCCCAGCAGGGTGTCGGTGCTGGGCCCAGGCCGAGCCCTGTGTGCGGGTGGGAGGAGGCAAAGCTGCTGCTCTGCTGCAGCCTCCTGGGACACGGGGGGCATCAGTCCCAGGCAGCACCTGAGCCCCTGCCCTGGCTCTCTGTCCCCACAGGACTGGGCAGGAAACAGGAGAGCAAAAGCCAAGAAACTGTGTTGAGATAAAGACAGTTTAATAGCTGAAGCAGAGCTCTGCRTGCAAGCAAAGCAAAGCAAGAAGGAATTTATTCCCTGCTTCCTGGAGAGCAGGGCTCAGCGTGAGTAACTGTCACTGGGGAGGGCAAACACCACAAACACAACATCCTCTCTTCTTCCCCCTTTCCCTGAGCTTTTATTTTGGAGCACAGCGTCATCCGGAGTGGCCCACCCCTCTGGGCAGCTGTGCCAGCTCTGTCCCTCTGTTCCCAGCCCTGCTCTGGCCTGCTGYGAGGGGGACAGAGCAGGGAGAAAGGAGAGCCCAGTGCTCAGCCCCAGCTGCAGCTCCGGAGTGTTCCCAGTGCTGCTCTGGACACCAACACGCAGCACCCCAGCCCCCAGCTGCTGAGAGGGACCTGAGCTGCAGTGCCAGTGACACAGCACAGCCCCGGGCTATGGCCCAGGAGTCTCCCGGGGATGGCCAAGGGCCATTCCCAGCTGCGGGAAGATTAACGGAGGTCACCGCCTTGGCTGGAGCTGGGAAGTGCTGTGTCTTGACTTTATTCCAGTAAAAGCTGTGCCCGTGTTGCCACGAGCTGTGTTGTGCTGGCAGCCTGTGTGTCCCAGCCTGCCTTCCCCTGAGTGGGAAAGGACACGAGCAAGTGCTGAGGTGGTCGGTGCTGGGGAGCTCCCAGGGGAGCAGCACTCTGCTGTGAACAGGGATCTCTGCTGCAGTTCCTCTGGAAAGGAGAGCCTGCAATCACACTGCCGTGTTTCTGAGTCCCTCAGTGCTTCCTGACCAAGTTTGCTTGATTTACCACTTTAAAAACATTCTGTTCTAATTACAGCTCGTCTGCTTTCTGACTCAGCTGTCACTGTTTGCAGTGAAGACTCAGCTATTGACATGGATAAACAATGCTGTTTGAGATGGGAGCCAGGGTGGAACTCAGCTCCTTCTGGAACTGAGCTGGCTGTGCAGAACCAGGGGGAATGAAATATTATAAAACTGAAGAGAAASGGTTTGCTGTGACACAGAGACAAAATGGACCAATGTTTTGGTTTTTTTTTTAAACAACGCTGTGAATACAGTCTAGCTTTGAAATGCATTTAGGGCTTTTCTGGGCAGAAACACTCTGCATGTCTCGTACATGATGAAGGTGTTCTCGTCCAGGCTGCCCTGTGCCTCCATGCTGAGGGGTCCCTGGAGGTACAGGAGGTCCCTCCACAGCACTTTGGTTGGAAGCTGTTGTGAGCAGTTTGCCCCATCCCTCTYTCTCTCAGCTGCCTGCCTGTGCCACTGCTGCATCCAGTGGTGACGCACGCCAGCCCTAAGCCCTGCACAGCAGCTGCTACCTCAGCAGTGGCTTATTGCATCAGCTTAAAGTGTTTTAGGAAATAAACCTTTAATCCCTGTGTGCCCAGGTACAAGTGCAAAGAGCTGCATTTGCAGTTAGAAAGTGGCACTGCTCTGGCCTTGGCAGCAAGTGTGAGAAATTGATTGAGAGGGGCTGAGGGGGAGCAGAGTGTGTGTGAGGACCTGGTGTGTTCATGTTAAGGTGAAGGAAGACTTTTGGGACTGTCCAGAGACTGTGGCCTGCACTGGGCTGCCAGCAAGGTCTGCCCTGGGCTGTGGTGCCAGCACTTCAGCTCCTTCCACCTTCCCCCTTTAGATGGCAGGTTCCCCAGCTTGGTCTCTGCTCTAAGGAGAGGACAGCTCTTTGTGCTTCTTTTTCTATTAAACTTATTGTTAACTAACCTACAGGGAACATTGGTGAAAACTAGGCCAGGGCTGGAGGAACTTCATTAAGGYGAAGAGGACATGAACTTCTGCCCACCTTGCACCCATGAGCTCCAGCAGCTCTGATACATCCTCCTCATGTTCACCTGCCCCTGRCTGTGAGGAAGGCCCAGCTCAGCCCTCAGTGCAGCCAAAACAGCAAGGGGAGGTGGGTGCAGAGCCAAGTYTCTCTTTGTGCTCACCTCCTGTACCTTTTGTCCCACTGCCTCTGAAAAATTAAGAAAGGATAATGTTTAATTCAGCTGCTGGTTGGTACAAGGAATGTTTCAAGCACAACTGAGTGCACAGAGTGGTGGGTCAGAGAGTCACTGAGAGCACAAAAGGCTCCAGCAAAAGCCTTGCCTGTGGAGTTTGATKATTATGCAAAGTTTGAGGGGACTGAGGTTATCTGTCAACTAATAACCATATGAAACTGAGTGCTGGCTTCAGCTCTGAACCTCCCATCAGTGCCCTGGTCCAGCAGCCTTCTCAGCACCATTACAGAATGATTCCAGTCCAGGACAGATGAACTAGGTTATTTATTAGGTGTTACCAATGTGTTGGCATGACCTGAATCAGGTACAAAGACAGGCACAGAGGAGATTGCACAACWGGTAACCTGCCAGTGGGCCAAGTGTTTCACAGTGGTGGTCAAACCTCCACAGCCAAATCCTGAGCAGAGAGATGGCTGGAGCATGTGGAAGAAGGTTTGGTSATGCAGGGATTGGCAGTGTGTGGGGATGGCTCTCCAGTGGGCACTGGCTGCTCTCACAGATCCACATTCCCTTGAGAGAATGGGGCTGGGACACTCCTGTGTCACTGAGGGACTGTGCCTGCCCAGCCTGGCCACCATTTGYACCCCCCAAACCCACAGTCCTGGGGTTTGAACCACACATGTCCCTCCTGTTAATGGGGAAGGGAAAGGAAGAGTGAGGCTGTGCGAGGGAGCTGCTGCAAATGAAGGGTGCAGTGCAGAGCTTCCTCTGTGTATATGACCATGAGCAGTGGTCTCCAACAATGACAGTGCTATCCACAAACTGGTGTCACCTTAACACCTTCCCAGGAAAGCCAATTACCCTGGGATGATTATGATTAATAACTCTCTAAACCCTAATCGTGCTGACACCAGTGCCTGGAGCTTACCCCGGGGGCACTTTATAAAAGGTGCCCTGTGGAGGAGGGTGTAACTGGTTCTCCTTGGGGTGACAGTGAAGGCTGAGAGGTGGCAGGAACTCCATTTCAGAGGCAATTTCTCCCTTGCACAGAAGAACTCCCAGAGTAAGAGCACGAAGAGCCTCACAAACTGCAACCATGAACGGCACAGAAGGCCAAGACTTCTACGTGCCCATGTCCAACAAGACGGGGGTGGTGCGGAGCCCCTTCGAGTACCCCCAGTACTACCTGGCTGAGCCCTGGAAGTTCTCAGCACTGGCTGCCTACATGTTCATGCTGATCCTGCTCGGCTTCCCCATCAACTTCCTCACCCTCTACGTCACCATCCAGCACAAGAAGCTCCGGACCCCTCTAAACTACATCCTGCTGAACCTGGCGGTCGCYGACCTCTTCATGGTGTTTGGAGGCTTCACGACCACCATGTACACCTCCATGAACGGGTACTTTGTCTTTGGAGTTACAGGCTGCTACATCGAGGGCTTCTTTGCCACACTGGGCGGTAAGTTTTCCAAATATTCAAATATCTTCTGGCAGGAATTTCCCCAGATTTTAGGAGAGGGAGGGAAAACAYGCAGATGATCTTGGAAAAAGCTGGCACCTGTAATGTCCTTGACCTGCTGCTGATGTGGACGGAGGCCATTTGCCATGTTTCCGGGTAGGAGCTGGAGAAAGTGACAAGTGGCACTTTAAAAAAAAGCCTTTCTTTTGGGAGCCACCTGCTCAGTATCCTGAGAACCACGGTGCAGCAGTGAAAAGCAGCCAATACCAGATTTTGCAGCTGTTGGATTTGTGCATCTCCTTGGCTCACTTTCTGACTTGAGAAATGACAATTCTGTTCCTCCCATCTTGCAGGGCTGAATCTGCCATTGGCTCTGCTGTGGTGATGGTGGTACAGGCAAGCAGAGCTGGCTCTCCTCCCCGTGCCAGCCTGGTATGGAACCAAACAGATGTTAAACAGAAATTGTGTGGCTAAAAATGCCCTCCTCCTCCATTTGGTCAGCCTCCAGCCACAGCTACAGTTCTACTGGTTTGGTCCTTGTGGCACAAGTTTCCTGGGAAGCTGTGGGTAGTGAGGGGAAGTCCTGGGATGATGGGCACTTGCTGCATATCAGAGTGTGACCAGAGGCTTGCAAGTGAATGCTGGGATCAGCCATGAATCTCAAATCATTGCAGCAGAGTGGTTCCTGTGGGTCAGCAGTGCAGTGAGATGGGGTCTTCTCACACTGCCCTACCACATCTACCCCTGATTGTTCTCCATTGATCTTTCTGAACCCCTGGCAGAGATTAAGCTGCTGCCAGGGSTTGTCCTCAGGAACATCAGTCTGAGGAAGCCTCATGCTGCCATCAGGGTGTTTTTCTTTTCCTGCTGCTCAAAGTCCCTGTGTCCCTTTGTGTCCCTCTCCCTGGTGCAGGTGAAATTGCTCTCTGGTCACTGGTGGTCCTGGCTATCGAGAGATACGTAGTGGTCTGCAAGCCCATGAGCAACTTCCGCTTCGGGGAGAACCACGCCATCATGGGCGTTGCCTTTTCCTGGATCATGGCCTTGGCGTGTGCAGCTCCCCCACTCTTCGGCTGGTCCAGGTAGGGAGGGCACTGCCCCAGTGTCAGGGCTGTGGGAGCCTGGCTGGGGCTCAGCTGTGGCTTYCAGCCGGTCTCTGCTGGGTGCTGACCTGCTGGGCTCACCTTGCAGGTACATCCCTGAGGGCATGCAGTGCTCATGTGGGATCGACTACTACACTCTGAAGCCAGAGGTCAACAATGAATCCTTTGTCATCTACATGTTCGTGGTTCACTTCATGATCCCGCTGATGATCATTTTCTTCTGCTATGGGAACCTGGTCTGCACTGTCAAGGAGGTGGGTACCCACCTGATGCCAGTAGGGCTACCCCTGTCCCCAGGGAAGGGGCCCACACCAGGCTCAGGAATGGTGTCAGGGAGGGCCCTCCAGGGGCCAGCCTGGCCATCCATGAAGAGGGAAATAGCAAACTCCAGATGTGGAGCYTGACTGAGCCCTGCCCCTGTGTCCCTGCCGGTGCAGCACCCACCGGCTCCATCACATTTCCATTCCCTTCTGCCCACAGGCTGCCGCCCAGCAGCAGGAGTCTGCCACCACCCAGAAGGCAGAGAAGGAAGTGACTCGCATGGTCATCATCATGGTCATCTCCTTCCTGATCTGCTGGGTCCCCTATGCCAGCGTGGCRTTCTACATCTTCACCAACCAGGGCTCCGACTTCGGGCCCATCTTCATGACCATCCCGGCATTCTTTGCCAAGAGCTCAGCCATCTACAACCCCGTGATCTACATCGTAATGAACAAACAGGTAACTGGTGGGGTGCCAGGRAACTCCTCTTTTGTGTTCCTCTTTATAACAGCTG
The DNA here is from genome assembly GCA_902810485.1 of Alauda arvensis. Classification (NCBI taxonomy): domain Eukaryota; kingdom Metazoa; phylum Chordata; class Aves; order Passeriformes; family Alaudidae; genus Alauda; species Alauda arvensis. The sequence goes on from CADDXX010000478.1 coordinate 324,859, forward strand.
GCAGAGAGTTACAGCATCTCAAGATGCCAGTGGTCTGGAGTGGGGATTGTTTCCTGGAGATCTAGTCCTGGCACATGGGAAACTGATGGTGCAGCTCACCCTTGGTGTTGCATAGATCTCACCAATGCAAGRCCATTCCACCTGAAATAATGCAGGAGCTGGGTTGATGGGGGAGCCAGGACTGGAGCAGGCAGGGCTGGCAGTARATGGAGTGGGCAGCAGACAGTGAGMAGGAGACCCCATATAGGGATAGTTCCTCCTACAGTACTGGGGGCTTCCAAGCAGCTCTGCTGGGCTCAAAGAGGGCTCTGCAGCTAGAGCTGTATGGTGTCCAGCTGGCTCATCCYGGGCTTCCCTCTCTCCCAGTTCCGTAACTGCATGATCACAACCCTCTGCTGCGGCAAGAACCCGCTGGGTGACGAGGACACATCTGCTGGCAAGACAGAGACCTCCTCCGTCTCCACCAGCCAGGTCTCTCCTGCATAGGCCCCTGGGAGCAGCTGGTCCCCGGGGTGCTGCCCTGGGAGCACAAACTCRTCCCCACCGCCGCCACCTGCCCCTGCTTCACCGTGGCCAAGGCCCTGCGGGGCACTCCTGGCACTAGGAACCCTGGGAACAAGGCTGAAAATGTGTACACACGTTTTGTAATTAAAATGCAACAGCTTAGCTCCTCTGGCGTAAATCCATGCATTTCTGTTGACTTGCTGAGAGCCCATGCCCCTTCTCTGAGTGCAGACTGGGTTGGAGAGCTCTGCCGTGCCCAGGCCATGGCAGAGCTGTCCTTGTCTCCCTCTGCCCACCCTGACACCCCAGCCAGGGCACGYTCTGCACCTGCTGCTGCCGGGGCCAGAGCTGGGGCCACTTTCTGGCTCCTTTGCCAGAGATGGATCCTAGCCAGTGCTGCCCAGTGGCTCAGCCCCACCAGGCTCTGTCTGCCCAGAGCAGGTTTGGCTGCTGCAGAGCTCCAGTCTCTGCCAGCTGCTCCCAGCTCTGGCCCTGCCCCATCTGCCAGAAGTCCTGGGAGACGCTGTGATTCCTGCAGGGGGGTGGGACAGGTTCCAGTGCAGGTCCTGCCTGGCAGGCAGGTGGCACAGAGGCCCTGCCAGCACAGCACAGCCGTGTGTGGCCGCAGCACTCTGGGACAGCTCCGTGCTCAGTCCTCCAGCACTGCTGCAGCAGCACACGGACGGAGTTTGCACCCTCAGCAGCAGCTCTGCTCCATGTCCCCCAGCACCCCGTCCCCGCAGTCCCATCTCTCTCCCTTAGGCGTCTTTGGGCCCCTAGGGCCAAGCCCCCAGCAAGCTTGCCCAGGCCCCTCCCGTGCTGGCTRTGGTCAGTTTGGCCTCGGCCCAGCAGAGGCTGTGGCAGCTCCGGTGCTGCCGAGGCTTGCTGGGCACGGGGCTGATCTCCCCCCACGCCACAGCAGGCAGGACCCCGCAGCATATGGCTCAGCGATGCCGACATATGTTCCAAGCTCTACAAGATGGCATGTTGCAATTGTAGCAGCGTTCTTCATTTTTATTTTTAGTTCAGTTATACAAATAAGATGTTTTTCTCACTGTTCAGTGTTATCAACATTTGAAACTATTTTTGTACATTATTATCCTCTCTGATTTCTAATCCTATGCAGCTTTGCAAGGACTAATAGGGAATGTATAGAGCCCGTGCGAGTTAAACCCTTAATAAAGAGCAATTTGCAAGTACAATTCTCTCATTATTTTTTTTATCGATACTTCTGCATATTCAGTGAAATCTAAAGATTAGAGTTTTATGAATAATTCAGTGTTTAGGCTGATGTCTGATTCATGTACTTCAAATCTGGGAGGTGGTTTTGGAGGGAAGAGGAGGAAGGATTCAGTGTTTATTTGCTGTCCGTGAGGCTGTGCCCCACAGGAGTGAGGTGATGCCTGACACCGTGGCTCTCTCCCCCGTGCAGGACCAGCCCTGGTGCAAGGCCTGGCCCCAAGCCCACAGGCTGTCCCCACCCTGTGCCACCTGGCTGCTGCTGCTGCTGCTAGGGGCAAGTAAGGGTTTGGGACCCTCCTGCCAGCTCAGCCAGGTGCCAGAGGCATCACAGAGCTACCAGAGAGGTGATGGATGGATCCAGGATGAGGAAATGCACCCAAACCTTCTGTGGTGCCAGCCCCAGCAGCTCTCCTGGGCCCCCACTGTCCCCTTCCTGGGGAATTCAGGAATGGACTGGAAATGAAGCAATAAAAATGCTGGTGTGGGTCTGGGGGGAGYAAGGCAGTGGTGTTTTATTCAGGTTCTCCTCACAAGCACAGGTGCCTGCATGGAGGGGTCATGGAAGTGATGTGGCTGCCCATGTCYARGGCTGGGAGTGTTCTCCCCTGAACGTGGGATTCAGTGGGTGGGGGAAAAYTGCTGTCCTGCTTGTGACACCTGGGGATACCGGGGGAGAGTTGCTTCTCCTGCCTCTTCTGGCTAACMAAASAGCTCTTCATTTTCYTCCTCTCACTTTTGGAACCTTCTCCCCCATTATCAAAGTCCCGTTTCCCAGTGAGGCCACACTTGGTGAGGGAGGCAGCACATCCCACCTTCACAGTGGCAATGGATCTGTGTGTGCCCCATGCTCTGGGCTGGTTCCCTGCACACCCCACAGCGAGTGCTGCCAGCAAGCTGCAACCCCAAGCACCCCAACACCCCCCTAGCAGCAGGCAGATGCCTTTCATCTGCCTGTTCAGGACAATCACCCTGCAAACCCCCATCTCTCTTCCTTCTCCTCTGCTTAGGTGTGCCCCTTGTCCCTCCAGCCCCTCACAAAGCTTTGGCAAAGGGCTTTCAACTTCCAGACCCTGGCTCCCATCAGGGCCTCGASCACAGCAATTAGCAGCTGCCAACCAGCACCTGCAGCCAGGCTGCTCATCAGATAAATTGGGTGGAGGTGAGCTGGGTGYGGTAGTAGCATTTGTGGTGCTGTGGGTAGCTCTGCCTGTGCCTGCCTGGGTTTGTGTGCTGCCATGGAGCCTCAGCCGGGTAAGGGGTCTGTGGGGTCCCTCAGAGCTGGAGCTCGGCCCAGGCTCTGGTGGCTGAGCTCCCCGGGGGCTGCAGGGATGAGCAGCCTTGTGGCTGCTCGGCTTCTGGGGGCTTTGAGGCCGCTGGGGGTGTCTCGGGACTGGACCCCAGTCCTAACTGGCCCCTCTTCCAGCAGCCAAAGCCGCTGGCACAGCCCGGCGCCWGCACGCCCAGCACCCCCCAACCCTGCAGATGGTCAAGGAGGCGCTGCGGGCCCACGATGAGAAGAAGGGTGCCTCGGTGGTTGCCATCAAGCGTTTCATCCTGGCCAAGTACCCCGCTGTGGACCCCATCCGCCTCAAGTACCTGCTGAAGCAGGCGCTGAGCAAGGGGCTGAGCCGCGGGGACCTGGTGCGGCCCCACAACTCCACTGCYGTGGGGGCCACGGGCACCTTCAAGGTGAGCGAGGGCTGCTGCAGCCCCGGGGCTGGGCCTGAGGCGCTGCCCGGCCCTGCTGACGCCCCTCTCTCGCCTCCAGTTAGCGCGCAAGAAGCCGCAGCCCAAGCAGCAGCCGGGCCAGGCAGAGGCTGGTGGAGGACAGCTCCCAAAGCCAGGAAAGAAAGGCACCGCCAAGGCCCCCGTGGCAGGAGCACGACAGCGAGGTAAGGGGCTGCTGGTGCAGCGAACAAAGCTCGCCCTGCCCGGCCCCAGCTGCCCTCATGCGCTGCCCTTGTCCCGCAGGAGCCGCCCAGCAGCAGCCGACGGCCGCCAAGCAGCCGGCCAAGGCCAAGCCGGTGAAGGTGAGTGGGGGCCAGCAGCGGGCCGGGGCGGCTCCCGGCACAGCAGCACCTGAGGCGCTCCCTTCCCTTCTCTCCCCTGCAGGCCCAGCCACGAGCCGCGGAGAAGGCCCGGAGCCAGAGAGCAAAGCAGGCGCAGGCTGGCGGCCGGCCCCGGGCCCACGGCACAGGGCCCTCAGCGCCCCCGGGAGCCGCCGCGCCCCGCCGGGGTCCCCGCAAAGGCCGCTCGGGGCCCGGCGCGGCTCCGGCTGCTGAGAGTGCAGGAGACAGTGACAGTGACAGCGACAGCGACAGCAGCAGCGACAGCTCTGCCGGGGCGGGGCTGAAGGCGCCCCGAAAGGCCCCCGGGGGAAAGAGTAAGGGGAAGGTGCCCAAGGGGGCACAGCAGGATGCCCCCAAGGCACAGCGGGGTCAAGATAAGGCAAAGAAGCCCCGGGCGACTCCAGGAGCTGGGCAGGGGAAGGCCAGGCTGAAGAAGGCRGCCCCCATGGCATCAGACAGTAAGGCTCCATAGCGAGCTTAACCCTGCTTCAGATGGCCCCAGGCCCTTGGGGTCTGGGCTGGTTTCAGTCCCTAGGACAGGTTTTAACTCTGTGTTCACCTCATCCTAATAAAGCTTCTTTACTTGCCTCATGGAATGGCATGGCTGTTGCGGGTCCCTGTGCTTCCATCTCTCAGTGCCAAAACCCCTCAGCCTGCAGGGCRTGGTGGTGAGCTGATGCTGCAGGTGGCTGCCCTGCTGCCTGCCCCTGTGGAGCGGGGCTCTCTCTGTCCCCTCGTGTCCCCAGCTGTGGTGYCAAGGGGCTGTGGGGTTTGGGGGCTGTGTGTATGCAGGCTGTGCCAGGTGATGGGCAGGGACCCTGGGAGCCATGGACACAGCACGGTGACATCCCCAGGAACAGTGGTGCTGCTGTGAACCTGGTGCCCACAGCCTGTGTGAGGTGTCCAGCCCTCTGTCGTCCTGGCTGCCCTTGTGCTAATGCCTGGCTGAGCTGGAATTACAGGTCAGCAGGTCTGGGTGCATGCCATGAGCAGGTGTCTCCCAGCAGAGGTGAAGCAGCCTGTGCTTTAACCATAGTAAGAGGAAGACAGAGGTATCTGAGGGCTCAAAAAGCAAGTYTGGGGTGTTACTGTAGCCTCCAGCACAGCTCCTGCTCTTTTYAGCAGTCCATGGCACAGTTCCCACCTACAAACTTGTCTTGTGAGCTCCTGTGGGTTAGTGTATCACACTTCCATTTAATAGCTTCAATTGCCTGAATTTCTCTTGCTCTGCCCAGAGCAGGGCCCTTCKGAAGGTCATGCTGATCATGTAAAGGGTTACAGTCCTCCTGAGTGGGAGAAAATAACTGGAAGTAAAACTCTTTCTAAAGAGGATTTTGTTAATCTGCAACTGGCCTTGCCATTGCCCTCCAAGGCTCCTGGCCTTGCTCTGCAGCTTAAGCAAGAGCTGAGCAAACTAACTTCTCTTAAACTTCAGCCTTGACTGTGTTGATCCATCTTTAATGGAACTGGAACTTGTGTCCCCCTCCCCCCGGGGAATGTGGCAGCAGTAACTGAGCAGATTCACTGGATTCTCAGATGGGGGYGGCCTCACAGAGCACCACTCACCTGAGTGGCACTGTCCCCAGCAGTGCCAGGCAGGGGCTGTGTCCTCCCTCTCACCAGCCACCAGCTCTCTTGCTTTGAGAGAGGCCAAATGATTTAATGGCTGGATTTAGCTTTGCAAAATTTTCTTTCCTAGTGGAAGAAGAAAATCTCTCTGGTGTCTGGAAAGCAGAGCTTTTACTTGGGAGAGGGAAGATTTAGCAATGCCATGGTTATTAAGGGCCSTGGGCCACAGTGGTGTTGGGGTGCTGGAGCTGCAGATCTGAGTCTGGCAGTGCAGGGAGGCTCCTGACAGAGGTGAGGGTGCCTGGCTGCAGCTGCTCCTGTGGGGTCACTGCCCTTCACAGTGTTGGTCACTTCAGGAGCTGGTGTCCTGGTGCCAGTGGTCCCCTCCYGTGCCTGCTCTGGGAAGGAGCTGTGGGAGTGGGGTGGGGAGACAGGGGTGCAAACCCGTCCTCACTGGGCTGCTGACCTGCACGTGGTGTGTCTTGCATGTGCAGAACTTGTCTCTGTAGGTGTCTCCCATGTGTGTCCTCCCCGTGTGCTTGGCAGGAACTGCACTCCATAGGTTCAGCACCTTGTTTTATTACAAAGATAGGCTTTGCCAGGAGTCTGCCACTTCCACCACACAGCAGGTAAGGGCACTACACCCACAACACGTGCCAAAGGTTAAAAACATCTTACAAAGGGCTTGGAGGTTCAAGGCAACACTACAAACCCTCTGTCTGCTAAAGTTGTTCCTTTAAATGGTTGTAGCAATTACTTTTTTCTTTTTTTTTTTTTTTTTTTTTTTTTTTTTTTTTTTTTTGGCTTTGGAAAAGAATTAAATAATAAAACAATAGCCCCAATACATGGCCCAGCCACAGCACCTTGGAGGCAAACTCTACTTATTCTTGGCTCACCTGTAACCTTTCCCTGTAACAAATAACATGGAGCCATATAGCTCCATGGCCCTTTCCCTGCTGCCAGCCAAGCTCAACATTCTCTGCTACCTTGGTCCTTCTCACCCTGGCCTTTCCTGTGCTGGGCCTGCCTACATCTCTGGCAGCTATTCACAGTTTCTAAAAGACAAAAACATCAAGAATTTTTTGTGAAATCACTTTCAAAATAAAATGTAGCCCAGCTACATTCTTAGAGTTTCTACTCTGAAGCCACATCCTCAGCAAAGACATTGAGACCTCCACAGTGTAAGTACTTTTCCTGTAGTTCTCTTTAAAAAAAAACTCTGTTCTTCCCCTTTCCCTCCCCTCCCTCCCCACCTTTTAGSATACTGGATAAAGTCTACTGTTTGTTTTTAAAATAGATATCTATGTACACATACACAACTCTGATGTTCTGGTTTCTGACAAATGTGGCATTACTGGAAATGATGGAATGGAGACAACCTGTCCATGGCAGTGAACCACCCAGGAGTTTTGGTGGACAGTCATCCAATGCCAGACTGCATCCTAGCCAGCTGGATGACTAACAAAGGCTTCCCTTACACCCTCCTGCAGTGAGGTAGTAACTGTGTTTCTCTCTTGTAGGGCAGTTCGAGCCATGGTGGGTCAGCCCTGTGGGCAGGAACCTTTGCCCCTGCAGGAATGCTGGCCTTGGCTGTGTCCAGCCTGTGCAGGRGGCCTGTGTGACACTGGATATCAGAGCAGTCATAGCTCCCCAGGCTGCAGGAGGGACAACAGGCCACCAAGCTGGGCTGGCAGGGTGGCACTGGGGTGTCAAGTCATGGGCAAGCTCCATTTGTYTGCCACTGGGACCCCCTCAGTGAGCCCAGCCTGAGCTGGGGCACTCTCTACCTCAGTTTGCAGCCCTGGGTGCTGGGGATGCTCTGCTGGCCTGTGTCACTGCTGGGCTGGCAGCAGCTGGGTCTGGCCYCTCTGCCTTTAAGGGCTGGAAACAGGCTGGCCATGCAGCCAAGCCCCACTCTCTTGGCTGGGCCCAAGGCAAACAGGATGAGATGCCTCTGCAGGACTGGCCTTGTGTTTGGTGATGGTCACAGGGGGAGGCAGAGGCAGTGCTGGCTGCTGTTTGCCCCAGGAGTGGCTTGAGGCCCCTGTCAGCAGGCACTGCCCTGTTGGCACGAGCAGCTCCTGGGCTGGGGGGGTGCAGGGCCATGGACACGTGTGGAGCCAGCATGGCAGGAGYGAGGGCCATGGTCCTTCCCCACCCTCTGCACCCCCCTGTGCCAGGCTGGGCTGGGGGAATGTTCACCTTCCCACTGCACTGCAGCTCGAGGCACGAGGAGCCCAGAGAGGCAGAACAGCCCTTCTGCTAACACAGCCTGTGCTCCCTGCAGCTCCCAAACTGCTGTCTCCATTAGGGATAAAGTGCTTGCACCATGCCTTAGCTGCTTGGGAAGCAAGTGCTTTGTCTCAGCCCCRAGTTCCCTGCATTGCCTCAGTCTCAGATGGAGGAGTGGTTATGTTTACACATACAGTACAAAAATTAAAAGGCACAAATATACACAGAATGCAGCAGATAGTGAACAGCTGATAAGAGTCCCTGGTGTTGGAAAAACAATGATGTTGGAGGGATGGAGTGGGAGCTCGGGCTGTGATGGTCTTTGCTGTCTGTGGTCATTACTCCCTGAGGTGACCCTTCTGCTTTGTGTCTGTTGTTCCAGCCCCTGCAGCCCCATCCCGAGGAGCCACGCACAGGGATGCACGGAGTGCTGACTGCTTGGGTGCTGACCAAGGGGAAAGTGATGAACTGAGCTCGCCTCCATTTCTGGCTGGCAACAGCARATAAATTGCGGGTGCCACAGTGCAGACCAGAGGAGTTTCAGCTGCTTGGACAGGTGACTTGTGGCTTCTTGTGAAGTGAGGCAAACTTTCAGCCATGGCCAGACCTGCCCCCTCCACAAGGCTGGTTTGAGTATGACCAGGGTATGCCTGCGGCTGAAGGCAGGTTCCCTTGTGGCACTGTGCTGCAAGAAAGGTCACTTCCAGGGCTGCAGCCGGCCTAGGCTTCACTGCAGGACTCATAGATGTTGTCCTCCATGAGTGCAATCACTTGCTCAAATTTGTGCTGGAGCTGGGTGCGCTTTGTCGTGGGGTTTGCATCCAGGGCAGCCACGATCTGTGGGAGACAGGCAGGCAGGGTGCTGAGGCAGTGTGGGGTGCCCACCTGCCAGCCCAGCTCCCCCCATCACACCTATGGAGCCCAAATCTCAGCCAGAGTCCAAAGGGGAGAGCCCACCCTGCCCCACAGCCCCTGTGCTCACACCCCTGGYAGCCCTGCTCTCCCAGGGTCCCTGCTCAGGGCTAGGAGTGCAGTGGTATGTGACAAAAAGGCACTGCTATCATAGAGCTGAGGCACAGCACCAGCCCACAGGCTGCAGAGGGGCAGGAGCCAGCCAGGGCCACTGCCTCGATGGGGCAGGGACAGCAGGTGCAAGTTATTTTGGGGGTGGACCTTATCTGCATGTTGTGCTCTCCTGAAAAGGTCTACACATCTGGCAGCCCTTCTTCAGCCCAGCCAAATGCCATAAAGATCAGCTGAGAAYAGCCAGCCTTCTCTTCTAAGAAGTTGCCAGCCAAGGGACAGAGAGCAGGTGTATCTGCATCTATCACGTATGTACTGCAATTATGCGCACCCCACTAATCCCTGTTCTGTGGGACTGGGTGCAGGTGTCKGCCTGTGGGGTTACTGCAGCCACAGCTCCTCCCTTCCCAGGCAGGCCAGAGCCCCTGTGCTGTGAAACCCACTCACCTGGGAGCGGTATCTCTTGGCATATTTGTATATCTCAGCCATGGCCACGTTGGTGTTGAACTCATTTCGGTATTTCTTCATAAAGATAGAAAAGAGAGGGGACAGTGTTAGCAGGATGGAGCATGAGAGTTCCAGCCCAGCCAGCAGGCCCTGACAGTAAAAGCAGATTGTGCCTGACTTTACTGTCACATTGGTACAGCTGGATTTTTGAGGAAGGTGCATTTGCTTGCATCAGGATGGGTCTTGGTCTTTTCAAAGCCAGCTGTAACCACCCGTGCTGGGCAGCACTGCATATCCCTCTGTGCCAAAGCCATTGCACTGGAGGGGGCACCACATCAGCTGCACTGTGGAATACCAACAGAAAAATCCTGCTTGGTGCCCAAAGCTAAAACACCCTGGGGAGAAGGTTTGATTCTGAGGAACCTGAGGTGCATTGCTGGCAGGACTCTGATCTGGAATGTGCCTGCCAGCTCTTGTGGCTGGTACCAGGGCTGCCTGCCAGTGGCTGCCTGGGACTCAGGGCTGTCCCTGGCAGTTATGCCTGGAAGCCAGCTGGCTGGGTGGCTGCGGGACTGCAGAAATCCTTCTCCAAACTTCCTGGCTTTTTGGCACTGAATTTTGCTCTCAACTCCCAGTGGTGCCAGAGCTACTTAGGCTCAGGCAAACTCATGGGTGTTTACTGCAGCTCTGGAAGTAATTGAAGATGCTTGGAATTAGGTCAGATGAAGTTTGTGTGTGGAAGTTTCAGGCAAAATATCCTTTCTTGTGTGCTCCTTTCAGCACTGAAGCAGTAGCTGACTGCACTCCGTGCTGTGGCCAGGCTCCGGAGGACACTGAGCCTGCAGCCCCAGCCCCGCCCCTGCGGCCACTCACCCGCGACTCCTCGGCGAGGTGGGCGTTCATCTCCTGCTCACTCAGGGGGGGCATGTCGTGGATCTGCTTGTAGTATCTCTGCACTATCTTCCTGTACTCGGGGATCTCCTTGGCATACAGCAGTTTGTTGGTCGGGGAGTCCTGGGGCAAGGGAGAGACACTGAAATCAGGCACTGGATTGTTCCTGGCTGGAAATGTTTTCCTGTTTGTCTGACCAGAGCACTGACATCAGAGAGGGACCTCAGCTACAGCTGGGTGCAGGGAACAGCTTTGCCTTTGGTCCCAGCTGTCACCAGRGCAGTGCTAACAGCACAGAGGCACAGAASGGCTCGTGGCAGAAGGGCTGAGACACATCAGGGATCTGTGGATGGGCACCAGGAGCACCATCCTGCTGCCCTTGCACRAGCTGAACATCCATCAGCTCAGTGCTGGAGAAGGGGGTGATGGCTGTGTGTTTTAATTTGCAGCAAGCACAGGCTAAAAGCAYGCCCAGGGTCAGGTGGGGTGGCTGGCTGCCAGGGGATGCTCTGCAGGTGAGGTAGCACACCTGTGCCTGATCAAACACTTGGGCTCTGTGATGCTGTGTGTGGAAAYTGGCAACAAGGGAAGGGCTTCTACGCATACTTGCTGGGGTTTCTTGAGCAGCCACATTGATTTAAGCTAAAGAACAAAGCTATCTTTCAAGCTGAACTTYGTCAGCTGAAATGTTGCTTTTGGATTTTTCATGTAGCTTTGATTTATTTTGCACTGGCTAATCTGGCCTGCCTGGCCTAAATTGAGTGCACATAAAGTAATTAACAGAGAATACTGAATTCTCTTGATTAATGCCAGYTTGGACACAGCAGCCTTAACCTCCCAGCCACACAACTGGGTTGTACCAGTGGAGGCACAACTCTGCTGCCCTCCTTGCAAACACAGCATGAATAATTTTAACCTCAAGGCAATCCTGCCCTCCTGATATCATTACCCCAGGAATGAACTTGGCTGACTAGCCTCCTGCTGCATCCCCAAGGGGAATGGCCCCAGGCTTGGGGACACCAAAGGGAGTGAGATCACCATGTCCTGCCAACCCCTCACGTGTGTGGGATTGCTCCCCAGTGCTCTGACAGGTGGGGAGGGGAGGGAGGGGCAGCTTCTGCCCACAGGCAGCTTACTTGGCTCTGTCAGGCAGCAATAGGGGAGCCCAGGGTGACTCCAATCTGCTGCTGCAATCTGTAGCTTGGCTAGTGCTGCAGGGGAAACAGGAAACGGGCACCAGATCCCAYAGCAGTTTATTTTCAAACCCAGTGACAAGGCTTTATGCGAATATGGCCAACTTACAGACAGCCTGCTCATAGCATTATTTTTTTTCCTTGGAAACACAAAGGGAAACCATGCTGCCTCTTTTCTAAGTTGTTTTTTAATTTATCTCCTCTATTATGAAGAGATGGGCACTGGTTTATTAACTGCTTGTGCACTGTAGATGTCTGGACTGAGTCTGCTCTCACATTTGCAGTATCGAGAGCAACGTGCAGAAACCAAGGGAAGAATCCGGTCTGGAAAATGCTCAGTGATACATTGCGTGTACATGCAAGCTGATTTTTATGCTGAGGATTTATTCTTCCCACATTACTCAACAATTCATTCACTTATACTATTGTATTCCAGAAAAGTGTTTCCATCTGCTGTCTGACTCCAGCTGACCCCTCTTCCCCTCATCTGCCACTTGACAAGGACAAATTGTAGGTGTTTCGTAACACATGCGAAAAAAAAGACCAAAACCCAAACAAACAAAAAATCAAGCACTCATTAGATCTTCCTCCAGCATTAACCTCTCCCAACAAAGGCTTCCTGCAGCTCTGGGGCTGGGGTGTAGGGCCCAGTCCCTCCCCCCACAGGGCATCCCCCAAGTCACACACTGTCACCAYCAGCCTCTGGGGTGGGGGGCAGTGGGGCTGACTTACAGCACTTCTTAATAAAACTTATTTATGTCAGGAAGTTTCAAATGTCAGCACTGTGCTCAGCCAAGGCAGTGGGAGAAAAAGGAATATGCACATGGGATGCCTTCCTGTGGCCAGCCCTGTGGGGCTGTGTGTGGGGCCTGGGGGTGGGAGTGGGACCTGGCCCATGCAGCCTCCTGTGTGTCTGGAGCAGGCTCAGCCCCCCCAGTGCTSTGCTGAGCCCCYCAGCCTCCAACCCCCCAGACATGGGCTCTGTGGGATGGACACAGGAGCAGACACCAACTGTGCAGTGCCTGCCAAGTCCCTTCCACACGCTGATGGCTGCTGTCACTGGGCTGGCCCTGGACAGCCTCACACCTCTGGGTGAGCCAGGCCCAGCCTGTGTTCTCAGAGGACTGGCTCACCTCCYGGGCTTCTCTCCTGGGTGAGAGGTTGTGCAGAAATCACCAAGAGCAATGCCTGAAGCTTCACCTGGAGCTACAAGCTACACCACTTTCCATCCTGTCACTTGGAGTTTACATTGTCCCTCAGCTATTTTATGGGATCATTTATGCCAATGGTGTCCCCCAAACCAGCCCTGACTGGAGGAGCTGGGCTCCCCTGTGGGGTCTGCCCATGCCCCATATTGGTGCCCTGAGCAGAAAATATTCATCTGCTCCAGCCCCAGCTCAGCTGGGCCAGGAAAYGTTTCAGACACGTTGCTCAGTCAGCATGGCTGCAGGGCAGCTCATGGAGTCRGTGGTGACCCTGAGCTCCCCCACCCTGAGAGCCCCTCAGCCTTGTGTCCATCCTGCCTGGGACTCTGTGTCCCCTCTCCCTGGCCACTGTTTGGCACAGAGGAGATGCACATTTCAAGCACAAGCCTGACTACAGGGGTGGGGAAGGGAGGGGAAAACGCATCCCTGGAGACAACCCAAACTGGGCTGCAGGAGCCCAAGCAATGGCTGCAGCACGGGAGGGAGGCTGGGCTGTGCCACGGGCAGCAGTGGCTCCCGGGCTGGCTGCAGTACCTTGCCCAGCTGCAGGTCCGAGAGCGAGCAGGCGTCGATGAAGGCCTGGGCGATCACTGACAGACAGGCGTCGATGTGGTCTGTCTTGTCGATGTCAAAGACAAACTGGGGGTTCTTCAGGATGTTCACCCAAAACCTCAGGGGCAGGCTGCAAAGGGAAGGACCCAGGGACACACAGGAGATGAATTTTTGTGTTCCAGAGGAAGAGGGGCAGAAATGCAGGAAAGGCAATGACAGAAAGGGAGCAGTGGAGAGGAAAGCTGAGGAGATGGGTTCTGCTGCTTAACCACCCCCAKACACACCCTGCCTTGACACAGGGGCAGGGACACTTCTTCACCCTCAAGACATTTTTCCAGGCTGGAGGATGTGGCACATGCAGCCTTCTCTAGGCACACACATGCTCCTGCTCCTTCAGCAGCTCCCAGCAGGACCAGAGAGGCACCAGCAGCTTTGCCTGTGTGGGTCTGTTGAGTCAGGCCTCCCCACTTGCTGCTCTCTGGAGCAATGGTGTCACCTCCTTTTCCCTCTTTCCTGACACTAACCATCATCTGGTTCTGATAGTGAGCCTGGCCCCACAAAATACATTTCATCTGTCTTCTTTTCTGTTCTCTCATTATTTCTCCTTCAGTTATTTCACTGCTGATTTGGCCACAGCACAGCTTCAGTGTATTGCTCACCCTTCCTACCCTCCACAGCAGCTGAGGTGTGAAAGCCACGCTAAGTCTYTGCTCTACAGGCCAGTGAAGGTAGTAAAGGGTGGGCAAATCTGTTGCCCAATGGTTGTATCTGCATTCCTGCTCTCCCAGTAAAATTTGGTTTTAATTTTCACACATTGGGCTGGAAACAGTTCCTATTTCCACAGTCTCCAAAGTGCTGAGCCTCTCCTTGACACTCTCTCCAAGCTCCCTGCTCTCTCCATTTAAATCCTCTGGTTTCTTTCCTGCACTATTTCCCCTTCACTTTGGCTCCTGCACCCCTGTCCTGCTGCTCCTGTCCCTCAGCACCTCTCCACCTGGTCCCACTGCTGTGGTGCTCACCTGCAGGSCACTGTCACTGCACCTGCTCCCAGAGCCCCCTGAATACCCTGGACACAGCTGGGTTAYAGACCTAAGTCAGGGAAAGTAACACTAAAGGGCTGAAAAGGCAGAAAAAAAAAATTGAAAAGGATCCAAATATGCTGGTTTTAAAATTTCTATGACATTTTAAGACCTGACATGGTCTTGGACTGTCTCAGATCTCTGGTGCTTGCAGCTAACACCACCGCTGTCTCCCATCATCCTATTTCTCCTTTCATTGTTTGTGTAYGCCAGTTCATTCTGCCCTTTGTCTGCCCATGCTTCTTCTTTCAGCTCACTGTTCCCCTGGGYTTCATATTTGTTCAAAGTTCTCCAATCCTGTGTTTGGCTTCATCTTTCACAGCCCTCTCTGCCACCCTCCCTGTTTTCCAAGTCCCTCTTCTACTTTTAGCAACCTGATGGTTAGTCCAGAACAGCAGGGTTTTGCAGCTGCTGCTCCCAAGAGATGGAAGGAAGAAAAGAAGGATTTCCTTTTCCAAACCTGTTGGTCTTCCAGATGTGCAGAGTGTCAGGGTCTGTGATCCCTCTCTTCTCTGCCTGCTCCTCGAGGAAGTCGAAGAAATACTTCACAGCCACGGGTGGTTTATCGTCCCGGATACTGAGAATGGCTTTGAACAAATCATCCAGGAACTTCTGCAGTGTGCCCTGCAGGACAAGGACACAGTGGGCCCTGGGGAGAGCAGCAGCACCCAAGGCCAGGAGTCACAGCACAGGGGCTGTGGCTGCTGCACACTGGGGGAAACCCTTTGCTGCCAGCTGGGTAAGTCAGAAGAYAGAGGAGATGCTGAAGCAGGGAGGGAAGGTTGGTTTTGGATAGCAATATAATAAACTTGCATTTGGGGTTAATTTCTTTTGGCATAGAGATTTTCTTTCAGACTGCTGGGATCTCACATCTGTGCTTGTTCTGTACACCACAGACAAAGAAGACCAGAGACTGCTGGCCATCCCTGTGATCTTTGCTTCAGTGAGGCACCATGCTGGGATTAAAGATGGGCCAGATCTGACCTCAGATCACACAGACATTTTTCCTGCTYCCACAGCTGAGTATCTCCATCTCCTGTCCCAGCAGCATCTCTTTCTGGGGAGATGGGTTCAGGTCTCAGCTATGYATCTCGAGCCCTGAGGCAGCCAGAATCCCTTTTGTCTGCACAGACCCCARTCCCTGCCAGGGAGATCAGGGGCATCACACAGCAGCAGGCATGAGCTGGGAAGCTGCAGGCACCCCGAGGAGCTCACTAAACATGCTCCAGCCACCCAGGAGAGAGTCCCACTGCCTTTGGAGAGCCACCAGCCCTGCAGTGCTCCTTCCCTGGAGCAGCTTCTCCCTGCAGAGCACAACCAACCTGCCAAGAACRGGGGCAGCCCAGCTCGTACCTTGGTGGAGAGCAGCCGTGTCAGGTAGATCTCTGGGAGAACCTTCTTCCTATGGCTCTGTCTGTGGGACTTCTTATGTTCCACTGATTCGTCAGTTGGGAGAACCTGGTCCCAGAAAAAGCACATGGTCAGAGCACTCTTCCCTGGAAGTGTCACAATAAATTTTCCTTTCAGCATACAATTTCAACCGCATATAAAATTCAATTAAAAAGCAGTTTCTGCTTTATAAACACACCCTTATATGGCTTTWAAAAAGTGATCCATAATACTCAGTTTTTCTGACAGTTGTTTCTCCTGTGCTCTTTATTGCCTCTCTCACCCTAGATGAAGGAAATGAACCCATCCAGCTCCCTTTGCACAYTGGCCTGCTTGCCAGTGTGTAGGAATGCTGGCTTTCTCAAAACAAAAATGAGTATTCCACTGGTCAGGTCAGTGAATTACTCTCTAAAATGACAAAGCAAGCAACTGACATCCATCTTGGCATTGTTTCACATGTGAACAGTTGGTTTCCCATCCCTTCTCCCTCCTTGCTCTGCATGTGTATGTGTGTGTGTGTGTGCATGCACGATTCTACTCGAGCATGGAAACGCCTGCAGAGAAAAAACTCCCTCAAACCAGGCTATAAAATATAGTTGTTGTCCATAACACCTCTTTCACAGCAGCTTTTAGCAGCATTTAGCGCTTGGTGCTTGCAGCAGGAGCAGCAGCAGGAGCCCCGGGCCCTGCTCCCGGGAACAGGCAGCATTCCAGCAGCTGCCGGCAGGTGACTCAGCCCAGGTGTCACCGGGAACAGGCAGCATTCCAGCAGCTCCCGGCAGGTGACTCAGCCCAGGTGTCACCGGGAACAGGCAGCATTCCAGCAGCTCCCGGCAGGTGACTCAGCCCAGGTGTCACCGGGAACGCTGACACTGGGCTCTGCCACGCTCTGACCACGCCCCGGGCTCTCTGTGGCTGCCGGCAGCTCCATCAGACACTGCAATTTCTCTGCCGTCCCGGCAGTTCTTTATTTATATGCCCCTCAGTTTATCTACAGATAAAGCTTATCTACAGATCACCTTTCTGAGCCTCTCTGAACCCTGCTGAAGAGAATTAATGAGCCCTGATGGAGCTTGTTCATCACATCTGACACTGCAGCACACAGACATAATTTAAATTCCTATCAGCAGCCCCCACATGCAGCCATCATCCCTGCAGCCAGGAGAGGGACACTTACCAAGTGGAAGTATTTTTCAGTGTCCAAATCCTTCACTGTGAAGAAGAGAGACACAGTGGCTCAGTCAGGGGGGCCCAAACCAAAATGCACCTCCACATGCTGACCTCCATGTCATGAGGCATCTGAACCCCAAGAACCCCAACACCAAGAGGGAGTTCTCAACCACAAGTGATCTCAGTGYTTCTGCTTGTTTTGGGGCTGTTTATTGCATTATGGGGCTTGTGGCAAGCACCCTAGGAGATACTTTAAGGGGCATCTGGGGTCTCCCAAGGGATGTTTTAAGAGAGACTCAAGAKGGCAGGAGAGCAGGATGAGCACAGGGGCACTCCTGCACTGTGACACCCTGCTGCTGCTGTGCCCCACACTCCCAGGAGCATTCTGAGCCTCATCATCAGAGCAGCTCAGTCCCAAGCAGCTCCCTGCCACAGCAGGCAAAGGACTCCTGGAAAGCCAGGCTCTCTGGAGACAGCCTGGAAACAGGGCTTGAAATTCCTTGTTTAATGTGGATTTTTGTCTCGCTCGGTCTGTTTTCACTCTGCACCTAGAAATGCACTGGCAAGGGACTGAATCTATGTAACTGGGAGGGAGAGGACTTTTTCAACTAAGTGGTTTCAGATTCTTCCTTTCACTCTGTCAGCACAGCTTGGCTGCCTGTGAGGGTGTGAGATGGAAGGTGCAAACACCTCGAGGGCTGGGAGAGCACCCCATGCCCCGAGAGGCAGGGAGGAGATGGACAGCACACGTTTAGAGCCACAGCACCAGGAATGGGGCTGGCAGCACCCTCAGCATCCCCAGCCAGACACAAACCCCTGACAATGCCAGCATTCCTGCCTGGCCAGCAGCAGCAGGAACAGGGGAGATGTTACCTCTGCTCAGCGTGGTGTCCTTCTTGTCTGTCAAACTCATGGCCAGGGATGCCCCTTCAGGGATCTGTGGAGGAAGCAAAGAACTCACACTGATGAYAGGGGCCTTAGCAGTGCCTCCCTGGTCCTGGGGAGATCCCAGGAGCTGGGGGATGCTGGTGCACTCATGGTTCTGCCACAAACACCCCCTGAACCTGCCTTACCCGGCCTCCTATTCTGTGGAAAGGGAATTTTCAATACAAGACTGAGGCTCTCAAACCCGATGGGAACTGGGCAGATACCTGTATCTAAGACACATTTTGGATGTGGATGATTTGACAAGGGAGGTGATTCTGGCCGTGCCGGTGCCCGGAGAAGGGAGCGGGGACAGGCGGGGCTGCGGGGCGGGCACAGCCCGGGGCCGGCACGGCTCGGCACGGCTCGGCACGGCTGCCAGCCCGATACCCGCGCTAATGAGCACCCGCCCCGCTGCTGCTCTCCAGGCACGGCTGCAGAGCGGCCAGGATTATGCTTCCAGCCATACCAGGGAATATGACGATCATTAAGTATTTCTGGTTTCATTTAATTTTAAACAGAAAAACAGTCAAGAAAACAATCTGATTCACCATGTTTCYTGATATTTCTGGCCTCACTTCCCTGATGGTATCCCCAGCCCTCTCTCAGAGCAGGCACTGACAGTCGTAGCTGCGATTTCAGCAGGAGTGCGGATCGAGAGCACAGYGATGCTAATCAGCCAGGCTGGTGGCCCTCGGGAATAAAGGCTTTTTCCCCTCCTCTTTCTGTTGTCAGTAATAACTTGTTTTGCATGAAGAGTGTTAATTAGTTTCTGTGTGTTGCAATATTAACGAGATTCTCGCCAGGGCAGATGTCTATTCCCTGGAAGCTCTCACGGAGCTATGGCAACCTCTCTGCTTGTTCCCGATGATCCCGATTTTGGAGGGAACCGCAGCTCGCCCTGGAGGCCAGGCAGGCTGCAGGAGGCGGGGCTCCCCCAGGTGTAGCTTTACCTTGTAATGTGCTAATGTGTTGAGCTTCTTCCTGCCGTCCTCCACCACCGAGGTGTCGTCCAGGTCCCGCAGGATGTAGCTGTCAGTGCTGGTGGCAAACCACTCTGCACACAGAGAGGGGAGAGGTGAGACCCCAGCCGAGGGAGGCAGGGCCAGGGCTCGGGGACTGGATGGCTGCCCTGGTGTCCGTGCTGCTTCCCCCCTGCTCTGACAGGCACCAACAGCTGCTGCACCACCTGAAGAGCTTCACCTGTTTTACCTGCTGGCCCCATGCACCTGGTCCTTACCGAGGTCCACRTCCTCCACCCTTGGCCACTGGGAGTAGGGCACGTTCTTGCAGAAGGCCTCCAGAATTTTCTCTTTCACTTGGGTGAGTGTGTCYGTGTCCATGGCTCTGACACTCAGGGAGTCCATCCCACAGCCTTGGAAGGAGACGTTGAGGTTCTGCAGGCAGAGGCTGTGTTAGGGGTGACTGCCTGGCTCTCCTGGCTCCCAAGAATGCTTGGAAGCTGTGGTGCCTGCACAGTTCTGGCTGGTGTGCCCTGGGCCTCGTGCTGATGGAAATCAGGCTGAACTAATGTGGCCATCCATGCTTCACAGCATGGCAAGCACTGATTTACAGCCCCAGGGGCTGAGGGCTCTGTTGACCAAGCTGGGASAACACAAGGAGCAGCACAGCAGCCCCCTCTCATGCTGTCTTGCTAATGGGGCTTGACCACCACCAGGCAGGAGGAAGGGTCAGCCCCCACTACCAGCAGTGTCCTCAGTTGCTTGGCTCTGACTGRTGACTGAAGGGACCACCAAAGCTCCGTGCTCTGCCTGATGCAGCAGGCCAAGCTCCACTGCTTACACCAGCTCTAAGCCTGCTGCAGGATGGGTCTGCTGCAGCCCCTGGAGCCCTTGAGAGCTCCTGGAGAGCAGGACAGGCAGCTGTGAGGGCCTACAGGCTGCCACACACACCCACTCAGAGACCAGGGAGGCACAGCTACTGCCTCAGCTGCAGGKCAAGGAGAGCAACTCTTTCTATCAGAAACCCTCTCCTCTCTTTGCTTGGGTCTTCTCCCACCAGCTGTGCCAACCTACATGCCATGAGCATGGCATGTCSCTCTCACCCCAGCTCTGGGGAAGCCCCAGCACATGGGCACTCACCCTTGGCTTGGCCTCTATGTTCTCCCTCAGCAGCCACTCCTCGTTGAGGGTGTACCTGGCCTTGCCTGTGATGGCATCGATGGAGCCTTTGTTAATCTGCTGTTTGATGGCACAGATCAGCAGGAAGAAGGGCTCTCCAACTGTCTCCTGGGCAAAGGAAAGAACACCAAGTCAGCAAACCCAGCCTGGTGGTGACAGGTCCCTCATCAGTGAGGTAGGGACAGGCTCTGTGTGGACACTGAAGGTGCCTCTGAACACCAGGGAGCAGGACTAATCCACCCCAGGTGCTGCAAACACCTGGGGGAGGCCAGCACCTCCCAGCTCCCACCTGCTTCTYTCTAAGGCTGCTCAGAGGTTTCCAGACTTGTGGCAACACGACAGCACAGATGGGGAAGAGGACACAGTGCCAACAACAGCCGCAGGCCGTTTGTGGGGATGCTGTGACTGTCAGCATCAACACACCCCACCCAATCCTGCAGCAAGCAAGGGGCTGTGCCAGCCTGTGCTGTCCCAGGGGCAGAGCTGGGTGCTGCTCAGAAGGCAGGGGCATATGCCTGGCTGTGCTGAGCGGGGACAGGCACACATGACAGTCGGCAAAATGCAAATGTGCATTCATTTACATGTGAATTACACAGGAACAGGGAGAATGTTGCATACTGTGCTACAGTGATGCTTCCTGCAATCTGACAGAGTGCAGACTGTACAGCATGCTGCACTCAGCAGGACAAGATAGGGCTGATGTGCACAAAAATCCAAGAACAGAAATATTTGGGCACCCAGCTTCCTCATGAATGTGTCAGCTGAACCCCTCACTGCCTGGTTTGCCACTGAACTCCATGGGAGTGAGCCCACAGCCTGGGCCTGTGGCTCTGGGAACCAGCATTCATAGTTCTCATTCCACAGCAGAGCCCTCATCACAGCTAAACAGAGGATCAGGGTCAACARGCTGTTCCCATGTGACAGCAAGAAAATACAMCATTTAACTCCTTACATTCATCAAACCTAAGTTCATGGGAGAGAGGAGAACTGTGGCACTCCTGTAGCAAGAACAAAAAATATAACAGGGAGCATCTATTTGAGATCTGATTTAGCTACACAGTTTAAGGCCAAATTTCTGATCCACTTCTGCCTGCTGCACTGATGTGCAAGGGAATCATAAGCTATTTTCTTAAGGAGCTCTTCAGTGCTAGAATACATCCCATTCTCCCCAATGTTCACGTTCAATTTCCTTCCAATGAGGCAAGTGCAAATTCTGCAGAGTTATGTGTTCTGAGCCTCCCCCTGCACACAGGCTGCCATCTGAGAGCCTGCTCAAGACAACAGATACCCAGCAGTTTTCATATTTCTCAGCTAGGAACTGCTAAATCCTGTTCAATCTGCTTCTTAATTAAAACTCAGTGATTCTTTTATTCTAATTGCCCCATAATTGCTGCAGCAATTAGTTCGATGTCAATTTGGATGCGCTGCCTTTGGTGTGGCTGATGATGGGGTGATAGAGCAGGGCTGTCAGAGGGCACAGCCTCTGTGCCAGCAGGGTACTCACTGCCTTCTCAGGGGAACTTCCTCAATGCTGGGGAGCTCCCTGGGTCTGCTGCAGGGCCCAAGGATTCCTGCAGTGCTGCTGTGAGCAGGCAGCACAAAATGGGCTCAGAGCAGGGCTGCGGAATGCAGGAAGGCAGGGCTTCCAGAATGCAGAGCAAGGTGTGCACTCAGGAGGTGGAGAGGCTGAGGATTGCCAAGAGTGAACAATGTGAACAAGAAGACACACAGAGCTCATTCTGGAGAGAAAGGCAGAAGCAAGATATAACGAGGGCACAACACTGACATGGAGACCCCCTTGGACTGCAGTACCACTGCCCTCACACTGCCAACCACCACTGCCAGGACACACCTTATCCTGCCAAGGCACCCCTGGCTGGCCCTGCACGCGGGGTCATCAGCCTCTGACACTGGCCATGCCACCAACAGGAACCCTGTTTGTGTCCCCCGTGAGCAGGGACAGAGCTGAGCTCAGCTCAGGGCTGGGCTCTGGAGCCATGGGCAGCTGCAGCCACAGGGGGACTGCAGTGGCTCCAAAGCCATGAAAAAAGGGCGAGTCCTACTGACACGGGAGCCCTTAGGGTTGAGATGAGCGTGGGCTGCAGGGCTGGRGCTGCCCCTGGGGCACCCTCCTGCTCCCCAGGGCTGCCCTGGCCATGGGGTGGGCAGTGTGGGGTCACYGGGCCCAGGCCACCCCACAGGGGACTCAGCGACAGCCCTCCCCTGGAGAGGTGCTATTTCTGTTTGCCTTTTTGGCTCTCAGGCTCAGGAACTGCGGGACRTTATGGAAATGTGCAAAAGTGCTAATCAAACAGTGAATTTCAAAGCAGGGAAAGAAGGGCTGGCAGGCAGGGACTAGAGATAAAATGGCAAACTTGTGAAACCTCCAGCATTGTTCCGAAAACTCATCTGGAAAGGAATCAAAACTGTCTTTGGACTTGGCTAGTTAGGGRAAAGGAAGTTTAACCAGAAGAGATCAGTGCTGATTCAGGACAAAAAAAAATACTTAAAAAAACACAGTCTGGGGCCTTTTTTTCCTCCTATTGTGAGTGTATTTTAATGAGACTTCATTTTCATTTTTGACTGAACTCTTATGGGCCCTTAAAGCTACCCAGGGCACTGAAATAACTGCAGTAATGGAAAGCACAGTTCAGGCTGGCAGGACTTGAACTGTTCCACGCACGAGGAGCGTGGGAGGGCTTCCTTTTTATAAGCTTGGGAAAACAAAAAGGTTTAGAGCACAGACTGGATTCACATTTTGCTGCCCTATTAACACAACTCTGACAAGTTATTATAGATGTCCTCCCAGGATCACACTACAGCCATTTCCAAAGTGTTTCTGTGAGCCTAGGATGGGAACAGCACAGAAAACAGCTGCTTATCCCAAGTGCCTGCTAATTTTGGGACAATTATCTGCTTGCATTCTGTGAAGAACCAAACCTCTATCCCACATGCAAAACTTGGGTAAGCTTGGACCCAGACATAAAAGCTAAATTCCAGAACCCTACTTTTCCTTTAACTCCCCAACCCTGTTAGGAGCCAGGCTCAATGGTACCATGGCAGCTCATGGAGAAGGCTTTCTTTTAGAGCTTTTTCCACCAGAACTGCAGCACAAAGTAGAGATGTGAACCCTTGCATCTACAATTCTCACTGAGTTCTGCAGAAGCAGAGTTCTGCAGTGATTGTGCAAATGCTGCAAGTGACCTCTGAGCCCCCGTGCCTTGCAGTGAGCCCCTGCCAGCCCATCCCAACCCTGCACCCACTGAGCCAGCCCCTGGAGTCCCTGCCAGCCCATCCCAACCCCACAGCCACTGAGCCAGCCCCTGGAGTCCCTGCCAGCCCATCCCAACCCCACAGCCACTGAGCCAGCCCATCCCAACCCTGCACCCGCTGAGCCAGCCCTGCCAGGGGACTGCATTGCCTTCAGGTGCCCTCCACATGTGCAGGCCACGAGTGCCTGTGGCCAGCAGCTCTTCCCAGCTGAAGACAGCTCCTTCAAATCATTTTCCCCCAGAACACAAATGGACGGGCTGTTAGGCAGAGCATTAATGTGAAACAAATGTTTTGAGCATGTAGCGTTGACTTACAAGGGAAAATACAAGCACTTGGAATTTTTCCACTGCACAACGGCGGGGACTTTCACAGCAGCTGTTTCAAATAGACATTGTGATTAATGGGGATAATTCAGGAATGAAAACCAGGCCCATCATCACATGTCTGACAGAGCAGTGCTACAGGCAGGCAGGCAAGCCTTCTTTTTAACTAAGAAATGCCTCTCTAAAGGCAGCAGAGTTTGATCCTTAGGAATGCAAGGCACATGGGAGGCCTTTGGCCATCACTGCTATGTAAATYACAGCCCTGAGCTGACACCAGCCGTGTGGAAGGAGGTGCTGTCTGTTCCACAGGAGCTCCAGCCTCATCTGTGTGGTGGGGAAGATGCCAGCTCTGCTGATCTGGATCAAGCTCTTGTCCCTTTGCATAGCTGGGCTTGTGTCACCTGGGACTGATTTCCTCTCCAGACACTCCAGTCTGACCAATTCCTTTCCCTTTTCATATTTCAGGAGCAGCTCAGTGTCTCCTCTGATCCCACCCTCACTGTGGAGCATGTGAGATATCACAGTCTCCTGGAAATCAACCTCACTGCACCCAGTTTGAAACCATTTGCTTTCAGAGAAGGGGAGGAGGCTCTGCACTGCCATGGCTTCAGGCTGGACATGGCCTGGAGGGGACTGCAAACCCAGTGTGAGCCTCAGCCCCTGCCAGGAACCTGCTGCAGGATGGAAATGCTCATTCAGCCAGCAGCCCAACACCTCTGYGAAGGGCCCAGTCCCTGCTCCCACCATACCCCATTCTCATCCTCCCTCTGTGCGTTATGAGCAGGGGGAAGGCAGCTCACAGCTCACAGCAGCACTGTCCAGCCTCAGGGATGGCCACAGCCCCAAGGGATGGCCACAGCCCCTGGCCCCAGAGCAGCCTGCAGGCATGGGCAGCTCCCAGCCAGTGCTGTGTGTGGAGCTGCTCACCATTACTGAGCTGTGTAATGTGCTCAGGCCCACGTGATAAGGCTCCACTTTCCTCTTTTTCTTTTTTCCCAGAGAAAGCCTTCTTGCACAATGTCCATTTTTAGCACAAGCTGGAGCTGGATCAGATGCCTCACATGTGGTCTCCCCTCCCCAAAAGGGAAAATCAGCACTTTTTTTTCTCCACTGGTTAAACTACAGGCACAAAATCTGAAGATTAAAAATTTTTTTACTGATTTCCTCTTTTCTGTACTTACAGGCTGGGCTACATTGGCACAGCCATCCTCATCCACTCCTGCAACTCTTCTTTTATTAGACTGGCTAACTGTGTCAGCTAAAATGAAAAACTGTGAACTACAAAACCACTGGCTTTAGGACAAAAAGTGATCATCTGGGATCAGAAGACATCACAATATGTATAAAGACAATATAGAATTGCTTCTGTGGATGTAGTAAACACTTTGGGAAAAGAGATTTTTTCAAAGGCTTTTTCAAGGCTCTTCCCATGGGTATAATGGGGTATCCTCCAATTAACTGCTGTGGAATCAATTAAGTTATTGCTCAATTCTTCTGGGGAATTCCAAACAGAACTGGCAAATGTTGGAGATACAGCACTGAGCAGATGGACTGCTGATGGCTCTGAGATGCCAAACATATTCCTGCTCATTACTGAGAGAATACCATCAGCTCTCTGGGACAGACACCCCACCTCTCCTCCTGGTGCAGAACCACCAGGATGCCTCTGCATGAGAGGCCCCCACACCCATGGGCTGGCYGTTCAGCATGGCTGTGCCAGCTGGTCACAGAAACAACACACAACCTCCAGCCATTCTGGGTATTTATCAGCTGCCCTATGGCTCTTCTCAAGCACAGTGAAAATGCTGACCTGTGCTCTGGCCTGCCATGAAGACTGAGCTCACCAAAGCCCTGGGCAGAAGCAGAGAAGCAGCTGAACTCCAGGTTGCTTCCCTACACATGAATCATTCCATACATCAGTTTGCAGTGTTAGTGACCATTTGAGGGGCACTGCTAGCAAGTGTCAGGCCCCAGGCTGCCCCCCACAGCCCTCCTCATCCCCGCTGCACACAGAGGTGACCCTTACTCTGAGATAGCTGTACATGCAGATGGACATCCAGTTGGTGAGCATCTTCTCCACCACAGATTCTGTCCTTCTCAGCATAAGCTTGGGGTTTTTGGAAGCTGAAGCATCTATTAGATCCACCAAGAGGTCCTTCATGATGCTGGTGTAATACTCCAGTTTCCCATGCAATGCAATGGTAAGCAGGGAGGCCAGGTTACACCTGAAACACAGAATGGTACAGGACTCCAGCCCAAATCCAACGAGACTGAACCAAAAAACCCAACACACAAAGGCAATCTTTCAGACAATTTTCATGCCCCTTCTTAATGCTGTTAGAAGTTTCAACCCTCATTCAGTGCTGCAGGACCTCAGGTCAGCTTGCACACCCTTACTGGTGAGCCAAATGAGTGAGTGCTCCTCAGGGTTTATGGCCATCCATTTCTAACAGAAATGTGTAGGCAAGTGTGACTCAACCATCCACTGAAACACAAACAGCCCCAGACACTGGCTGGATTGCTTTGGGTTAGGAATAAATGAGTCTCCTGCAGCTGCCAAGTCTTTGTTTCTGAAGCTCATACCTGTCTCTGACTGCAAAGTCCTTCTGCTGCTCGAGAGCGTGGACAAACACGATGAGGAAGTGCTTGTTGTTGAGTAAGGTGGAGAACAGAGAAATTCCTTCTTCCATATTGGGTCTGCAGTTCTCAGGGATCTGAACAAAAATTTAGAAAGCAGACTAAGAAACCCCTGCTTGTTGTTTTCCTCCACATTTTATCCCTTTGATGGCAGGGATGTCCCTACTGAGCACAGGGATACTGAGCAGAGGAGACCCTCCTCCCYCCACCTGACACAGCCAGCAGCTTTGCTGGCAAGGAACACACAGCTGGGTCAGTGACAGTGGCCATTCCATTCTGTTCAGCACTCCTGAGGATACCTGGAGCACTGTGGCCAGTTTGGGGCTCCCCACTATGAAACAGATGGAGCAAGTGCAGCTGAGGGCTGACAAAACAGTTAGTGGGTGTGCAAGGGTAGGTGAAGAGGGCTGGGTTTGGTCAGCTTTTAGAAGTTCTAGAGGGAGACCTTACTGCAGGGTTACAGAGCCAGGAAGGATCCCAGGCCAATGCTTCTTTATGCAAGAGCAGATTCACAGATCTGCCTTCTTCAGCCAGCCAAAGCTGATCCAGTGCTGGTCTGGGTTAAWGGTCAGCAACACCCAAAAGCATTTGTTCTGTCAGTGGGTTACTCACCTTCCACTCCCCCACCAGSAGAGGATGTGTTTCCTGGACCTGGGAGCCCACCTGTGAACTGAGCTGCTGGGAGGGCAGGATGTAGCACTCCTCGTAGAGAGAGGAACACTGGAACCAAGCACAGGGTTAGGGAGGGCATCTGTGAGCTGTGCCCCTCAGGRGAATGGCATGGGGAGGCATGTCACTGGGACTGAAGCCACCCCTTCCAAAGACATGCACGGGGCTGCCTTAGGGAGCCTTGACACTCTCTGCAAGAGGCTCCTGAATGAGCAAACACCACAAGGGTGGGGGAGGCAGACGTCTGCACACACATAGGGCTGTTAGGGCAGGGAGACTGCAAATAGAGTAATGTGACAGCTAGAAAACTCCCAGAAGAGAAAGCTTTACAGAAGACTGTATCAAAATAGAGGAGTTCTGGGTGTTTCAGCTTTTAAAACAGATGGGGAAAATGCTTAAATCTCTAGCATTCATATACCAGCCTGAATCTGAAAGCCTCTAGTGTGCAGAGATGTGGAGACTGCATAACTGAAAAACCTGAGTAATAGCTACTAATGAAACACTCTGCAGTCATAAATCACCATCTGAGTCCTCAGCAYTGACACCCAACTGCCTCGGGGGTGAAATACAGCAGGAGTGAAGGGCACAGGGACACAGGGGAGCAGCCAGTGACAGGGCTGCAGGCACCAGCACGTCTGGTGCAGCCCTGGTGAAGGACTCAGGCAGACAGACTGGGACTGGGTGCCCAAGGGACATCTTACTGGGAGCACCACACACCCAGCCTTGGACAGGGAGGAAGGGAGAGACAGACACAYCCAAAGAGCTACTGAGGACTGGCCGAGCTGCTGGGAATTCTTGGGGGCACCCTGCATGGTACAAAAAGCCCCTCTCCCTGATTGCCAATTCACCCTTCAGCCTCTGCTGGATGCAGTGGGGTGACACTGGAGCCCTTGAGGAGGAGACCCCAGCACTCTGCTTGTGAGAGCTCTTTAGAGGAGGTGTGCAATGGCCCCAGAGAGGGGAGCCAGAGCAGCTCCTGGGACAGTGCTGCCAGCTCCTGTCATGTGTGAGCACGCCCGACCTTGTACGACACCCCAGGAGGTGCAGCTCCACTTTTGATGATGATTMGGGCTGAAATATGTGACAAGTAAATATGGAACAGTGGAATGATTTTGTGACACACTAACACCCTTCAGCAGAGCCCTAAACTGGTTGGGACATTTCTGGGAGCAATGAGGTGCCCGTGACACGAGCTGTCTCCTTACTTTGGGGAAAAACGTCCTCGTGACAAAGTGCTTGTACTCCAGGAAAGGGATCCCCTGGCTGCGGTTGAGCTCCTTGGTCAGGTCTGTCATGTCTGTCTGCAGCTCTGCAAAACCTGCACAAAGAGTACCACAGATGGTGAGAGCCCAGTCCTGCCCCAGCCAAAGCAGGCAGGCACTGGAAGCAGGGCACGTCCCGTCTCTGCCCCTCCTGCTGCGCCCTTATGGGGGCTGAGGCTGTGTTTTCTCTGAGCAGCACATTCCCATCAGGGTTTTTAACCATCAGACACCTTGCCCCAAGCACTGACAGAGCATCCTCTGCCCCAGGAGCCCCAGCCCTCCGGGACAGGACATCAGCTGATGTGGTGGGACCATGGACCATGGGATGGTAGGTGCCCACACATGGAATGCTTCTCCCATTGCTCCATGAGGAGCGTGCTGCAGTCTCTGTTGCACCAAGAGGAAARCACAGTGAAGGTTAGTGTGACTTTCAAGCAGCCCTGTGACACAGCCAAGGGCCATGACCCCAGGGCAGGGAAGCTGGTGCCACTGGAGATCAGTGGCTTGGCCCAAGCCAGGCAGCAGGACAGTGCCAGGGCCACACTTCCAGCCACCAAGCCTCATTCCCAAATCCTGTCAAAGCTCACAGGCCATCACAGAAATTCTCCTACAAATACTTCTGTAAACTCCTCTGCAACACAAGGTGAATTGCTTCAAGGCTGCTGAGCTGACACCCTGCTCCGAGCCAGGGCTGCTCAGCACCCCAACAGGAGTTACCTTTGCGGATTTCCTCCCGGATCTGTGACTCCATCTCCTCCATCTGCAGCAGCGTTTTCTGCCAGTAGCGCTCTGCCCGGCGGCTCTTTGTGCAGAACACAAAGAGAGCTGGAAAACAGGAAGAGAAGAAGCCTTTTGGACCCGGCCTTAGGAGCAGCTGGGACCAGAGCAGTTCTCTCTGACACGAGTGCAGAAAGCTAAAGGCAGAGTTGCTTTCACACCTACCACCAGGCTGGTTGTCGATTATCCGTAAATAAGTAAAACCAGCTGGAATGTAATGATCAGTGCTGTAACTGTCATCTTCAATTTAGGTCTGGGCTGTCTGTATTCAGCTTAACTGTATATTAATGTGTTCCAGCTGATTAATGAATACAGAATTGAGGACRTTTACCACCTGTATTACAGAGTTCATATCTGACAGTCTTCCCATGCCTCCAGAAATATGTTTCTAATGATGGGTGGTAYATCTAGTAAATAGGGTGCATTAGAGCCTTTATTAAAAATAAAGGAAATCCTTACTACAAAGCTTTCATTTGCTGTGAACTGGCAGGTTTTTTGCTGCAGTCACTCTGGGCATGTGATGAGCAGGGACCCTAGTCCAAGGACAAAGGYGTGCAGCACAGCTTCCAGCCAGGTACATACACCAATGTGCCTGCTTCTTATTTGCAGCTCAGGATGCTGGCTCTGCTCTTCCTGCTTGGCCAGGCACCTGTCATGCTTGTTTCTGATGACAGGATCTTGGCCTAAGAGCAAGWTCTTGCCTGTGATCGAGATCAGTTTCTCACATCCTTTATTTTGTATTATAGTAACTACTAAGTATTTGGGGAAAAGGGTAAGTTTATAAATATCAYAGGTTCAAGTAACAGAGCTGAGCTGTGGATTCAGCCAGGAAAGGCTCTGTGCTGCAGGGAGCTGTGGTGCTGGTACCAGCTGTGTGCTGCTGTACCCAGACCAGCTTCAGGTACTGCACAACTGCAGCACACAGAGTCACCTTCACACCTCCACATGCAGAGAGGAAAACCTTGCCACAGCCTGGAAAYGCATCATTCTTCCCCTTACCCACGACAGAGAGGACCAGCAGGATGCTGCAGATCACGATGGAGACGATGATGGCCGTTTCTCCTCCCCCAAGGTGCAGCATGGCAATGGTGTAGTTGAACTTCCCAACCTGGATCTGAGGAAGGAGAAGGAGGGAGGAAAAGCAGGAGCTGAGCAGCAGGTTGCCAAGGGGCTGGGAGCAGGGAGGGACACAGGGCAGCACTCAGCAGCCCTTCACCCTTCCCTGAGTGTGCTAGMACAGCCCCAGGGAGGGAGGCTGGGTTGTGCCTTCCACTGCCTGACCCTGGGCACTCTGTGTATCTCAAGGGAGCCCAATTCCCTTCCTGTGCTCTGAGGGATGCCAAGGCCACACCCAGCAGGCTGTGAGGCTGCAGTGGTGCCCATCCCAGGGCCACCACAGGGCTTTGGTGGCAGAACTGCCCATGGCACTGTACAAGGCTGCCCATGCTCCTCTTATTAAAATCACTTCCACTGATCATCAGCTTTGGAGCCTTGCTGCACTCGCCTTTCTCCTCCAAAATCAAAACAGCTGCCACCAGGAAGAAGTAGGGTTAAGAAACTTAAAAGTCCTTGAAATACAAATAAACTCAGGGAATAAAAATAAATGAGACCATAGACAAGTAATGATCTTGTGGCTAAAGCAGTGAAAGGGGTGTCAGAAGGTGCTGGCTCTGCTCCCAGCCCATACTTCTTGTGACAACAAGCACAAACCACTGGAGCTCAGTCCCTGGGTCTCCTGATCTCCAGCACACATCACAGGCTGGCAAGTTACTGGATGCCATTTACAAACAGCTGTTTGGGCCCCTGGGATGAAAGGATTCCACAATATCATCTGATAAAGAAAACTCATGACCACACAAGGCTTTCGCTTCTGGAAATGTGAGTTTCACTTCTCCCAAGGAACAAGAAGTGAGAGAAACTTRAGAAAAAAAAATTGAAATAAGGTAGGAAAGAGCTCCAATAATCTTATGACTTTGATTAATCTTTTGATTAATCAAGATTAATCTTTGATTTCTTGTGTCATGGAACACCTCTGGGAAAGGTGCCCACTGGAGTGAAATTCCAGCAGCTCATACACTGGACCAAAGCAGGATCTTCCCACCACCTCCACCACCAGACACACAGCTCCATCCTGAGGGAAACACAGCCCTAGCTCTAGGAGCATTGGTGAGRGCATGGCTGCTGCCAGGGGAAGGCTCCAGACACTGAGAGCTTGGTCTCTATCCTGGCACAYTGTCCAAGAGCCATGGTGCTGGACAGGGACAGGAGCCACAGCACTGCAAGATTCACTCAGCAGCCTCACCATCTCCACTTTTTCCCCTCTGAAATGTTGCAATGAGGCAGCTCCTCAATGTGTTTTGYGGTTTTTTTTCCCGCCATCAGCGTAGCCCTTTGCATTTTTGAGATAAAAAAATCCCATGGCTGCTGTTTAATTCAATGTTGAAATTGTTTRGTCATGAACAAAGGTCTTGACAAGTCTCTCCTGTTCAGCTGGACAGCTCTACTCCACACCCAGTGTGACCCAGGCAAGGCCCCTGCACAAGCCTGCCCTGTGTCACCAAGGCCACTGCTCATGTGGCAGCAGCCACACGTGGAATGGCCAGCAGGCAAGGCCCCAGCCATGTCTGTAGGTTTAGTCAGGGTGCACAGGTATGAATATAAGCAGATTAATTAGCTGCACTTCCATTGCTGGYGCACTCTGAACAGCCCTGTGATATTTAGGGCTGGGTATCACTCTCCTGCTTCCTGGGGACTTGCCCTGATTGGTTAATGTCACACCAAGACTAGCAAACTCAAAAATTCCTTTTCTTCCACRAAGGAATTCCCCTGTTTCTCAGTTCTTACAAAAAATTTTTTTTTAAATTACCCTGTTTAAAATTCCTGTCAAGATGACTCAAGAAATTCTGTTACTTCTGCATTTCCCTGTTTCCAGTTTGCAACAGAATTTCATACACCTCAGATTGTTGCCAGTAACCTGGACAGCCCCATCAGCCCACTGGTAGTGTACCCTTGTGCCTCTCTCCTGGGCAGCCCAGCTCCAAGCTCCTCTGTTCCCTCCAGCTCTGCCTCCCCTCCCTGCCCGTGCCTCAGGCCCCATCCCTGCCCACACACAGCCTGGGACAGGGCAGCAGGGCCTCCCACCGAGCTGGAGGCATTTTCTCTGCAGGTACAAAGAGCCGAGGCCACATCCCTGCCTGGCCACGGGCTGTGTATGGCGTGAGGGAAACTGAGGCGAGCACAGCAGTCTGGCCCGGCCCTCAGGAAAAAAGGGCAGTAACAAAGTGTGCTGCATTTGCAGACACACAGAGAAGCAGCAGCCCTGGAGGCTGAACTCTTTGCAGCAGCCTCCTGAAGCCTTGAGTGCTGCTCTCACCCTCCCTGGCACTCCCCGGGGACCCAGCAGGACCCAGCTCAGTGAGGGCTGGGCCCTCACGGCCACTCGTGGCCCTTCTGCTGCTGGGAGCAGAGCCGATGGCATGAGCTGTAAGGAAATCCCCACACATACCTCACGAGGAGCAGAAAATCGGTGCAGGTGACAAAACCTCACAGGCCTGAGAGCTCAGTGCGCCTTGCAGGAGGGAGCAGCCTCCCCTGGGGCACAGAGCTCAGCAGGCACTGCTGGAACCCAGGCCTGGGGCACGGCAGGTCTGTCCCGACCCCCATGCTCTGACAGCTGCCAGCAGGGCGTGCTTTGTCACTCTGCCCCCAGAGCAGCTCCTGCAGGGCCCCAGGGAGCTGGGCAGGTCCTTCCAGGGGAGCAGCAGGACCCCTGTGCCCCCGCAGCTCTGACTCACCGTCACCGGCAGCTGCCGCTCCGCGGAGCTCAGCGACTCGTTGATGGAGCAGTGGATGACTCTGTCTGAAACAATCTGGATCTCACACGAGATCAGGCCGATCTTCACCTGGTACTCATTGCTCTCCAGGCCCAGGCTGTCAGGCTCTTTCTAAAGACAGCAATGAAATCAGGATGTCAGGCTGCAGCATAGCAGTTGGAATTGCAATCGATCTTCCTGCTTTACTTTCCATATTCCCTGCTGTTTGGCAGACCTGGGAAGACTCTCCCTCACCAAGRACTTTTTTCCAGAGCTCCACAGGAAAGCCAAAGATGGGCCATTCCCCACTTTCCTATTTCCCATTCTTCACTCAGCATGGGGCATAGGATGAACAAGCCCCTCACGGAACCTGGAAAAATCTGCTTTTGATGGGGCCTGCTGTGCATGGCAGATAAGGATGTAAGGGCCCATCTGGGAGCAGGGAAGGATGTACAACGCAGGGGACAGCCAGGGGATGCGCCTGCAAAGCCTGAGAAAGGGGGAGCACATTTCTGGAGCACACTGCACACAATTAGGATATCCTGCAGCAAACAATGGCCTTTGAATTACTATTGCTCATTGTCCAGGCCACTCAGCTTCTGCACCCCAACTTCCTTGAGCTGAGCTGAATTCAGAAGCCAAAAGAGAAGAATGAATGATCTGTTTCTGCAGGAATAAACACCTATTTTAAACAAGCTCTTCTGCAGCACCTGCCTGGTTTCAGGCCAGGACATTGTAGTTCTTTTCCACAYGTCCAGTATTCCATTTAGCCCCTCGCTACAACACCCTCCCCGGGCAGCTGCCTGGCATCATGCCTCAGAAGGCATCCCCAGACCAGGCTGCATCTCCTGGGCTGGAGAGATGCACAAGCTGCAGGCTGAGCCAAAATCACCTGCTCCTGCCTCTGCAGTTCCCATCCACCCCCTTCTCTCTGCTGTGTCTGTGGCCAGTCCCTGTGCTGGTACTCAGGGCCGTGGAGCTGGCAGCACCCAGAGGAAGCAGAGCTGTAAGCASCACCCTCTTACATGTATGACCAGAGTTAAGGGCTCGCCAGGATGGTGCTTGATCCACTTCTCCTTCTTGGCTGTGGAGAACTGGGGGTCAGCGTAGTAGCCCAGGCTGAACTTGCTGATGTGCAGGGCCTCCTCGGGGTACATCTCCTGCTCCAGGGCCGAGCGCTCGTCCGTGTAGAGGCGTCCGTTGAGGAAGAAGTCCACGGGGGCCGGTTTGCTGCCTGCAGTGACATTGGAGGCCGCTGGGGAGGGGCAGGTGATGGTGCTGTCGGTGTGAACCCTGCAGCGCTGCAAGCAGGAGTGTGAGCACGTCAGAACCCAGCGTGCTGCCAGCCCAGCCGCGGGCCGAGGCCCCAGCTCAGCCCCCCTGGCTGCAGGCRCTCAGCMCTGCTCTGTCCCCAGYCCTGGCACCCACCGTGTGCTCCCTGCCGATGCCACGCACGGCCATGGACACGTTCTGCACCAGCCCAAAGCCTCGGCCCTCCAGYGTGATGATCCTGCCCCCGCTTTRAGAAGGGAAGAGAGAGAGGGTCACTGCAGAGGACAGTGCAGCAGGGGGATGTGATGGCTAGTGTACAACTTTTGCATTGGTTTAGATTTTTGTTATATGGATTATTCTATCAATATGGTAAGAGAAATCAGATCCAGCTAAATTTTTACACAAGTTATTGGCACCTCATGCTCAACAGCCCAGCAATGTGCTGAAGCAGTCAGACATCACGAGCCACACTGGAGAGAGCCTGCAGWTACCATCCCTGTTCTCTGACATTTGGGAACTGCTCTAAGTACCAAGGAAGCAGACTAAGGTGACTGAGAAACAGCCCAGTGGTTTCCTTYGTGACAGGACATTCTTCCCTTGTCCCTTTTTAGCCACTGCTCTCGCCACTCAGCAGTTGGAAGCCTGCAAGGGGCTGTGCCTGGCTGAGTCATGGCTCTGCCTTCCCCCTTACATTCCCACAGCCTGCAGCCTTGGCATTGTGCTTGGGAACAGAGAGGCAGCTTTGTTCCAAGGGGATCAGACCACCAGAGCCTRCCCATGCTTGCCCCTGGGCATGCTGCTTTCAGCCACGTCCTGCCACTGCCCTCCCAGATTTCCTAGTCCTGGGTTTTCCAGGCTCCAGAGGTGAGGAAGGTGGTACCACAGCATGTGAAGGATCTGAAGTCTGAGAACTCCACAGAGTTAAAAAACTAAAAGCAACACACTTTAAAAATTAAATACTGTGACCTTGGGGAAGGTTGAAATCCAAAATTACAAATCCCATCTTATCCTCCAGCAGTTTTACTGCCAAGAAAAACCCTCAGGGTCTCAYAGAGCCCCCTCCTGGGCCTCCCCAAAGCACTCACCAGGTGTGCATCATATAGTTACCAAGGCTGACATTTTTCCACTCCTAAATGCATCAAAACAAGCTATGGACAGCCTGGTGTGTGAGAGCTCTTCTTCTCCCGTGCTGGGGTTACCCTAGAGCACCCCAAAAGCAAGCTAAGGCATCCTTTATMCCCATCCAGCCCAGCTGAGAAGCTGCTTTCTCCTGGCACGACCCACTCCCACCTGGAACTGACCCCCTCTTTCCCAGGCTGCCTCAGCTAGGGCAGGATCTCACCTGATCTGGCTCTTTTTGGGGTTGATGTCTGATATGACYGGGTTCTTCTCGTACTTGAAGGAGATGTTGTGGCTGGCACAGGACTTGTTCTCGAACTGCACGCAGACCAGCACGGCCGTGGTCAGCTCCGCGGCGGGCATGGTGCAGCTGATGCTGCTGTCGCTGCGGCTGCAGGAGGACACAGCATCAGCTGCAGGGGCCAGGGCTGCAGCCTGGCCYGAGCACCCCCTGACACCTGACAAGGAGCCTGCAGTCACAYGCCAGCTAGCTGTTCCTGCAGGCCTGCTGACAGGCAGCTCCCAGCTYACCCCATCCCTGCTCTGGGCGATTCCCCACACACACAGAGGGYAGGGACAGCAGGGGAATGCTGTGCCAGCACACAGTGGTGCCCCCATCAAAACCCTCACTCTGCCTGACTTCTTGGGGGACAATACCAACCTTCCTAATGCTTTGGCTCTTGTCCAGTGCCAGCCCCCAGCCCTGCTCCCACCTGAGGTCCGTGCACTGCTTGGAGGAGTTGATGAGGACACGGAGCTCTGAGCCGACATCCAGCCTGCTGCCTCTGATGGTCACTCTTGTTCCTCCTGCCTTCGGGCCATTTGGAGGAGATATGGACTGCACCACRGGAAGCTAAAAACAAAGGGGAAATCTGTTTTCTAGCCTGGTATATCTGCAGCTGGGCATTCCAYACTGTACATGGGAATTGATTCAGAACTTTGAGTAAGTGTCCAGCACTGTGAGGCTGGAACAGCAGCACAGCAAGAGCTTTTGCTGGCAAGGTTTCAGAACAAGTGGTACAAACACTAAGCAGTAAGATCATGTAAGACCTCTTTGAGTCTCAGTGGTTCCCAAGTACTGGCTGTAAATGAAACATGGGGCCAAACAGGAGCCCAGGATCTTGCCATTCCCTTCAGATTTCCAGCAGGAGGTCCAGAGCCAGCAACAGCACAAGGTCCATCAATAAARTGAAATTTCTCACTCATTCCCTCCCTCACCATCTCAGCCCTTCCAGATCCATGTCCTCCTAAATGCAAGGATAATGTTAAAGCCCCACTGGCTGATGGCCTTGAGATCAGGAAAATGGCCACCTGGGTTTAGATAATTGAATATCAGACCCTTGCTAAGGAAGCTTCCAATCTGCATCTCCTGAGGCAACAGGAACTGAGGGGGAAGTTACTTTGCCTCTTGCCATTTGCAGCAGAAATTAGAGTGTATGTTATCTGTGTTTGCAGCCCCTGGAAATCTTCCTGAGATTCATGAGCTGGAGGCTTTGATAACTCACGTGGCGCTRAGCCCTCGTCTGCTCACAGGCACCCCAGGAGAGGCTGCTGGCAACATCCCTACTCCACTTGAGCAGGACAGCCAGGGCAGAGCAAATCTCGAGACCCTTCCCCAGGGCACTGGTGGCTCCCTGTCAGACAGACCCACGGGGCTGGCCCTGCTCAGCTCCAGCCCCTCCCTCACTCACACAGAGCAGACCCTTGCAGAGCTTGGGCAGAGGGGCACAGGATGAGCCTGCTGTTCATGCCTGGCCTGGCAGTCTCTGCCACACAAACCCATGGATTAACATCKACCCTTGCCCTTGTCCTACACTCAGATGGCTTTGTGCCTCTACAAGCCTCTGTTGCTTCTGACTGTCACCCATTTCCACTGTATCCCTTTTGCTAATTTGTATTTCTCTGGGTGTCTGCAGGCAGCTGTCTCCTGCCCTTGGCCCCTAACCCACATATTCATAAGTGCAGCTACAGCATCAGCAGAGAGGATTATTCCTGTTCCCCAAAGCCCTTCCCTTCAGCCAGAGCCAGGGGCTGCTGCTCTTGGGGAACTGCCAGCACCAATCACCTCCATCGCAGCTTTGGCAAATCCAGCTCATCCACAGCCTGCTCTAATGCCCTGAAGAAGCCTCTCCCTCCTCCTCAGCACAATCACAGCTGAATTCTGTCTCTTCTAGGCATGGGAACTTTGAAAGACGTAGCACACAAACAATATCTAGTATTTAATGAAGTACCTTCTTTGGAAGGGCAGTTCTGAAAGTCTTTTATATTTCTCCAGGCAAACTCTACAGTGCCCACCAGCCTTGGTGTAGGCTACTCCATTTGCATACCATCAGATATGAGGGGAGAACCAAGAAAACAAGAGTGTTGCTTGGTCTGCAGAAGGTGTGGAAGCTACTTCCAGTGTSACACCTCCATCATGCAGTGTCCCTC
Organism: Alauda arvensis; assembly: GCA_902810485.1. NCBI lineage: Eukaryota > Metazoa > Chordata > Aves > Passeriformes > Alaudidae > Alauda > Alauda arvensis. Next base: position 362,063 of record CADDXX010000478.1, read on the forward strand.
CCCAGCACACGTGCACAAGGAAAGGCACACCCTCATATCTGCTCCAAGCTTTGCTAAGACAAACAAGAGAGACAAACAGAGACAGACAGAGAGATAGCAGCTTTCTGCTGTGCCACCCAAGCAGGAACAGCTCCTCTCCCAGCCCAGGGAGGGCCTGCTCCCTAAGCCTGCCCAGGAGCTGCCAGCACAGGGCTGCCATGGACCCAGGCTGAGGTCAGGGACTGGCTTTGTTCAGCACTGGTGCTTCCACAGGTGTTTCCTGAGAGGCTTTTCCTCATGTTCAGAGCTGGTGAAGGAGCTGCCCAGCCCTGCCCCACTCCCCAGGCCCCTCTCCCCTCTGTGGGACAGCAGCCAGCAGTGGGGGATGTGCCAGCTCAGCACACACATCCTGACAATCCCCAAACCAGGGGAACTCTCACTGGGTCATGGCCACCACTGGCACCTTAATCCACTCCCAGCTGCTGGATCAGGGGCCCTTGGGATGTGAACCTGGACACTTGGAAACTGGAAATAGGATCTGAGAACTCCTGCTGAGCCTGGCAGTGCCATCACCTGCCCAGCCCCTCCAGTGTCAGGCCTGGCCCTGCTGGGTGTGCCATGCCTGTGCTGCCTGCACACCACTGAACACCCAATCTGTCACTGGCTACAGGTGGGAATCACACTCCATGATCTGCCCCACATTCCCCACGACGGCCACCAGGAATCAAAGTGTTTTCTGGGGATCCAACTCTTCTCCTAGCCAGCAACTTGAAGCACAGGCTGTCCTGCCCCAGCTGAAGCTGCAGTGGAGGCAGAAAGGCTCCAAGCACTCCACGTGCCTCAGCACCCACCCAGCATGGCTGTCCATGAATCCTGTCTGAGAACCAGGTTCATGCTGGAAAGAGAAAAAATGCATGGATTTTTCTCAGGTTTATAGAGATGAAAGCTATCTTAGTGAGACAGCACAGCACAAAGTTGTAAAGGGCTTTTCATTGCACAATGACACGGGGTTAGCTTCAGTCTAATCCCTACACATTATTTAATGCAGAAACTAACACAATCTCTGCAGCAAAAATATCAGTTCTAAATAATGTGAGTTCATGGAATGTAACTTACACAGCACAAAGGGGCTTTGCAAGTCTCAAAAAATCTCACAGGTTGTAACAKCACTTCAGCAAAAGAGGAAGAAGAAAACTGAGTTCATTTTTATAGCAGGAAAGTAGTCARTAGACCCGGGATGAGAGAGAGCCCCACAGGAGCTGAGTCTGGCAGTGTGGCTCTGCTGCCAGCACCCTGCTGCAATCCTGCCACACCCAATACAGGTGACCACAGCTGAGGTGACACCCCAGCAGCTCCTTAAGGACCCCAACACACAGCTGTAGATCTGTTTCTGAGCCAGCTGGGGAAGGTGTGGGAGCTGCACACTCACGTGAAGGGGCACAGGAATCACCAAKAGGGCACAGCCACTCACCACGTAGGAGTAGCGTTCCCTGGACCTCCCCTCRCGGCTCACGTTCACCGTCACCACGTCCGAAAACTCCTCCTGAGCCTCTCCAGTCTGGCACACGACTCTGTGGAGGGTGAGGAGGATGGGACAGGGCCAAGGGCAGCAGGGACAGGGAGGCACAGGCATGKGGCCATGCAGGGGTCCCAGTCCCTCCCCCCAGGCCCCCACTCACGTCTCAGACACCACGTATCTGTGGGGCAGGGGCGTGCAGAGCACGCTGCCCACGCGCACGGCGCCCCGGATGTCGCTGAAGCGCCGGCCCAGGTTCCTCCCGCGGATGGTCAGCAGCGTGCCCCCCTCCAGGGGCCCTCGCAGCGGCTCGATCTGCAGCACCAAGGGCAGGGCATGAGCTCAGAGGAGAAAGCATCACACTTCTCTGCTGTGTTTGGGCAGTGGGGTTTGGTGAAAGATCACTTCAGCTGCAAACACATCTGCCAGTCCCAGCCCTTGGCACCACCTGCCACACCACACCATGGCACACCACCCTACACCACACCACCCTACACCACACCATGGCACACCACACCACCCTACACCATACCACCCTACACCACACATGGCACACCACACCACCCTACACCACACCACGAGCACCCTCCACGCTGCCTTCGGGCCTTACCTTGCGGATCTCAGGAGGTGGGCAGAGGTCAGAGAGCTGTGGGGGCTCGGTCTGCAGCCTGCAGCTGGAGCTGCTCTCACTCCAGAGGCAGCGGTGGCCCAGGTCCTCCCTCCCCAGGCACTGGGAGCAGTCGGCACTGCCGGTGGCACAGTTGTACACCTCCACTGAACCCCCAGAGACAACAGACAACATCAGCTCCAGCCTGAGCTCTCACRGCTTGGCTTGGCCTAAGGCAATCAAACACACACGGCCCACCACTCCCACCCCCTGCCAGCTGCCTTCATCCCAGCAAAATCTGAAATCCAGGGGATGAGCAGAGCAGTCTGCACATACAGTGAGTTGAGGCAGCACTTGGCTACCATCCTGCAGATTTCCCAGAAGGCCTGGGTGCTTGTTCACACTACAATATAGTTTAGCACTTTCTTTTCCTTTTTCTCCCCCTTGAAAAACAAGCAACACCCAAACTTGGAACCTTTTGTCAATTTATGCTACATGTTTCCGACTCTCAGCATCCACATGGGAAGCTGCTTGGCAAAGTTGGCTCCATCCTGCCAGGAAAGCAATCACTCTGACAAAAACGGGGGGGAGGGTTGTGCTTTGTACAGTGTTTACAGTTCTTTCCTTCCCCCTGTGACCACAGACCCCTTTCATTGACTTCTTCTCCCTTCAGATCTGCTCAGCTCAGCTTTCATATGTTTTTCTTATACTGCCYTCACATCTCCATTAGCTGGTGCCCTGGGTTACATTTCCTCTCCAGCCTCAAGGCTTCTGCCACTGCAGTGTGGATATTCACAGAGGTAACAGTCAGAAATGCTCAGGAAACATGGCTTTCACACCCTTTTCCCCACAGGAGACTTTGCAGGAACASATAAAACACAGAAACAAACACATTTGGCACTTCTGCTCACAGGAGCATCTTAAGGCACTTCATGAGCAGCTAATGAGTCCCTCAGCCTCAACGCTCTGCTGTGCTGTGCTAATGAAACTTCATCAGCACCAACACTCTGCCTATGCCATGCTAACAAAACATCACTGCTATTGAGGGTCTCTCCTATTCTCCACMAAAAAAAAGCTTATTCCATGTCATCTGCAGTCCCCCCAGGGAGTTACACTGGGTAGTTTTCCAACCAATAGCAGAGCTTGTATTCCTTCAATGGACTATCAAAACAGAATGTACAATRAAAGCTAATAAATATTGAAATAATAAACATTAACATCAGTGATTTAATTAAAGACATTATAAAAGATGCCCATGCTTGTCTGGCAGATCTCTGATGCAAGGCAGTCTCTCTAATGTGACTCACAGCAGCTTGAGCAAGGCGAGGAGGAGCCAGAGAAGCCCAACAGTCCCGTGGGAACTCCAAATATTCTGGCCAGTTCTGATGGATGCAAACATGGCCTGTGTAAACGAGCTCCTTCTCCATGCAGGAGGAGGGGAATTCCACCAGCTTTTTCTGCTGTGGTTCCTGCCCCCAGCGCCACCCACACAGAGAACTGAGTCCTCGACACAGCCAAAAGCCAATGTCCCATCCCCCTCCTCAGGGTTACCACTGTACTGCAAAATTACACCCTCTCCTTTCTGCAGAGAAACCAGACCTCATCCCTGCCCATGCTGGTATTTCCAGGTATTTTCACTTTGCAAGATAATCCTCCTCCATTCATGGGGATTTATCATGGGGAAACCTTTCTGTCCTGGTCACTGSTTGTTGGCATTCATGTCTTTCTGTCACAGCTCTCCTCCAAAGGAAAGCTCCTTGGGCTCTCCTCCTCTGCACCTCAGATAAATCAGCCACAGCAGCTGACTGAGAGGTGCAGGAGCTTGGGAATGCTGGCAGCAAGCTTGGGGCACCACCAAACAGAGCTGCAGAGTGTGGCAGCTGCTGTGCCAGCCCAGCTCCAGGGCCCATCCACAGGGCTCGTCCTGCCTGGGTACCTTGCCTGAGACTGACTCATTTCCAGCCTGCCTGCCTGCCTTCCTCAGTCTGCTGAGGTAGCAAGGGCTTTTTTGGGAATCCAGCCATTCTTCACAGAGACAGGGAACAGGCCAGGGGTGAAATGTGCTTACACATTTTATTCCTTCTCAGCAGAGGAAGCAAAAAGGAGGACTCAATTTTCACAGCATGTGGAGCCTTGATGCCATGCTCCTGTGAGAGCTGAGGGAAGAGCCCTGTCCCTTCCCTTCTCTCCCCTGGAAGAATTCCTSTCCAGCCCACATCCCTGCAGTGACAGAGCACCAGGTAACCTGTGCCATGCACCACTGGCAGGTGAGATCTGAGCTGCCTGCACTTCTGGGCAGGGCTGGACTTTGGCTGGCTGTRACAGGGATGTTGTGAGTGCCAGTCTGGGCTCTGGGCTCACACTCGGGGGGTSACTCTGGGTACATTCACTTTCTGCATGTGCCTGAGAGAAGGAACTGCACTGTGCCCATGGAACCATAATCTCCCTCCTGCAGCCACAAACTCTGCCCAGGTTTGAGAGTCATTGAAGCCAACCAGATGAGAGGAGCATAAAAATATTTTAAACWCAGACCTGTCATCATCTCTGGACTGTCGATAAATCTGTCTGGTTTGTCCTTCAGCTGGAGGTTCACTGGGAAGTGATGGCTTTTTTCTGATGTGTGGAGCTGCACACAAAAAACAAAAAACTTATGAAATTTAGTARAATAGGAGGTTACACACACACACAGTACATGGATTGACCTTTCTTGTGAGGCTTCTTTGACCACTGCTCCTCCAGACACAAGGGTCTTATCTTTAGCAGAAGAAGTGGGACAGCTGTTTTGTTTTACTCATTTTGCTGAAGTCCCAGTAAAGGGCACCAGGACACAGTGCATATCATGGTGAGCACAGAGCCCTGGGTTGCTGCTATTTTTAGCAGAAATGGACAGGAAAATGAGCAGCCTGGGCTGTCTGCACATTCTCAGTGTGAGGCTGTGATACAGGTGACATGATGGGAAAGTGCTCTTTTCCAGCTTCCACTTGCAATATTCCTACTGGTGAAAGCCCAAATGTTTGCTCCATTTTGCAGGTGCAGTTTGCCCTCCAACAACCACACACTGCTTTCCAGGGAGCATCACAGCATTTTCTCAGGCCAACTCCTTGTTCAAAATAGAAGTTACAGAAACAGCAACCCTGAAAGGTGGCTAATTTTTTTTTTACCTGAACTGAACTCTTCCTATTTAGAAAGGTAAACAAAGCAGCTCTTTCCCAAGGCCAGGGGAGTGGGGGCCAAAGGCATTGCAGATCCCCAGGGAGCACCAGGGACATGTGTGTGCCCTGCCAGCATCAGCAGAGCCCAGAGGGGACAATGCAGGAGTGAGAGATGGAGGGAAGACAGCAAGTGGTGTCCCACTGCCAGGTGGGAGGTGAGATCCTGCCTGCCCTGGGACCTGATCCTCAGCCTGGGGGGAGCAGGGCTGGAGCCTCAGCCCTCAACTCACCAGCACATGAACACACTCCACGGCAGAGGAGTTCACCCAGCGGGCTTCAAATGTCCTGTCTGTCCCAAAATGGCACTCCAGAGCTGTCTCCTAGGAGAGGGAARACAAGGGCAGAATGGCTGCAACGACTGCTCTGTGCAGTGCTCTGTCTGCCAGGGTCCCACCTTGATTCTGCCACTGGCACCTGAACTCTGTCCAAGTCAATCAGATCAGTACCTGACACCAAAGGGGCAGACAAGGAGCTGTGCCTGCCCCACAGCACACACAGAGCTGTGCCTGCCCCACAG